>CM060846.1:274728011-275280511 GCA_030762175.1 Metallyticus violacea | reverse complement strand
GATTGCATGCTAGTGTGTTTTGGAAATAAAGCTACTATTTTTCAGGTAATTGTCACTGTAGGTAGATTTCCTATATATTGCAAAGGCCAACCTGTTATTATTTTTTATAATCTTCAAATCTAAACAGGAGATGAACCCATTCTTTCCAAATTCCAATGCAAATTGTATGGATCTTTCCTGAAAATTTAATCATTTTAAGGCATCATTAACCAGATATTTACATATAATGGCAAATACATCTTCCACATATCTGTGCCAAATTTAGAACTTTATTAGAAAAGCATCTGGTATAACTGGTTGGTTTCAGAAGTCAATGTGTGTGACGTGTGTATATGCATGTGTAGTATTAATTTAAATACCCAAGCATATTAAACATTTTGTATAAATTCTGAAATTCACAACCTTACTAAAGGTAAATCCAAAATTAACCTCCTACAAATGTAATTTATTCAAACACAGTTTTCATAATAAGGGCATTGACTATAATAAATGACCTACCCTCAAAAATAAAAAATGTATTAACACTCTGCAAAATCAGAAAGAGTTTGAGAAAAATTTTGCTGGACAAATGCTTTTATTCAATAGAAGAGCACTCTCACTTTTCTGAAACTGCATTAAAAAAAGATAGTTTTTTCCAGTGTTTTACTATTCAAATATACTATGTAAATCTAAATGATCTACCCAATACCATAAATAGGTAATAATTTCAATACCTCATTCACTACAATTTTATTATGTTAGTGGCGATTGTAATATAAGAAATAGAAACAAATTATGTACATAGTAACTAGCCAATTATATAATTAAGTAAAAAGTGTACTTACGAAGCTGTAGACAATGGAGACATATCCTACATTAATGTGTTCACTTCAACCGCAGCCGATGATGGCAGGAACCTCTCCCAAAACTAGTCCAAAGTTTTAAAAAAGTAAGTGGAGTTAGTGTTAACAACTTGAACACATTAATGTAGGATAGCCAATTTTACTTTGTAAGATTTATAGGTATTCCTTTTCTTTCTTCCTTCTTTCTATTTTGTTGCATACTGTATATTTTCAGACTTTATCAAAGTGTGTAAATATAGAACATCCATTAGTATTGTGGTTATTAGACATATAAAAATGTGTGTATTATCATTAATGAAAAAATTATGAAATTACAAATTTAATAATTTTTTCAGAAACTTAAAATTTATATTATATGTAGGTACTTCATATTAGTATCACTACTGCTGTATATAATAACAGTACTTAACATAATGGCTGAGCAAACCAAATCCACTAATAAATTTGCTTGATGGTACTAAAACAATGACCAAGGTTAACAGCAGTCTGACCCAATTCTCTATTAATATTTTATATTTGATGACAAACTTATACAGAACTTGATATATACTGCTCACCACTTAAATTTCTTGAAGTATGACAAAGAACTGCTACAAAAATACATCTATATATGAACATGCAAATATGGCAAATTTCTAGTGTGAGGGCACTATAACAGCTGCACATGAACAGCAGACTTTATCAGATAAAACTGTATCATTTATATTTGCTGCATAGTCATGAAAAGTAAAGAACAGGAAGTAAGGAAGGAAGGAAGGAAGGAAGGGTGGGTAGGTGAATGGATGGATGGAAAGAAGAAAAATGTAACTGCCCCAAGAAGTATTCTGAGGAAAAGGAACAGCAAGTACCTAGTCCCCCTGGCACCAGTTTGTTACACCATTTTCACTCTCTGAAAAATATTAAAATTTTGTAATCATCATGAATCTATAAACAATGTATACAGTTTTTTTCACACTAACTCCATTCACTTACATAAAATTTGGAACATATGTTTCGGGAGCGATCCCTCCCATCTTCAGCCTGTTGACAAACTGTTGTTAAACATGGCGGTTGGGTCTCTTGATGTTCTTGTGGCGGCATCTGTTGGTTCTATTAGGAATTTGCTGAGTTCATCCAATGGAGGGATATCGAAATTCATCAAATTATCCTTATTTTTTGTAATGAAAATGTTTTCCCAAGTGGAAAGTTCTATTGCATTATGAAGTTGTTTAAGTAGTTTTATCTCTGATTTAATTTCATGATTTTTATTCCAAAAGTGCGCTGCTATTGCTGATTTATCAATTTGTTTTAAGCGAATATTTCTGAAGTGTTCTTTTTTCCGGATTCCCAAATTCCTCTTCGTTTTTCCAATGTATTTTTTGTTGCACTCTGCACATTCTATTTCGTAAATACCTGACTTTTGTTCTGTTGGCATGTAGTCCTTTACTCTGCAACCTAATAAGTTCTTTATATTAAAATTGTTCTTTGGGGCTAACATAATTCCTTGTTCTTTGAATATCTTTTTGAACTTATTGTGATAAATTGGGTGGTATGTGAAACTTTTGAATTGGTACCTTTCTTTTGCACTTTTAAGAGTGGAAACATCTCTTATTGCCTTTTGTTTTTTGGTTTTATTGATGATTTTTATTACTGTGTCTTTGTTGTATCCATTAGTTTCTCCTATCTTTATGATTTGTTGGTATTCCAATTTGTACTCTGTTTCTGTGAGTGGAATGTTAACTAATCTGTGTGCTAAACTATAAAACACTGCATATTTATGTGGAATGGGGTTAAAACTGTCATTTTTTATGTAATTTTCTGTGTGAGTATCCTTTCTATGAATTCCAAATGTAAGATAGTTTTCATTTCTTATGATTTTTACATCTAGGAAGGGGAGATACCCACTTCTTTCTTCCTCTATGGTGAAATTTATAGATTTGTGCTGCAAATTCAGAAGTTTTAGTGCATCCATTGTATGTTTTTTCAGAATTATTGCAAATATGTCATCCACATACCTATACCATGTTTTGAAGATTAGAGGGAAGGCTTTGGTGATATGCATTTCAAACGAACTCATAAAAAATCTGCTAGAAATGGAGATAACGGGTTTCCCATAGCTAGTCTACATCAAACGATACCATGTAGAAGCCTTATTCCCAAGCATACCAAAAGATACACTTATGCTAATGTTAAAGAAATGGTTAAAATCCTTAGATCTACAGACACAAGGAATTGAAGACTTGATAAAACTTACGAACATTTGCATTGAACAAAATTACTTCATTTTCAATAAAAAATATTACCAACAAGTCTCGGGACTAGCTATGGGAAACCCATTATCTCCATTTCTAGCAGATTTTTTTATGAGTTCGTTTGAAATGCATATCACCAAAGCCTTCCCTCTAATCTTCAAAACATGGTATAGGTATGTGGATGACATATTTGCAATAATTCTGAAAAAACATACAATGGATGCACTAAAACTTCTGAATTTGCAGCACAAATCTATAAATTTCACCATAGAGGAAGAAAGAAGTGGGTATCTCCCCTTCCTAGATGTAAAAATCATAAGAAATGAAAACTATCTTACATTTGGAATTCATAGAAAGGATACTCACACAGAAAATTACATAAAAAATGACAGTTTTAACCCCATTCCACATAAATATGCAGTGTTTTATAGTTTAGCACACAGATTAGTTAACATTCCACTCACAGAAACAGAGTACAAATTGGAATACCAACAAATCATAAAGATAGGAGAAACTAATGGATACAACAAAGACACAGTAATAAAAATCATCAATAAAACCAAAAAACAAAAGGCAATAAGAGATGTTTCCACTCTTAAAAGTGCAAAAGAAAGGTACCAATTCAAAAGTTTCACATACCACCCAATTTATCACAATAAGTTCAAAAAGATATTCAAAGAACAAGGAATTATGTTAGCCCCAAAGAACAATTTTAATATAAAGAACTTATTAGGTTGCAGAGTAAAGGACTACATGCCAACAGAACAAAAGTCAGGTATTTACGAAATAGAATGTGCAGAGTGCAACAAAAAATACATTGGAAAAACGAAGAGGAATTTGGGAATCCGGAAAAAAGAACACTTCAGAAATATTCGCTTAAAACAAATTGATAAATCAGCAATAGCAGCGCACTTTTGGAATAAAAATCATGAAATTAAATCAGAGATAAAACTACTTAAACAACTTCATAATGCAATAGAACTTTCCACTTGGGAAAACATTTTCATTACAAAAAATAAGGATAATTTGATGAATTTCGATATCCCTCCATTGGATGAACTCAGCAAATTCCTAATAGAACCAACAGATGCCGCCACAAGAACATCAAGAGACCCAACCGCCATGTTTAACAACAGTTTGTCAACAGGCTGAAGATGGGAGGGATCGCTCCCGAAACATATGTTCCAAATTTTATGTAAGTGAATGGAGTTAGTGTGAAAAAAACTGTATACATTGTTTATATATATACCACTCCATTGTCAACAGCTTCATAAGTACACTTATTTGAGCATTATGAATCTATTAAGCCATTGTTTATATACATACATTATTTGGTAACAATTCTTCACTATGATTTATTTTGGCACCATCTCATGCTCAAAACTATCATCAAATTACACTTATTAGCTCTAAGGCAAGAGTTCTTAAAGTTTTATATATATAATGATTGTGAGCAATTCTGCAGCGACTAAAATTATGCATGCCTGTAAAATATTCACTGCCAATGTAGATAAATAATATATATAATATTCTAACTGCATTATCAGTGAATATTTTAATAGGTATGCATAAATTTAGTTTTTGCACAATTGCTCACAATCATGTTTACTTTTGAAAGACCACATAAATGCCTGCCTATCATGTAATGAACAAATATTTCAACATCAAGCACAAGTTTATAAAACTGTATATCACTAATTTCACAGCAAAATTTACATTGTAAATAATAATTTATTACATTTAGAGGCTCTATGTATAAACACTAAATTATTATTATTATTAAAGTTTGACTTATGAGTTGAATTAAACTTGGTTCATTACATGGAAACCTCATATATTCTATATAACTTTAACCATTATGAAAAATGCATAGCAAGGATGGGGACAGAAGGAACCCTCAGCCTATATTGCAGTATTTAACATTTTTACTATAACATGACAATTTCTATTAGGTTTTCCATGATATATAAATATTAATAGTATATTAATCCTAAACTAAGGTATATATATTGTACTTATGAAGCTGTTAACAATGGAGACTAGCTTTTTTTGTCAGTTTTAGATACAAATTGTAAATATTTAGGTCTATTTCATGTAGTCTTTTATATTGTAAGCTCTTTTCAATTTCCATTACCTCTGTTTCTGCAGCCTTCTGGTATATGCTATTGTTTATTTTAATGGTGTTTCTCACGAATACAGGTGTGACTTTTCTTTTAAGACATGATTTTGGAAAGTTTATGTTGGCCACAATGTGTCTTTTTCTGATTTGTAATTAATATGTTTTAATCTCCCATTTTGTATTACTAAGGTTTACATTATAATCTGTGAAATTGTCAGTGTCTGTATCTGCCATTTTTTCTAACTAACGTGTGTTCAATTTTGCTTCTAGGCTTGTTTGTCTTGTATATAAATATTGTACTTATGAAGCTGTTGACAATGGAGTCCTAGTTTTTTTTAGATACAAATTGTGAATATCTAGTCTATTTCAGGTAGTCTTTTATATTGTAAACTCTTTTCAATTTCCATTACC
This sequence comes from Metallyticus violacea, assembly GCA_030762175.1. Taxonomy (NCBI): domain Eukaryota; kingdom Metazoa; phylum Arthropoda; class Insecta; order Mantodea; family Metallyticidae; genus Metallyticus; species Metallyticus violacea. The sequence continues at coordinate 275,274,908 of CM060846.1, read as the reverse complement.
TTTGTTTCTTATATAGTGTTCCATTTTATCACAAGAATACACAAATCATATACATAGCAACATTTGGTACAATGTAACTAAAATAACAAGAATTAAAGAACCAGAAATAGATGAAACACTTATATAAATGACCACACCATTTGCTATATTTTGAACAACTCATTTTCTTCAAAAGCAGAATTATATATATGCTATCAGTAGATTATAGCTTACAGGATCTACAGATTCATTGTTAGTTTCATCATATTTTGTAAGAAGGTGGTTAACCATACTTTTCCAATTTCCTTAGAGCTACTTTTTTGTATTTCACTCAGCTTCCCCCTTTGAATTGATGTATCTTTCCATTAGGTTTCATAAAAGGTAGAACTTTCTGTTCTAGGCAATGTCAAACAGTTATTAATTTCATTTTCTCTTTATGAGTTGTATACCAGCTTGTTTCCCGTTTCCTATCCCCTGCCCCCATAAATCTGTGAACACACTTGAAATAAGAGGTACACAATGTTTATTGTGCCATTCAAAATTTGCCTATCAACTACACTGAGAACCTTTATAGGAGCCAAATAAGAAGTTAGAAAGCAATAAAAAATCTTACGAAATGAGAAAGCTGGTACTATTTCAGGCATAAATGTTCTTTTTTGGGGGGCTACTGTTACTACTATTCTTTTATCTGAACTAGCCTATTTACACTACATTTTAATTTCATGGAAAATGCATACTGTTATAAAATAAACTTATATACTTGGCCCTAAAAATTGATAGCTTTCTATATTTTCTAGTACATTCATAAACTTAACACTTTCTATCAGAGACTAAAATGCATGTTTGGCAAAACTAGGAATATTTCTGATGACTACATTCTGATCTTGATGTGCACATTTATTCCCCCCTGTTCCACATCAGGTTTTCCTGCATTAAAGTGATCTGTACAATTTTGCTGGTGCAGAGTTATAAAAAATTCTAATAAGCATGATGTGTCTTGAAGGCTTTTTTGAAAACAAGTGCCACCTATGATATGATTTAAAAGCCTACTTGCAGAAGGAATTGTCACAGCACCCCATAAATATTACAGGATTATGGGAAAAGTGGATTTGTTGGTAATGTACTGAGTAAAATATGCAAAAATCAATTTTTTCATTAGTGATACCATATAATTGCAAAATATAAATATACTGAAATGAACCAAATTCAGAATTACAGGTAAGTGAAATGATAAATAACTTAAAAAAAAGCACATATTCTTTAAGTGTACTATGATTCACTTTCACATTATGTATAAAGTGAATCTGAACTTCTAGTTACTGCAAAAAAGTTGAATATTTTACTGAACATGCCAATATATACTAATATGCTATAATTCATTAAATCCTTGTTTCATGGCTCTCTGCTTTATGTGTTTTATTTTCACAATAAGAGGATGTATATAGTCTCAATAGGAGTAAACTTTTCTCCTCTCTAAACAAAATATTGTTCTTTGTTAGAAACTGATTCAAGTAGTATAATACAATCATTAGTTGCATCCAGTAGTCTTACTCCTCCATCACCTTCTCACCCCATGGGAACAGACTCATGGACTTTAGTTAGTTTTATAAAAATTCATGTCTATGTAAGTACACATCACCCCCTTTTCCCCTTTTGAATTGTAAATACTGTGATCAGGTATATGTTGGAAAAATGAAAAGAAATTTGGCAACCCATGCCAAAGAATATATAGATATACCTGTTACTAAAAGATAAAGTGGCATTGGCAGCCCCCTTTTGGTCAAAAATCCACAAAATTGATACAAAAATGAAATCATTAAAACGTACTTGCAGCCCTTTGGAACTAACACAATGGGAAAAGAATTTGACCATAAAAAATGAAAACTACATCATAAAATTCGAGACACCAATGTTGGATATGTTAAATAAATTTCTGCAACAACCTATAGAATATGCTTCTCCCAGTTGGTTTTCTGCTGATGATGGGAGTGAATGTTCCCAAAAATTGGAAGAATAAATCAAACTTCACTAAGAAATACCTCATCCTACTCATGATCAATTACATTAGATGAATATTAATAACAAAAGAGACAAATTTCTGAATGTTCAATTAAAAACCAAGTAACTGAAGAATAAGAGTAACCAAACCAACTCTATACTACCATTAAGTAAACGAAAGTTTGTATATCAAGATGGTGTACTTGATTTTACAATAATGCAACATAATTCTTTAGAAAAAACTGTTGCTCATTACTTTCAATTATTGTTCACAGAACATTCCCAATATTGAATAAAAATGTATATAATTATGGTATAGTAATTAAATACTTTTCTCTGCAATATATGCCTCAAAGATTTAATGTTTTTTTAATATAATTTTATATATGTTAAATTTATCTTAAACTTTCTCTGCACATTATGACAAGCATGTCTGATAATGAAACTGTGTTCTACTAAATAATAATGTCACATATAATTGATTTAAAAGTTTGCAAAAGTATAGAAACATTTTAACTCCATCTTTCCTTTTTTCATCCCTTATGTCTGAATGCTGAACAGATATTGCCACTGATGGTAATATCTATGTATGTCATCATATTGTCATGTCTTTTCAATAGAGCCATTAAGAGCCTCATTATCTTGAAAATTAAATTTAAATAAATATGGTAACAATGTAAGTCTTTAAAGTAAGACTAACAAACTCTATCGATAAAACTGCAATTAGTTAATCCTCTGTAGAGAGAATAATAATGAGAGGAGAAAAGAATGATATGAAGAGTAATATTAGGTAAGCTCTAGTTGCATTTAAAAAAAGTAGTATGTTGCTGTTTCAGATTTTTATGTTATAATGTTTTTGGTAATATTAGAACTGAGTTATCTGCTATTATCCAGAACTAACTGGACTTGATATAAGAGGCTGGGAGAGGGGAGAAAAAGTTTTTCCCCACCTTACTATTTCCTCCTTTGGTTGACTCCTGACTGCTTACATTTTTGGGATGGATTGAAACCAAAACGAGAAGACCCACATTCTTCAGGAGAAATCAGGAGGTGCCTAAAGCTACTCAATATTCTATCTTTGGGCTAAACATAAACCTGGATGAAATCTCAGCCACATGTGCTGAACAAAATTGGTCCTTTGTCTTTCATCCTCCATGTATTTAGCACAAATGATCATAACCATAAACAAATGAATGTGGGCCCTTTTATAAATGAAAATAATTTAAATCCAAAAGAATGAACGCGATGACTTTTCTTAGCAGACAACCAAAAATAAAATTGTTATAATAGGGTTTTCCTACTGTGCTATAATTTGGTTAAATACTCATACTAGGAGCTTAAGGTGTAATTTATTGCTTATTTTTTCTTTTAATGAATAGTAAATAATAATTAAATGCTCCATAAAGCATAGACTGCATCATGTTTTCCAAACACATTTTGTATTTTTAACACTTCTTTAAAGATTGTATTACAGAATAATGGACAGATATGTGAACTTACACTCTTGAAGCTATTAACATTGAAGTAGTAAAATAATGTTAATATAAAGTTGATTTGGTGACATGTAAGTGAAGCAAACTGTCTTCAAACCAACTCTCTATCAACATTAATGGACAGTGATTTTTGTTCAGATGAACATTTAAATTTATGCATGGAGGATATACAGTCTATACGAACAATAATGGTTTTTTTTTTTTTGATTGATTTATTTAAGGACGCTCTTTAACAGCGCAGGTCATCAGCGTCCCATTCAACTCAGGGCGTGAAACGGCCGACAAATTTTGCTCAGAGGCCTCTCTTTCAGGCTTGAGGTTCTTTTTCGTGCCGCAAATGTACGACACGGGACCCACGGCTTTACTTCCCTTCCGAAGGAAGCCATACTTAGGATTTTTACGCCCGAAAAAATCCATCGGTCCTGGCCGGGTTCGAACCTGCGTTTTGGGTATAGGAGGCAAGTATGGTAACCACTACACCACCAGGACCGACAACAATAATGGACAGAGATTTTGTTCAAATGAATTTTTAAAGTTAAGCATGGAGCTTTCCTTTGGAATAATTTTATAACTATCTTTTATAATGTTATTTTATTAAGTATGTGTATCAATTATGAAATTATCTTTAGATACCACATTCTGTAATCTATTTCAACACTGTCATTTTACCAGTTTTTATTTGTTAAACCCAAATAAATATGAACAGTTTAAGTTACACTGAAAAGGTGCATCTGGTCCAAATTTTAGAAATGTCATTTCAAAACTCACTATATTGCTCAATATAAAAAAACCTAATTTGAAGCAGTTTACACTGTTCTCTATAATACTGCTGGGCCAAACTATTGCATTTTTAATTTTTTTTTTTTTTTTTCTGTATTTCCATTCTGAAATATGAATATCTGAGCAAAACGTTACTTTCAAAATGTTCAGTTCAAAATTTAACTTTGTAATGTACCATGCACATTTCCTAACTTGTTAACTCTTACTTCTTCTTTGAACAGCTGCTGAAAGGTGTTCACCATTTTTATTGTTAAAGTGTATTATAATCAAAATGGTATATTGCCATGCTCAAATAATTACATGCAGAATTTTGCATCAGTCCACAAAAAGCTTAAAGCAGCAAGTTAAAAATAAGATTAACATTAAAAGAAAACATGAAGTCAAATATTAGTGAACAAGTAACATCTAACAATACAATGATTTCTTGTTCTGCTCATGATTATGAAAGATGTAATTTTTCATTATTCAAGCCAATTAAATCAAGTTTTTTTATAATATGTATAAAACTGATTCTTTATATGTATTCACATAATGATTAACAAAATTTCACCTCTATATTGTCATTAGGGCCATTGCAAATGTAACAGCACTCTTCAACCTTATTGTGTTGAAGGAAAAGAATTGGCATATTGCACACTCAAAAGTTAAATCAGACCACTGGCTGAATACATTAGGAACATTTCTTCCATATCTCCAAAACCCAAAACAGGTTTGATAACAGCATCAAAAGAGTAATGTGAAATAAGCTGTGTTTGTTCTACATGTTTTATTTGCACTCTATGGTTTCTTATTCTAGAAATTACTTTTGCAGAGAAACTTTGTATTTCAATAGTTTTGATGATGAGGCTTAAAGTGCATCTACTTTATCAAAACCTCAGGAACAATTTTAAAACTTTCTTTTTAATTTCTTCTTAAATCTCTGAAATTATTATATTTGCAAATCTTTTTAGGGGGGGATAGTATAACTTGGCTGAAAATGATGAACCAACTTTTAAAACCAGAGTCACCAAAGCAACAAAAAGTGCCCTAGATCAAATTGCAATCACTAAAGATATCACCTATAATAAAGTAAATATATTAGAAACCCATCTCTCTGACCATTATGCACAGACAATTGCAATTAACTGGCACTACCAAGATGCAAAAGAAAACAAGTGCAGTGTATTTAAAGAATCCCGTTTACAAAAACAGGAAAATGTAAAATACTTTTGCCATATGCTTGAAAATGAAGAATGGGAGGGAACCTATCAGGAATCAACACTAAATGCAGCGTATACTTCCTTTATAAATACATTTAGATACTATTATGATGCTGCATTCCCGATTGTTAAAGTAAAAGTAAATGATAAAACCCCAAAATGGATAACTAAGGGAATAAGAACCTCGCAAAGTAAACTAAGACTGCTGGGTAATCTACTAAAAAGTAGAAAGGCATCAGAGGAATTGCAATTATATTATAAGAAATATAAAAAAATATATAGACAAGTAATTATAGCAGCAAAAAAAATGTTTAATAACAGAAAGATTATAAACTCTGAAAACAAAGCAAAAGCAATATGGGAAGTGATAAAAAGAGAAACAAACAAAAAGAATCTCACCCTAAAGAACATCAGTCTCAAGCAAGGAGGGAAAAATGTAACACAGCCCAAGCAAGTGGCAAATTCATTCAACGAATACTTCACAAATATTACTAAAAATGTACAACACCCTAATAATTTGTCAATATCACACAGTACAAGTTTTAAAATAATTAATGAAAAATCTCTATACCTCAGTCCTGTTACTGAAAGCGAATTGTTAGACATAATAAAACAGCTAAAAAACAAAAAATCATGCGCTTTAGATGAGAGCTCAAATTTTATTATTAAAAAATGTGGCAGGTTCATCATCAAGCCACTATGTTATATTGTTAATGAATCTCTGAGAAGCGGAGAATTTCCAAAACAACTAAAGATATCTAAAATTATACCAATCTATAAGAAGGGAAAGACTGACGAAGTAAACAATTATAGACCTATAGCTCTCATTTCAGTTTTTTCAAAGATACTTGAAAAAGTAATGTACAGACAACTAACCAAATTCCTGAACAAATTTAATATTATCACCAAATGCCAATTTGGCTTTCAAACAAACAAGTCCACTAATATGGCAATAATAAACTTTGTAGATAGTATATACGACATGCTAGATAAAAGTGAAATCGGGGTGGGAGTGTTTCTAGATTTATCTAAAGCATTTGACATGGTGGACCACAAGTTGCTGTTGGACAAACTGTGGAACTATGGAGTAAGGGGTATTCCATACAATTGGTTTAAAACCTATCTGGAAGGTAGAGAACAACTGGTTGAGATCGAATTCAATGATGTGAGAAACCAAAAAATTGGGAAAGCACACTCGAGCAAAAGAAATGTAACATCGGGAGTACCACAGGGATCAATCTTAGGTCCTCTTCTATTTTTATTGTACATAAATGACTTACCGCATTGCTTAAAAGATGTTTCTGAAGTAAAGCTAACACTTTTTGCAGACGATACAAGCATATTTATAAGCGGAAAAGAAAGTACTGACCTGGAAGCAAAAATAACAGCAGTAATAAAAGCCATGTTAACCTGGTTCAAAACTAACAAACTTCTGATAAATGAAGCAAAAACAGTAGCAATTAATTTCCAGCACAAAAACAACAAAAGCATAACTACTCCGGGAATCATGCTTGGGTCAAAAACTATAAAGTATGAGTCAGAAACAAAATTTTTGGGGTTATGGATTGACTTAAACCTCTCATGGGATAACCATGTTGAAAAACTAGCTACAAAACTAAGCAAGGCTTGCTATGTTCTCAGCCAACTGAGGACAAGAGTAACATTAGATGTACTCAAAAGTTGTTACTTTGCGTACTTCCACTCGCATATTTTATATGGAGTAATGTTATGGGGAAACTCTGTAAATAGTCATCTCATCTTCAAGCTTCAAAAGAGAGCGATAAGAACCATGATTGGTATCCCAAGAAAAGAAAGCTGCAGGAAACATTTTAAGGATCTAAAAATATTAGCAGTCCCCTGTGTTTATATAAAAGAAATTCTAAACTATGTCCGGACTAACTTAGATGATTTTGTAATCAATACTGAGATTCATTCACATAATACTCGAAATAAAACTAAACTCCACCAACATAAGCATAACACGAAACTATACGAGAGATCCTTCAAATATAATTGTTTAAAATTGTATAATGTCTTACCTCCTTATCTAAGGGACTTAGCAACAATTAAATCATTTAAAACTGAAATTAATAAAGTCTTACTTACAAAACAGTTCTATACAATTGATGAATTTAGCAGATACTGTAATGACATGAATAAACGCCCTAAAGGAGATATAGTAGCCCAGATATAAAAATGTAAGTGCCAAATGCTTAATAGAATATTATTTAATGTACATACTACTCTGGTGGAGATACTGTGCTGCTCTGTTTTCTGTCCACAGGAGCTAAGATGCCAAAATGGAAAGATGATCTTCATTCAAGAATGCAACCGCCACTCTGCACTAATCAGAATGTGCTAGTATATAGTATTTTGTTGTATTATCACTATTTAATACATGTATATATTCCTACTATATTGACGAAACCAAAAATTTGTACAAATTCTTGTGGTGAATAAATCTGAATCTGAATCTGAATCTTAAAAAGCTTTTATCTTTTACTGGAGAATGACTTGTTTTCTTGATGTATAATTTCTGTATTAAACTGATTATAAATGTAGCTCTCCTATTCTCAGGCTTAAAGCTTTAAGCAGTTATTTTCAACGATGAATGATGAAAGAAGAATGATGGAAGACTTTCAGTCTAAACATTTGAATTTATCAGGCTGTTTTTCTAATGTTTAAATAAACCAGAAAAACCATTTCTTCAATATATGTTAGAGGAATACATATTGCAATAAGTGATGCTTGCATTGCCAGATATTCAGAACTAATAATTGAAAGCATAAGATGATTGTGGCACTATTTCAATCATCCACTTTTCTATACCTGAATATGAGAAAAAATTAGTAAATATTAATAAGATGAAAAACAACCATATTTCATTAGTGTTAGCCATTATTGAAATGAAAGCATTTACCTTCACAAGTAAAACATTAATCACCTAAGGTACAGAGTTTTTGAGCTCACTTTAATTCATGTAAGCTGCACAGTGAATGCTTTTACTAAGATGCTGTGCTAGCATTTCACTTGGATAGTACTATAATTAAAAAGCACTGGCAGTGATGACTGATTTACTTTATACAACATAAACATTAGATGAAGTATAATTGATATAATTGTATGATTCAGTTTAACTACACACTCTTAATGCTTCATTTGCTTTTCACAATATATGGAGCCAGTTTCGAGAACATTCAGTTCTCATCTTCAACCAGGCTAAAGTTCAACTGAATTAAATGTTCTTGAAATTGGTTCATACATTATGAAAAGCAAGTGAAGCATCAAGAGTGTGTAGTTCAACTGAATCATACAATGATATCAATTATATGATTAGCTTCACTGTGCAAGTTCCAATTTTCATTTTAATTAGTTGAAGTGTTTCAGAGAGTCTGAGAAAATATGATGAATCTGTATGTTCCTTGAATAATCCAAACAACACTTCTAGTGGGTATCAGTTGAACTAAAAGAGAATAGTTTCCATCTGAACTTTAAACACTTTTCATGGAGCATTTTCTATGTTTATTCAGTTTTTTCAAAAATTTTAATCCCAAAAATGGCACACAATATCAAGTCTTTTAAATGAAAAATATTTTGAGTTCTAAGGATTGGGACTTCAGATGGATCATTCCTACTTTTTTATTTTTAACTGATCCATGTGACTACATTCATAAGAAAATCTTATTTGTCAAGAAAGAAAGTTTCTATGGATAAATTTTTAAATTATGCTTCTATGTAGTTCATTTCAATTCAAGTCCCTCATGTACTAGAACTCGGAATAGAATAAAAGTAAGAACCTTTAGTGTAGAAAAATATAAATTGTAGTAGTCTCTGTAGCTAATAAAATACCATTATTAAGATCACATTCTGAGAGTTTTGACTTCCCCAGTGACCTTCAATGCCAAAAGAGGGACAGAATACCAGTTAGTAACTATTATTGATGACAATTTTATTTCACTTGCTTTCCTTGGTAAATACAGGAAATAATGTGCAACCAGAATGTAGAATGCTCTTTCAAAAACTGTTGGCATAGATCAAACATATACCTAATTATAATAAAAAAAATCTGTATTACAGAGAAAATGTACAAGGCATTATTGAGTAGGGACTTGTATACTAAGAAGATGGTTGCTTAATCACCAACCTGGAAGCACAAGAATCTTATTGCAACAGAACAAAATCTATTAAATCTCTTTTTGTACCTCTCACAGATTTAAACATCAATTAAATACTACACACACACAAAAGGAGGAGGAGGAGGAGGAGGAGGAGGAGGAGGAGGAAAGAAAGAAAGAAAAGGAAGCCTTTTTTTTTTTTTAAGCATTTTCCATACTCATTTTCTAAACATATAACTGATATTCAAAAGTACTGTGCTTATTTTACCTTTCAAGTCAGATCTTCAGAGGATAGCCCTATAAAGATTTTCTTGTTTTCATTTGGTGAACATAAAGAGCTGAACAATCTATAGCTTGATATTCCTCAAGTGTGACTTCGTGCTATTTTGATTTGTAGCAGGCCACTGACAAATCTATACTACTCTTGCTAAATATTATTTTACACTTATTGTAACACTGGTATGGAAGCCTAATACCTCAAGTTTTATACACAGCATAAGATTCAAGTTGGAAGAGAATCAACTACAGTTGTATCAGTACTGCTATCATTTCTAGATGATGTAAACACTGTTATTTTTAATTGATACCATTGTATGATTCAGTTGAACTACACACTCTTAAAACTTCACTTACTTGTCATAATGTATGGAACCGGTTTTGAGAATATTTAGTTCTCATCTTCAGCCAGGCTAAAGTTCAACTCATAATGTATGGAAACTGTTTTGAGAACATTTAGTTCTCATCTTCAGCCAGGCTAAAATTTAACTGTCTGATCATTCGTTGAGCTGTGGGAATGTGTATTCTGCTCTGCTGGCAGTGTGATAAACTTGTAGTTTTCATCTCTGGCAGGAGTTGAATTTTAGCCAGACTGAAGATGAGAACTAAATGTTCTCGAAACTGGCTCCATACATTATGACGAGTAAGTGAAGCTTTAAGAGTTCAACTGAATCATACAATGATATCAATTATATGATTAGCTTCACTGTGCAAGTTCCAATTTACATTTTAATTTTTAACTGTTATCTTTGCTTAATATATGTAATAGAGGGATAGGACAATGAAAACCACCAACTGTCCATGCAGCAGCATTCTAGCTCTAATAGAAAACATCCTCTCTTGTTTCTGATATTTTCATGCTCTTTCTATTATGAGAGCATTCTATTTGCTGGAAGACGTGCTTTTTGGGATTGACAAGCTTTTTGTGCAGGAAATTAGGGATAATTACTTCAGAATAATAAATAGATGCACTAAAAACTGAGTCTGCAAAAATCACTTAGTAAGAATTTAGAGTACAAAACTAGGAAATTACATGAAGTGCCAATTGACAAAAAAATATATAAATAAATAAAAATATATTCTATTTCAACAAACTGGGTGGTGTCAAACATAATAATATTCAGTAAACCCAAATGGGAGAGTGTAAAAATAATAAAATGGAACCAATGGAAATATTAAATTGTGCAGTTAGATAAAGAGTGCAGAAAAACAATTTTTTTAACTTCCAGTTAAGCAGTTCTCTACTGGTGCTTCTAAAGGAAAGATCTTTTTGAAAATGGAAAGGACTCAATTATTGATTTTTTTTTTTTATTTTCAGCAGTAACTAAGGACACAGAGCCTACTAATAATAATGCTCAAGACAATTCTCTTCCTAAAGAATCTGTTTTGGAGATACTGTGAGGTAAATTTTATTGTTAAACTTTACATTAATGGTTACAAGCTCATTTTATGTTTCAGTTTATTGCACAAGTAACAGAAGTTGCTATCAATGATGGGGCACTGGATCATTCATAAATAAATTCAAATATTATTTAATTAACAAAGCAGCAAATAACACTTTGAGACTAATGCCTTAAAGTTACTTTTAGTGTTAATATAATGAAAAATGAATCTCTCTCTAGAATAGACATAGAATCGGTTAAAGGGCATAAATACTTCAGATGATTCATAACTAAGAGAGTAGAAAAATATGAATAAACCATTAATTACAGAGTACTTAGAAGCATAATATTTATGTTTAGCATGTGTAGAAATAAAATAAGTGCAATTTAATTTTTCATATTTCACTAAATATTTTCATATTTTGAACAAATCTTAATATCTGTTCATATTTTTTATAATTTTAAAGCTTATTTTAAGGGTCTTGTAGGTTTTTGATTTTCAAGGTTTTATAATACATCTTATTTGAATTCCTCAACATTAGTGAAACCCCAAATGGCATAGCTCTTTCAGTTCCGACTAATGTATTGTATTCTTTCTATTCACTTGTTGCATGCTTAGTTGGAAAGAGTAACTGAGTCTTCCTTCTTGGATGTTATTTTACAACACCTGCTGATGAGTTTTGGAGACAGTAGGTCTGAGCTTTGATGTTTTCTTTAATGTCATGTTCAAGACCAAATGAAGTATAATTCTATTTTGAGATGAATTTTCTGCTTTTGTATTGTTTAAAAATAAATTCAAAATCTAAATGTTATTTCTCAAAATTGAGGGAAAATCTTAGTTTTACCTAGGAAGAAATTTTAAAAGATAAGAATCACAAAGATTGTTAATACAGGTCATACCCCAATCACAGCAATCCTACAAATGCTGCAGTACATTCTGGAATTTGGTAAATCAGCAGTACAGTATAGGCATTCACTTTGCATCTTGCTTTAGTTTTGTTTTACTTAACAGAGTTGATCTTCATCAAGATGCCAAAGATTGGTGCTGAATTAAACCTTATACAAAAATCAAGATATGCAAATATTGTAAAAAGGAAATAAGTAAACTAATTAATTAATTTATTTATATGTACATCAGTAAAAGCAACCTAATGAAAAAAATGTGCATTGCTAATATGTAAGTGCTTCTCTGCGCCATAGAATTATGTCATTACCTAAATAATTTTTTAAATTAAAAAAAAATCAATAATGCCTAAATAATAAAAACTAATTTGTTGGGAAAATTGACAAAATGCGTGAACTTCTTAAAAAATGTGACTGAGATATCACATGAGATCAAATTAACTAAAACTGTTAATTGGAACATTGCACAGTGAAGCTAATCATTGTTAAGATCATTGTGTGATTGAGTCGAACTAACGCTATATATTTAAACAAGTGGAGCAAAAGGAGTTAGTTCAACTCAATCACACAGTGATCTTAATATACAATATCAAATGTTTCAAGTTTGTTACTTGGAAACTAAATGAAATCTATTCCAATAAATATAAAGCTACAAAATGCAGCATACGAGTTCCTTCCTGTCAAATCATGTGATGTGCAGCACAGCTTTTCATTGAACAAACACATTTTCACGTACATATGGTACAAATATGAAGAAAATGCTTGTTATTTTCTGTCAAAACAGTGTACTCTATGTATAAAATTATTTTATTGTAAAATTTTAATGTAGAGAAATTAAAGTATATTAAATCTTATACTTTTAATTCAATTTAGATATGTAAATGTTATATTTCACAAAAATTTCATATTTTCCATTTTAATGATGTGATTTAATATTTTGTCATTATTTTCTTAATACTTTTCCTCTCTCTATTCATAGCACACAGGTGATCATTTTAACCCACTATATCACCAAGTTTTAAGGAAATATATCTGTATTTTAAAAAAGTATGATTCAATACATCTCCATATATACATGTTTCACAGGCTTTTGGCCACACACCTGGGAAACATATTCTGTATAATTCAATGGTAAGCGGAGAATAAGAGCATTAAATGTACTCACTAGGTAATTAAGAATGTATCTAGTTGTTTTGCCCAAAACAATTCATATGCTCAATTTGGTTATGTAACTTAATCTCCAATAAATATCTTATAATTCTGTGAGGCTGGCCCTACAAATGTTCTTTGAGAAAGAAACTGCAGTAATTAGCCAGTAATTAGCAGTAATTAGATGCACAGGCTTCTATGACCAATAATCCAGGTTGTTATAAAGTTTGCAACGTAAACTCATATGACTGAGCTTTGCATTTCAGTTCCAAGAAGATGAAAACTTTATCAAACCAATTCCACTCTTACTTAGATGAGAACTTAGGAATAATTATTAATGATCATAACAAAGTATCAAATTCTCTTGGGAACATAAAAAACTATAGCATCCATCTAGATGTTTTAGTGCTGTATTATCTTTATTTGGGTCTTGAAGGAATGCTACTATTTACAGAAATTACTAGAAAATATGAAAACTTACTAGCGCAATGGTGGTTTGTTTTGTTGAAGTTTGCCTCTGGTGGGAAGGGAAAGATATACAGAAATGAGAGTTCTTGAAAACATATAAGTTGGTGCTTAAGTATAAATATGTGATTTAACATTCTTTGGGCTACTTTTTTAAAAAGATTCCCTTATTTCATCCACTGAAATATTTACATGACCATAATTTTTTAAAAATATTCTGCTCTTTTCTACATATTTTAACCTCCCTTTTATATAGTACTTGTTCCTCTACCTAAATAGGTAACAGTAATATAATTGCTACTTTATTCTTTTATACCCTTAAACAAATTTAAAATGTGCTATTCTTACTACTGTTCAAAGAATTCTATGCATTTTCATCTGCTGTAACAAATTTCTTTTTTGTTCCCCCTTATACAGTATCTGTATTGTTTTATCTATGAAGTTAAAATTCAAGCAACTTATTACAGAGCTACAAGCCTTGTCCGATCACTGCAATAAGTTCGGTTACATATTCACCCAATCTATAAAAATGTTGCACAGTCCTTGCTCTAGTTTTTGTACTTTAATGTCCAAACAAGTTAAGTATGTATTCCTCTGCTTTACCTCTTCCTTACTGTCACACCATATTCATGCACTTCATTTAACTTTTGTTTACAGTGCTCTTCCTCAGAGAATATTTTCAGCTTCATTTCAAACTATTATAGGTAGCCTGTTCTGTATTCAGCTACTACAAATTTAACATTTATTTGCAAAACATAGAATTGTTTGTCCTAAGCATTACATCTTGCTACTATAATTCATTGACTAATATTCCAGACTCATATACTATTGTCTTATCACATAAGCTATTATGAAGTATATGTGAACATGGAATGTTCTAAGCTAACTGATTTCTAATACTCATTGATAGCATAGGAGCTAGCTTTCTTTCCAGAAAGCAACTTCTTTTATTAATCATTCCAAAAGTTTGGTGCTGCTTCAAGTAATCTTATTTTTAACAAATGCAGTCATGAGTTATAAAAGAGAAAATAAAGCAGTGTTTACCTAATTTTAGTACATGTACAGGCAAGTAAATTTACTCAGTTACCCATTTTTGATGTGCTATGTATGTGACTACTTTAATATGAATGATATAAGAGTCATTTCATAAATAATATACAGTTGACAGTATTGCAGACTGAATGATGCAACATTAATGAAAATTATGTCAGTTACAGTTGAAGGCTTGGGAAAGAATCACATGTTTTCTTTTTGTCCACATCTGTATGTACATAACAAAAGCTATAAATGGAGTCAGCAGGTATGTCTGGTACTGTTGAAGTTCAAAGATCTTATATCAAGATCAAAATTTTACATGGTAAAAATCCCACAGAAATCCACAGTGCTTTAAGTGAAATTTGTGGTCAGTTCACAGTGGACTATAGTACAGTTTCTCATTGGGTTGATAGTTCATGCTGGTAGTGTCAGAATACATATTGACCCAAGACCAGGAAGGCCAAGACATCAAAAGTTGAAGGAAGTGTGAAACTTTTTGTGGATGCTCTTCTAGAAGATTGTTATGTGGCCTGTGAAGAACTTTCAGAAGTCATGGGGATTCCATATTTTGAAATATGATTTACAGAAGAAAAAAATGTTTGCACAATGGGTCCCTCACTTCTTGACTGCTGAACAGAAGCAGAAATGCAAGAACATTGCAAACTTGCTGAAGGAAAGATTCGATGTTGAAGGTCAAGCAAGATTTATGTTGATGCATTCTTGTGTCAAATTGTTAATATTGATGAAATGTGGATTAGAGACTTTGAGCTGCAGTTTAAATTACACTCCAAGTGAAGAGGTGCAGCTTCCTCATGACCAAAAGAATTTCAATGAGCACAATCAAAGTCCATGCAAATGATCTTTCCTTTTGATCACCAAGGAATCATTATGACATATAGGGTCCCATGTGAAACAAGTGTCACAGAAGTGTATTATCATGACTTTCTGCACAACTGTACAAAATATTGCACAAAAACTAACCTCATCTGTTTGAGTTTGGGCCACTCAACTTCCAAGACAATGCTTGTCTGCACACTGGGAATGTAGTGATCAATAAGCCATGTGAATATTATCTCATCCACCCTACAGTACAGATATGGGTTCACCAGACTTCAACTTAATCCCAAAGTTAAAAAAACATGTGAGCATAGTTTTCCATCCTAGAAAAACTTTCTGCTGCAATTACTCAAGTCATTTGACAGATGAGTAATGGTGCTTTGAATGGAGTAACACAATCTCCCAAAAGTTGAAACATGGTGAAAGAGAAGCAGGGAGACTATAGTAAAGGACTAAAAAGAGACACTGTCAAAAAGTTAAATATGGATTTAAAAAAATGTGTGCATCATTTATGAATTGACTCATCATAAATTTTTTGCTTTCCTGTTTCCCTCATTCCCATGGTTGAACATTAACCAGACTAAAAAAATACACTGCTGGCCATTAAAATTGCAACACATTGCATATATTAATAATAGGCCAGCAGAAATGATGTTTGTCTGTCTTGTTCAGTTGCTTGACAGAGCCATTAGGATCTTTCACATCTGTATGTTCATCCTACCTTGATCCACTGACCTCATATTCATTTCACTGTGGATACATTTCATTCAATACAAGCACCAATTTCTTAAAATGACATCCTGCACTCTTAGTATGCCCCAGTTCTCTTGCAATCAAATTCAAACACTCGCTGGTATTACTGTTACATTGATGAGTCATTCTCATTCCTTTAGAGAATGAGTGGAGTTGGTTTAACGCGTCTCTTATGAGCATTGTAATTTTTATGGCCAGCAGTATATGTGCTTTTAGACATATCTTTGTTCCAATTTTTTTTTATAATTTTTGCTAATGATCTACCATTCCAAACAGCCAATAGAAAATTGATTCTAACAGCATTATCCTTTAGTTTAAAAAAATATATAAATGCAATTAAAATCAGGCTCAATTCCTACTTCTTCAGCTTAATTAGAGTTCTATCTCAATAGTAAGGTGTGCTCTACACTTTTCTCTTAACTTAACATCAATATGACTTTAAAAAGAAAAAAACACAAGAAAGTAAAGACAAAATCACAATGAATGAAAGAAAAAAGGAAGAGGGGGAGTTGTGCCATACACCCAACCCCCCACAAAAGGGAAAATAGAACAATATATGTATAAACATATTTTGAACAAGATACTAAAAACCCAAGATGTAAGACCATTTATAAAAGTATAACTTCTCATTTAATTTTGTTGCATTTTATCTGCATGGAAAATATCTTAACAAATCAACATATATTTCACATGCAGGTACATGTTGTTCTGAAGTAGCCCATGAATTGCTGCACTTTAATGAGGCTATGTGCATTTTGGTGTAAATAAAGGTACTAAAAAGATATGTTACAGATACAACATGGCTTTCAATAAAAAATAATCACAACAGATATTTACATGTATGCGTGTAAATATATTTAAGAATACATTTATACGGATTTATATATAGGTATTTCTTTAACAACACAAAAAACATTATTTTATCCTTTAATTACCAATATACCTACATAATTCAATACTAAGCTTTCACAGCTGACACTACAAAATATGCTTTGGGTAATCATGAGGATGGTCATTAGTTAAAGTCTAAAGAACCTCACTGTGCTGTATAGAAGGGATGTGTTCTGAATAATAACAGATAAAACAATAAACAAATAAAATTGTAGCAATGGACAAAAAAGCATTAAAAAAAGAAAGGACTTATAGAACCAAGAAAAATGGGAACAGAATGAGGGAAAGAAGTTAAGAGAAATGCAGGACAGCAAAGATGGAAAGAAAAAGAATGAAGGAATAGAAACAAACAGCAACACTGTATAATCATGGGCTCTAAAATGCTTACTGATGGCTTATGCATAATTTTTTTTATACAATATAATTGTCATAATTGTCTCTCATGTTTCATCAACATAGCATTCATAAACTGTTTTCATTCTGGGTATCACAGCACACTTACAAACACAGGAGCAATTTTAAATACATATGTTGGTGAATTCAAATGGTGCTAATGATATGCACATTCTTTAGGCAATATAATAAGGCCAGATAAATATATCACAATGGTATGCAAACTGCATATATATAAATTCTACCTTACATAAGTCTTATGCATGCCACCCAGATATACTGCATTTTATAATTTTAATGAACTGTACTGAGAAAGTATTTTTAATCAAAAGCTTTGAAACAAACAATAAATACAGCAAACTTTAATCAATCTGCTCCAAATAAACCACAGTTATGATTAAATGTCAAATACATAATAAGATTGTGTTACATCTGGGCTTTATGCAGCTGGGGCAAGCAATCAATCCAATCCCACTAGGGATCCAAATCCCATCCCTCAAGTTGAAAACACTCTTCCCTAAAATCTGAACTGTAGCACTACATATTCATTATGGTTAAACAACATAGTTCTTAAAGTAATGCCTACTGTTAGAAATTGTTCATCTTAAAATGTTACTTGTTATGTGTACACATGATAAACATTAAAATTTATTAGATCTCAAAAATTAGCAGCTAGCTTTCTATTAGTCTCATTTCCAGTTTATTGCCTACTAGAAATAAGTAAAATTTTAAAATATATGTAAATCTAGCATTTCAGTTATTATTATTTTCAATGCATCTCAAGGTATAATTTTACTGATGGTTGAAGTTACAGATTTATTAATTTTGGATTCTGAAAACAGCCTCCAAATTATGCAATAAAGATATGACTTCTTGATGAGAGACTGATTTTCTGACAGAAATCAAAATAAGGAAATATGAAGAAGTTTCATTTTTAAAATTAAATTAGGGAAAAGTAGACATCACCATAATGAACAAAATAAAGTGAAATAAAATTAATTCCATTAATTTAAGTAATAATGCTTAATAATATGTTTTCCTTAAAAATGTTTAAGATCCACTTGGAAAGAAAGTCCAGAATGTTATTAAGTTTTCAATTATATACCAGTTAACATCTGCAATGTCCATGATAGTCATTTTCTACTGAAAGCAATGCTAATGCTGAAAGTTCCTCTTGTCTCATGTTTTTCTTACTGTATTTTTACTGTAAAGTCATCATTGGAATGATCATGATCAGCTTTAAAAACTTTAAAATATTTGTTCCAGGTGCCTTTCAAGTACTTTACACCAATAAATGTACAGCATCAGATACATACAACATTTTTAGTGCTGTAAATGATGGAAAAGTATGTTTTCATTTCTTTTTTTCTGATGTGAATCCAGGAATATACTTTGCATATCATTTTATTTTCTGTCAGAAAAACTAAAACCCTTTCTATACCCATTTTGAAGTGATATTGCTAAAGTCAGAGGGAATGTATATTTAAATATTTAAATGAGGAATAAATGTTGCATGCTTCATTTTCTTCTCTTCCTAGTTCCGAGTAAGTGAGTTTTCCTCCTCTTAATCTCACAGACAGCACTTTCTTAAAATATTCCCTAAATGCAACAATATTTCCTAGAATGCATTGATACACAAGGGCTATTCAATAAAGAATAGTATTTTTTCTTCTTTTTCTTTTTTTTTTTACGGGCGTAACTTCTAGAATTAAAATGTAACTTTACAATTTTTCGTTACTTAATGCATAATGTACAAGTGGTACTAGTTTCATTGAAAATTATATCTAATCTGCCATCTAACACACTCTTATGCTTCACATAGGGATGTGTGAAGCATAAGAGTGTGTTAGACAACAGATTAGATATGATTTACATTTAAAAAGCATCACTGTGCGAGTTCCAACAGAATTTTTTAAAAATGTCTTATTTTAAGAAAGTTCTTAAATGAACTAGTTTCAATGATGTCATTTCCGGTTCCTGCCTGTGAGCAGTGTACAAATTGAGGCATGTTCAGTTCCACCTAAGCAAAATGGAAGTGGCATGTGATGAACAATATACTGCTCTGAAATTCTGCATGTAGTTGAAGATGATGTTAAAGGAAGATGCAGTATTTCTTTCCCCATCATCACCAACACACACACACACAAAAAAAAAAAAGTGATGACTTCTGCTGGGAAAATTATGATCATCCCTTTTATCAATGTTCAAGGAATGCTTTACCTGTATGTTATATCTGCATACATAACTGTAGCTGGACAATACTACAAAGATGTTAGAAAATTCTGCAAAGCCATATTACATGCAAAAGAACAAGTTGAATAATGCACCATATTAATGCACAACCGCACATTGCAAATGTTTTTCCTGAATATCTCATAAAAATCAATGTGAAGTGTGTCTCTCATCCTCTTTATGGTCCAGATTTAGCCCTATGTGATTTTTTTTCTCCCCAATTAAAGAAACACCTTTGTGGGATGCTTTTTCCATCATCAGAAGCAGCGGTGAAGGCTGCACAGGTGATTCTGAAGGACTTATCAAAAAATGGTTTCCAAGACTGCAGAAATGCTGGGACATGTTCATTGCATCCAACCAGGACTATTTTGAAAATGATCATAAAAATTATGAGGATGAGTACAGGGTATGCTTCCAAAAAAATTATGATCATTCATTATGGAACAGTTCTTGTATTTTCTAGTTTACTTGGATTAATATTTTATTTTTGAAGATGGTGGCAAGAAATATATATATATACATGTGGCATAACATTTTGTAATTGTTCATTTGTAAGCGTTTCATGCCCCAATGCAATGTTTGTAGTTTTACTCATCATCTAAAGTTACTCTTAACCCTTTTAATTTCTTTCTAATTTTTAAATACTGTTTTCAAAGTTTTGCCCAGCGAGAAGTGTGCAAATAAGTCTCTTTTTTAGTAGACTGGTCAAAAAATGATATATGCAGGTATGCATACACACATATGCACACAGAGGTTAGGTAGGTCCTCTGCACAGGCTTAATAGCCATCGGGACAGTGACGTAAGGCAATGCACACTTGAACCTATGTTGAAAGTAATGTGGCCAGCACTACATTCAGCCACCACTTAGGTTTATACAACGGAAACCCTGAAGTACCCATTTGAATAGCTGGCTGAGTGAACCTGGATTGGTCTGGACATAGCTGTTGCTAAGGATCAAACCCTGTACTATTCAATATTCAAATATCAGATTGAATGAATAGGCTGGTCTGCATAAAACTGTTGCTGATATTTGAATCCCAGACAAGTTAGTCAAAGATTTACCAGTGACATATAATGTGTATATGTACTTGCATGGGTGTGTGTTGAAAGTCAGCAAAATACACTTACACTTCTATTAGTATTTGATGGTGCATTTTAATCACCATATTAAACTATAGCACTGTAATGTGATGATTATACTAATGCCATCTCACTTGCCAACAAGACACTGGAGTTCTGCACTTGGACAGCAGAGGGTAGAAGCGTAATCTAATTACATATTCACCAGTCATGTACCAAGAGCTAGCAGACTATGTTATGCTAAGATAATGAAAATGATGATGGAGCAATGGCAGAATAAACACAGTGGATACTGGAGAAAATCTGTCCACCGTGTGTGCATTGCACGTGTGTGTGTGTGTATGTGCGTGCACGCGCGTGTTTGTTTGTTTTTTATTTTTTCTGCTCCAACTGAGGACACATTTCTTCAGAATTGTCCAAACCCTTCCAAATGAGCCTTTCATAACATTTGTCCCATTATAGGTCGCAGTATTTAATGCTTCTTCTCTTCCATTGACAACGAGGCTTTTGAGCTCTTTTATAAGACAAACAGCTAGTGTTTCATCATCATCTTTTAAAATGTGAAGAAATTCCAAAATTTCTCCATTTTTCAATCATAACACGTAAAAAAAGCAGTCATTTTGTATGTGTTAACAATATTAGAGTGTTTTCTGCAATGACCAGTGGAAAATCTGGTTTATAAATTTCCCTTATTACTTTCCCCTAAATACCTAGGACAATTTGGAGAATTAAATTTTGTATTGCTTTCAATGTCCACTTGAAAACAGTGGCCTTTTCAGATGGGTCCTTAGGGGACTGTTGTATTCTTGTATTCTGCATGATCTATGAAAACATTATGACTAACAGAAAATACAGTTCCACTGTGTGCTATTATCTCCACTCACATATGCCACAGAATGTTATATCATTTATGATGATATTTAAAGCATATCTATTGCTATTTACCTTGTCAATGTGCATTCTACCTGCTTTACTGTTATTGTTTTCTGTGTTAAAATGTTCAATTATCCAAATAATAATAGATTTAAAATCTCATTAATGCATGCCTTATTTTGGATCCTTTCTATGTCAGATGATTTATTTCTGCCACACTGTTTTGATGTGAATTTTCCCTGAGAGATAACAAGCTAAATTCCCCCTCCCCCACAGTCAGATTTACAATTAATGATATTTTGAAACCATTTGAACACTACTTTTATTTCTTTTTGTAGTCTCCTCTATGATAACAATGGAGTGGATGATCTCTGATTTATAATTCCTTGCTTCACTTTGAATGTTAACTGAAGGCTTTTAATATCAAACTAGCCCATCAACTCATTTTGAAAATATATTATTTAAATTTTAAAATTTAGCACTAGCAGCTACAATATAACTCACTTCTCACTGTCATAAATGTTGCAGGCTGAGTGCGACCAGAACTCACAATATAGAATTTAACAGGCCTGACATTTAAACAGCTGCCTACTAGATGCATATATAGAAGTAACAAGTGAAATTTTTGACTGGCAGCTTTGTGGCAAAACAATTGAAATATTTTGCTGAGGTAAATATAAATGAAAATGCGTTACAGCTTTGTGTGGATGTAGAAAATGCAGTTTAAGTTTAATTTAATAACTGTTAAGAAAATAAAATTAAAAAATGCTACTGGAAACAGCAGCTATTTCA
The DNA here is from genome assembly GCA_030762175.1 of Metallyticus violacea. Lineage (NCBI taxonomy): Eukaryota > Metazoa > Arthropoda > Insecta > Mantodea > Metallyticidae > Metallyticus > Metallyticus violacea. The sequence goes on along the minus strand of CM060846.1, from coordinate 275,252,282 downwards.
ATATCATTAAATTACTATAAAATCAGGCAAAAACTTTTACTACTTTAACATTCATTATAACAATCTCTTATGATCCTGCAAGATATTGAATATTGTGAAATCGAATGTCATTCTTAAAAAGGAGAAGGAAAAGAAGGAGGAGAAGTGATTGGGGGGGGGGGAGAGAGAGAGAGGCAGCCTAGAACTACACAAACAAGAGAGAATGTTGTTATAATAATTTTGGAGTCATCAAGTCTAATGGAAACAGGGAAGCACAATGCTTTCTCAGGTCCTTAAAAAAAAAACAACAGACTAGAAAATCAAACACAAAAAACACATTAATAAAATATATCATATATATAACAAATAATGAAGAGTAAACATTTTCAATGATACAAATTTCTGCTTTAATGATAGATGGCATCAGATGGCATGGTGTGCATTCAAGATTGTAAGCAGTGCTTCCAGATTAAAAAGCATATTGAGCTATATTCTAAACTTTCAATATGTTAACCAAATTTAAACAGTGTAATTAATGCAATTGTGTGGTATACCTGTTATACCATATAAAGTTGTTAACAGAGTGGCAAGTAAAGATTCCTGAAAAAAAAATCCCTGTCCATATTATTACATGCACCTTTGATTTGAAATATTATATGAGATAGTGAGGGGAAAAAATAGCACTTATTTTATTTTTACTAGCCTACAAAGGAGAAGTACTTCTTTTATCATTTATAAAGAATTTAAAATACAATATATACACTTATAGTGATAATAATGTATTTACTAATTTTTCTAAGTATACACAATTTAGTGTACAATTTTGCACTTAAGTCAATATACTTTTGGCAGCTATTAAGGCTTTGATTTGTCTTGGCATACTGTTAATGTATGATTGTTTTCTCTCCGAATCTGTGGATGATACCAGATTTGATTATTTTCTCAATAAGCAGAGTTTTCATGTTAATCACTTCCTTCTTCACCAGCTGCTAAACATTCTCAATGAGTTCATATCTGGTGAATATATGGCCAGGGTAACTAAGGGACATTTTTTCTTGCAGAAAATCTATTGCAGATTTTGCAGCATGGAATTTGGCCCCGTCTTGCATAAAGATAAATGCTCTCTCTTTGGGAACTATTCTCTTAGTTCAGGCAGCAGCCTGCTTCTCAAACATTTCCTTGTACTGGTCCTAACTCATTGTCCCTTGAACAACATATAAACATCCAGGGTCTTTGTCACTGATGACTGATCAAATCACGACTGTAATTGGATGTTTTACAGTCTGCACAATACAATCTGACATTAACTAAACTGTTAGTTGGAACATTACACAGTGAAGTTAATCATATAATAAGATCATTGTGTGATTGAGTCGAACTAACAATCTTTTGCTCCACTTTCTTGTTTAAATGTGTGGAATCAGTTTCATAAACCTTCATTCACATTATCAGCTAGAATCTCGACTGCTGGATACTTCGTTATGTTGTGGGAATGTGTATTCTGCTCTGATGGAGGTGCGATGAACTTAAAGTTTATGTTTTCATCTCCAAAAATTTCGAAGTTCATTAAACTATCTTTGAATCTGTAGATTTTTTCTGAAGTTGCTAATTCTGTAGGTCCTTGTACTGCTTTCAATAATTTTTGCTTTATTCAATATATCGTGGTTTTCTGTCCAGAAATGAAATGCTACTGCTGATTTCTCCATTTGCTTATATGTTATGTTCCTGAAATGTTCTTTTAACCATGTGCCTATATTTCTCTTTGATTTTCCAATGTAGATCTTTTCACATTCTGCACAATTTCTTTTGCAAATTACCTGCTTTTTGTCCTTTGGAATACTGTCATTTACATTGTCTACCAGGAGATTTTTGACATTAAATCTGTTTACCAGGGCTAATCTGATATTAAAATCTTTAGGAATATTCTGAAACTTTTTTATATCGCACGGCTACAAGAGACAAAAACTTATTAAAGAAACCATAACACTTTCAGCAAGAAAAGATAAGCTAATTTTTAAAAAATTTCCACATAATCTACCGGCTATAAAAAAGTTTCAGATTATTCTTTAAGATTTTAATATGAGGTTAGTCCCGGTAAACACATTTAATATCAAAAATCTCCTGATAGGCAATGTAAATGACAGCATTCCACAGGAGAAAAAAGCAGGTATTTACAAAATAAGTTTTGCAGAATGTGTAAAGGTCTACATTGGAAAAACAAAGAGAAACATAGGCACATGGTTAAAAGAACATTTTTGGAACATAGAATGCAAGCAAATAGAAAAATCAGCATAGCATTTCATTTCTAGACAGAAAACGACATATTGAATAAAGCAAAATTATTGAAATCAGTAAAAGAACCTACAGAATTGCAATTTGGAAAAAGTCTACATATACAAATACAAAGACAGTTTAATGAACTTCAAAATTTTCGGAGATGAACACATAAACTTTAAGTTCATCACACCTCCATCAGAGTAGAATACATATTCCCACAGCATAATGAAGTATCCAGCAGTCGACTTTCTAGCTGACAATGTGAACAAAGATTTGTGAAACCAGTTCTACATATTTAAACAAGTGGAGCAAAAGACTCTTAGTTCCACTCAGTCACATAATGATCTTAATACAATATGACATACTCTTCACCTGGATGTCATCACACAAACTGAGCCTTATTTGCCAGAATTTCAAAAGTGCTCTCATTACTAAAACAAACTTGGAATAGTTGGAAAAATCCAATGATAATTTGGTTTAAAGGTGGAATTTAGCTCATTAAAATAATTTAAATTTAAAGTTTTAAAATTACATATTTAACAATTGCCAGAAGCCCAAGTCTTTGTCCTAATATTCCTTCGCCCACTTGAAGCTTTTTGCTGTCATAGCAGTAGTTAATTTGGATTTGTGGACAGTTCAGCATGCTTTTAAATTTATTTCTGAAAGTCTGCACCTCACAGTTCTTTCAGATGTTGTGATGTCACTGTCTTCAAGATCAAATTTAATTTATTTTAAGCTAAAAAACCTGTTCCCTTCACAAACCTTTTTCAAGTTATATTCTGCCCTTTGAGTGAAAATTGATATTTGACCATATTTATGCCTATTATTCTTGCAAATAGTTAACAGTTTTCACACAATGACTCTCAGTGAATAAATTTCACATTTCAAACCATAAATAAGCTAACAAATTAAACTGCAATGGCACAGGACTGAAATAGGTTTGTTCTAGTTGTTAGTATGTATGAATGAATGAATATTTATTATTTCTACACATTACAATTTAAGTTTTACAATGTTTCCTTGATCCTTGAGTGCTTGTTAATTCAGAATCCTATACAACTAACACCCTGGTTGTTGTGAGCATGGATCCTACATCACTCTTAGTTAGTATTATAACAGCTGATATTTGATCAGCAAAAATGTAGAATCTTACAAGAATGAAACACCATTGCTAACATGTTATTGTAGACAACAATGTGTCCCCTATAATGTTCAGCGAGGAATAACAATGATAGATGAACCATATGAAAACATAATAAATTAATTTTAAAATATAAGGGCGCATCTAATAATACAGCCAGGGATTGTAGTTTAATGTATCATCGGTATCCAGTGATGTCTGTAGTGAAAACAGGCATTAAAATTATTAAATAAATTTTAAGTTCAACCTTAGGTGAGATATGACAGCAGTTACTGCTCCCTATTGGCATACCAAACCCACCTTATAAGCAGTGAAAAAAATAGTTACATGTAGATGCATGAGGGAGAATATTTTCACTCTTGAGGTTTTATTGCTCTGTTGAATGTGTTGGTGATGACTTCATTTTTGGAAATGTGATTATCAATTAACAATAACTACAATTGTATGACTGAAGATTTACTGATGATAAAGCCATTTTTTGTAGAAATCACACAATAAATTTGACATTACTTCAATGGGCTGACCAATTCTATTAATTCCCACTTGTTTTCCAGTGATTAAGCATATACAACTTTTTAAAGATACCAATCAGATCAAGGTGGTGAGCAGTGAATCCAAAAATAAGAAGCTGTACACATTGTGTAATACTTAGCCTTTTCTTTGTGTGACTTGAAGTCAGTTGATTATGAAAAACAACAATTTATAATTTTCCAGCCTATCTTCAGGTAAATTAAGTGTCATAATCTGTCAGTTCTTCTTCATATGCATTATAAAATACACAATTTATGCACTGATTTAATGTTGGAACAGTGGCATTATTCAGGTTAGCATTATTATTGAGACTGCTTACAGTTTCAAGAATGCATCGCCATACCATGCCACTGGATGGCATATATACTAAAAATTGGAGAATCGTTACATTCTCTTTACTTCCACATACTTTCCTTGCATCAATTATTATTATGATGCCTCTAATTAATGATTAAACATTTTAGGACACATGTTTTACATACAGTTTTGCTTTGTTATACTTCATAAAACACATTCCCATAAAGCTACTATTTTTTTAAAATATAATACAAGTTTCTTTAAAAGTAAATTTTATTATGTGATTTTTAAAATCTGTGTAATGAAAATCAAGGCTATGCAATAGAAAATGCGAACCTGTTGTAAATTTATTGGTGACATACACTGTACAATCTATGTCATCCTGGGTTGCTCTAACTATAGTCTCTTTATTCTATTCATGTAAAGCTAAAAAGATGTTTTCTTATTAGTCAGTATTTTGTTGTGTACAACTGTTAACCTTTTTTCTTTTAGCTTTCTGTACTTATACAGTTCAACAACTTAAATGGTCATACAAGATATTAGTTCCTGACAAAGCTGACTGTATTGAAGATGATCCCCTGATATTCTCCTCATTTTAAGTCCCTTTAATTCACAGCCAACATTCGCACAAACACGAAGTTCAATTTGAATTCCTCCTGGATATTCAAGAGCTAACCCTCCTTCATTTTCATCATCATTTTCTCTAGTGTGTGAAAATGCAAAACCTTTTGGTGGTGCTCGCGCATCAATTAACCTTTTTATAAGCTCTAAAATATCTGAAGTGTTTAATTGAGAGTATACATGTGAAAGCATCAGCTTAAATGAGCCACTGGAAGTTTTCTGTAAAAGATCTGAAGCAAAAACACCACCTGCAAATGTTGTTGTATTTTCTGCAGAAGCAGCTGATGTTTCCTTAAAACTAGTACCATTTTTATCATTTTTGTACAGAATGCTGTCGGAATCCTCAATATAATCATGATGAATAAGCTGGAAATTTTCTGCATCATTTGAAGAGGAATCTTCACTTGAATAATAGTCTGTGTTACTATGTGAATGAGGTGAAAAAAAATGAGGAGCAAATGTGTGCCTTAGAGCCTTTTGTTGAGCATATGTTTCACATTGTTCTTCTTCACGTGAGGGAATCACTGTTCGGTGTTCCATTACATCTGAACCATATGCTTGGTTACCTGAGCTGCTCAAGTGCACTGGTAATTTATATACCAGTTTATCACTTTCACCTGTATTTGTGACTTCAATACTTTCTTTAACCTGCTGTTTCTTACCAATTCCTCGTACAATAGAAGGCCTATTAAGATCACATGGTCCAGATACAATAAATGAAGGTAAGGCAATATTTGGTGTGCCCAAATAATGTGAACTCACAGCATTTGTCACTACAGAAAAAGGAGATGAAGCAGGATGTGGTCGTGAGTCTGTTCTTTGCTGTACAAGCAAGTATGGGCATGCAGCCAAATGGCCAGGTCCAGGAGAATGGGAAAATACATCTGATGACAAAGAACTTGAATTTGGTGGAATGCATCTTTGGAGGTGCTCTTCTTGTGATAATGAGCGATCCTGAACAGGAATGGAACACTCAAAAACCATTTCATCCCTGGAAGATTGTTGTTCACTTGGTCTATTTGAATGCACTTCACTTCTTAAATCACTAGGTGAATTTGATGAGCATGCCACTAAAGTTACTTCTCCACCCATCTCATCAGTCACTGAAATTTGTGGATGATGAGGGTTTAACATCATACCTGTTTGTCTCAAATTTCCAACACCAACAGTTTGTTTAATATTTAATGAGTCTTCCCCTCCATAGACACCCTCTTCTGCATCAGACAGCTGCTGATGATGACCTGTCGTATTGTTCTCTTCTTGGATCATTCCCAGAGATGGTGAATTTGAAGGTGAAGTCACAGGGGAACGATGTAAATGGTGCACTGAGTGATGTGATGATGTTTGAAGTCTCAAGTCTAATGGCACTGGGGGTATACCTTGTGTGATGGAACCTGTGTTTGTGGAAAGACTACTTAGACCTTGGGTTAGTGATGTTACACTGCTAGAACCACCAGGGCTAGCAAGCACAGAACAATAGGCACTAGGTGCAGTGGAATTATGATTAGGAGAAGAGGGCAGTATGATATGATGGAAGCATGAACAATCAGAATGTGTTGGTGGTGTTGGCGAACAACAATGTTGTGGAGAACTTTTCTGTTGAATTCCTGGTACTGGAGAGTTACTGCTTGACTGGATAGTAAATGAGCTGTCCATAGGAAAAACTGTAGTTGGAGAATGGCATTGTTGAGGAGAACTTTGCTGCTGTAAACGTAGTCGTTGAAGACGATTATCAAGAGACCCACTGTTAGCATTATTATTATCAGCTCCACCCAGTGACTGCTGGTGATGAATAGGTGAACCTGAAAGTAGAAAATGGTTATATTGTAAAGCATATATCATGAACATCTTAAATGATATTATAAAAATTAGAAATATAAGGAACTACTTCCAGTTTGATAGCCAATTCAACCCTATAGAGGAGGTAATGCAATGACTGTTGCAGACAAAAGTATTTTAGTATAATTAAATCTCTACTCAAGAGATTTATAAATTATGTATTATGAGGCAGTATAAAAACTCTAAAAAAATTAAAACATTTTTTATGAAAAGAAACTTGTTTTTTAAAGAATATATGGAACTAACACAGTGAAGCCAAGTTATATGAATAAAATCATGTGATATATGTCGTGCTAAACACTCGTATTCCTTCATTTACTTGTGTAGCATTTGAAACCGGTTTCAAAGACCTTTGTCCTCATCTTCGGCCAAGGGTGCGTCTGGTTGGAGAATCCAACGGCTCTTTAGAGATGAAGTGCCATCCTGGTGGTGTTTTTATGCACTTAAAATTGGTGTTTTCTACCTTTGGAATATCAAAGGTCATCAATCGATCTCTGTATTTATGAATGTAAATTTTTTCCCAAGTATCCAGTTCTATATGTCCCTGAGTCTCTTTTAATAAATCCACCTTATTATCACCAATAACTACTATATACAGAAACACTATAAAATCACTAAATAAAAAAGAGGTAGTGTATAGAAAGGCAGATAAAGGAAACAAAATAGTAACTCTGGATGAGGACGAATATGTTTCTAGAATGCAAGAATTGCTTAATACAAAAGAATTTGTTCAAATCAAATCAGATCCTTTGAAAGAATATAGTAAAACAGTAAATGATGCCATACAAACATGCACAGTTATTCCAAACACAACTAAATACAAATTAATACAAAATAATCGAACAATAGTAAAGATATATGGTATACCCAAAATTCACAAACCTGGAAAAAGTATGCGGCCTATTATCAATAATATCAATACTCCTTCATATCTTTTAGCAAAATGGTTGACTGATAAATTTAATGTTTCCAAGTTTTCCTAGTAAAAGCATAAAGAGCTCATTTCATCTAATAGAGAAGATTAAGAACATTAAGTTATTGGCGGATGCTTGAGTTTCAGCGGTAACGTGGCTCCATAGTTTGTTTTAGAAAACTCGAGAAATAGAGCATATAACTAGGTGAAACTAATAGTATTTAACACACAAAAGCCCGTTGTAACTGTGCAAGTGAAGGTATCATTTAGGACTGAAAAGTAAATTGTAAAGAAGAGACGAAAAGACTGCCCAGATCAACCATGGCGTCACCATGTTGCACCAAATGGCGGGAACAGGTCGCGTCGTTGCAGATAACAGTGATGACTCTTCAAAATGAACTAAAGAATGCCCACGATGTAATCAACAAATTAAAAGGTAAAGAAATATCAGACACCAAGGAATTTAAATACGATAATGGCTGGTCAACTGTAACAAGGGAACAACGTCGCCAAAGTTCACGGCGTACTGAAAACGAACAAAAATGGCCGAAACTTGGTCAGCAAAAACACCGCGACCAAACGAAGAAACAGGAAGTGACCACAAGGAATAGATTCGAAATTCTAAGTGAAGACAACCCGACTGATGACACCGAGGTAACCACAAACAACTGCGATGATATAACAGATGACGAAACAAGCAGTATAACGGAAAAGGCTATGTATGAGCGGAAAACAGCCATAATTGTTGGAGATTCAATGGTGCGCCATGCTGGGAAAAGTTTGGACAGGAATGAGGTTTCTGTTTACTGTTACCCGGGTGCTAGAATAGAGCATATAGAAAGAAGATTGTACGACAACAAGGATGACCCCGACATAATAATATTTCACGCCGGGACCAACAATCTGCATGGATCTACCTCTCCAGATGACATAATGAAGGATATGAAGCACCTCGTTCACACTGCAAAAGAGCTGTACCCTCAAGCTACATTATGCGTGAGTGGTATACTACGACGAAGGGATGAAGATTTAAGATATATTGACGCAGTGAACACTACGCTGGACTGGATTTGTCAACAAAATGGATGCATCTTCATCGACGGTAATGCCTGGCTTGGAGAAGAGGACCTGGGAAGAGATGGACTCCACTTCAATCGAACAGGTTCAGCAAAGTTCAGCAGTCTTCTGGGCAGAGTCATCAACCATCTAGACCGAAAAAACGCAGAGCAGTAACCAGCGGTTCAGGTAAAAGTAAAAATTCTTCAATTAATGAGGTACCTAGCCTTACCATAAATAGCTGTATAGCAGTAACCTCAATTATTACTGAAATCTCCTCTTCAATGAATAAAGATAATTGTAATAATAGCTATTTCCAAAGCCAAAACAATAACTTATTAAACATATTTCACCAGAATATCCAGAGCGTTAGAAACAAGCTGCTTGATATAGAACTGCTGCTTGAGAGTGATTTAAAATACGTAGATGTCCTATGTTTAACTGAGCACTGGCTGAACAGCAATGAACTGTCTGAATTTAAATTTGAAAAATTTAGCGTTACACATGGTTATTGCAGAAACAAAAGAAAAAATGAGAGGATCCCTAATCATGATAAGAAATGGAATCAAAGCAAAACCAGTCATAATCTTTGAACCCCAAAACATAGAAGAACATTTCGAAGCTAGCATAATAGAGGTGGAAAACAAACTTATTATTATTTGCATTTATAGGAACCCTAAAAGTGAACTAAGCATTCTCCTGGATAGGCTTGAGGTCATCTTACACCACTTTCATAAATTAAACAAAAACGTGATCCTACTCGGGGACTTAAATATAGACTTTCTGAAAAATAACAGTGAAAAACTAAAACTCATAACTACACTGAATTGCTATGGACTGAAACCATTGATAGATGTACCAACCAGAGTCACCAAAGCAACAAAAAGTGCCCTAGATCAAATTGCAATCACTAAAGATATCACCTATAATAAAGTAAATATATTAGAAACCCATCTCTCTGACCATTATGCACAGACAATTGCAATTAACTGGCACTACCAAGATGCAAAAGAAAACAAGTGCAGTGTATTTAAAGAAACCCGTTTACAAAAACAGGAAAATGTAAAATACTTTTGCCATATGCTTGAAAATGAAGAATGGGAGGGAACCTATCAGGAATCAACACTAAATGCAGCGTATACTTCCTTTATAAATACATTTAGATACTATTATGATGCTGCATTCCCGATTGTTAAAGTAAAAGTAAATGATAAAACCCCAAAATGGATAACTAAGGGAATAAGAACCTCGCAAAGTAAACTAAGACTGCTGGGTAATCTACTAAAAAGTAGAAAGGCATCAGAGGAATTGCAATTATATTATAAGAAATATAAAAAAATATATAGACAAGTAATTATAGCAGCAAAAAAAATGTTTAATAACAGAAAGATTATAAACTCTGAAAACAAAGCAAAAGCAATATGGGAAGTGATAAAAAGAGAAACAAACAAAAAGAATCTCACCCTAAAGAACATCAGTCTCAAGCAAGGAGGGAAAAATGTAACACAGCCCAAGCAAGTGGCAAATTCATTCAACGAATACTTCACAAATATTACTAAAAATGTACAACACCCTAATAATTTGTCAATATCACACAGTACAAGTTTTAAAATAATTAATGAAAAATCTCTATACCTCAGTCCTGTTACTGAAAGCGAATTGTTAGACATAATAAAACAGCTAAAAAACAAAAAATCATGCGCTTTAGATGAGAGCTCAAATTTTATTATTAAAAAATGTGGCAGGTTCATCATCAAGCCACTATGTTATATTGTTAATGAATCTCTGAGAAGCAGAGAATTTCCAAAACAACTAAAGATATCTAAAATTATACCAATCTATAAGAAGGGAAAGACTGACGAAGTAAACAATTATAGACCTATAGCTCTCATTTCAGTTTTTTCAAAGATACTTGAAAAAGTAATGTACAGACAACTAACCAAATTCCTGAACAAATTTAATATTATCACCAAATGCCAATTTGGCTTTCAAACAAACAAGTCCACTAATATGGCAATAATAAACTTTGTAGATAGTATATACGACATGCTAGATAAAAGTGAAATCGGGGTGGGAGTGTTTCTAGATTTATCTAAAGCATTTGACATGGTGGACCACAAGTTGCTGTTGGACAAACTGTGGAACTATGGAGTAAGGGGTATTCCATACAATTGGTTTAAAACCTATCTGGAAGGTAGAGAACAACTGGTTGAGATCGAATTCAATGATGTGAGAAACCAAAAAATTGGGAAAGCACACTCGAGCAAAAGAAATGTAACATCGGGAGTACCACAGGGATCAATCTTAGGTCCTCTTCTATTTTTATTGTACATAAATGACTTACCGCATTGCTTAAAAGATATTTCTGAAGTAAAGCTAACACTTTTTGCAGACGATACAAGCATATTTATAAGCGGAAAAGAAAGTACTGACCTGGAAGCAAAAATAACAGCAGTAATAAAAGCCATGTTAACCTGGTTCAAAACTAACAAACTTCTGATAAATGAAGCAAAAACAGTAGCAATTAATTTCCAGCACAAAAACAACAAAAGCATAACTACTCCGGGAATCATGCTTGGGTCAAAAACTATAAAGTATGAGTCAGAAACAAAATTTTTGGGGTTATGGATTGACTTAAACCTCTCATGGGATAACCATGTTGAAAAACTAGCTACAAAACTAAGCAAGGCTTGCTATGTTCTCAGCCAACTGAGGACAAGAGTAACATTAGATGTACTCAAAAGTTGTTACTTTGCGTACTTCCACTCGCATATTTTATATGGAGTAATGTTATGGGGAAACTCTGTAAATAGTCATCTCATCTTCAAGCTTCAAAAGAGAGCGATAAGAACCATGATTGGTATCCCAAGAAAAGAAAGCTGCAGGAAACATTTTAAGGATCTAAAAATATTAGCAGTCCCCTGTGTTTATATAAAAGAAATTCTAAACTATGTCCGGACTAACTTAGATGATTTTGTAATCAATACTGAGATTCATTCACATAATACTCGAAATAAAACTAAACTCCACCAACATAAGCATAACACGAAACTATACGAGAGATCCTTCAAATATAATTGTTTAAAATTGTATAATGTCTTACCTCCTTATCTAAGGGACTTAGCAACAATTAAATCATTTAAAACTGAAATTAATAAAGTCTTACTTACAAAACAGTTCTATACAATTGATGAATTTAGCAGATACTGTAATGACATGAATAAACGCCCTAAAGGAGATATAGTAGCCCAGATATAAAAATGTAAGTGCCAAATGCTTAATAGAATATTATTTAATGTACATACTACTCTGGTGGAGATACTGTGCTGCTCTGTTTTCTGTCCACAGGAGCTAAGATGCCAAAATGGAAAGATGATCTTCATTCAAGAATGCAACCGCCACTCTGCACTAATCAGAATGTGCTAGTATATAGTATTTTGTTGTATTATCACTATTTAATACATGTATATATTCCTACTATATTGACGAAACCAAAAATTTGTACAAATTCTTATGGTGAATAAATCTGAATCTGAATCTACCATCTGACACATTAATTTCTTTTGATGTAGTATTTCCAAGTATACCAAAAGAAAAACTTTTACTTTACTTAAACGAATGGTTAAATGATATTGGAATTAATGAGGTACATAAAAAAGAATATATTATCCTCACAAAAATTTGCATAAATCAATCATTTTTTGCATTTAGAGAAAAATTTTATAAACAACAAACAGGACTTACTATGGGTAAATCTTTATCACCTTTTTTGGCAAACCTCTTCATGAGCAAATTAGAGATGCACATTTCTTCTGCCTTTCCAAACGTTTTTAAGATTTGGTACAGATATGTAGATGACATTTTTTCTATAGTAAACAAAAATCTGATTGATGATGCCTTAAATCTGCTGAATATACAAGACAGGAACATTTTGTTTACATATGAAATAGAAAATGATAACATGTTACCATTTTTAGGTATTAAATTATGAAGAACCATGAGAATCTGAGCTTTGGGATATATAGGAAAGATACCCATACAGATAATCATATCAAGGCAGATGGTTTTAACCCTTTAACACACAAACATGCAGTTTTCAACAACTTAAGATATCGTTTGGTTAATTTACCAATTATTAAAGAAGAGTTTAGAAAAGAATACAAGAAAATAGAAGAAATGCCAAATTTAAATGGCTTTAATAAAGATCAGGTTCATAAAAAGGTGGAAAGATTTAAAAGGAAAAAACATATCAGAGATATCACCACATTATCAGCAGATATAGAAAAAAAAAACTATTTTTAAAAAATTCACATATCATCCAAAAACAATGAAAAAATTTCAAAATAGCCTTAAGGGTTTCAATATAAAATTAGCACCCATCAACAGATTTAATTTACAAAACATCTTGAAAGATAAAACAGCTGTAAACACCCCACAAGAGAAAAAAGCAGGGATTTACAAAATAACATCTACAGATTGTGAAAAGATCTATATCGGAAAAACAAAGAGAAATATAGGCACATATTTAAAAGAGCATTTCAGGAATATAAAATATAAACAGACAGATAGATCAGCTGTGGCATATCATTTCTGGATTAAAAACAATAAGATTGTGAAAAAGAAAAAATTTACATTGATAAATACAGAGATCGACTGATGAACTATGATATTCCAAAGGTAGAAAACACCAATTTTAAGTACATAAAACACCATCAGGATGGCGCTTCATCTCTACAGAGCCATTGGATTCTCCAACCAGTCGTACCCTTGGCCAAAGATGAAGACAAAGGTCTTCGAAACCGGTTTCAAATATTACACATGTAAGTGAAGCAATACAAGTGTTTAGCACAACATATATCACATGATTTTATTCATCTAAAAATATGCTCTTCTGGTAAACACATGAACCGAAGAACTGATTCTTGAATTGTTACATATAAAGTATAAAACTTCTTTTAAGCTAAAGCAGATATATCTGGTTAAAAAGGAGCTCCTTTAATTCTGGATTCTACTTGTTAACTCAATGGTTTTACATACCAGTAAACAGGAAAACTGTGTGGCTTTGTGCTAAGAGTTTGGCAAAATACAGATGGTGCCAAAAAATATATACACACTTCAAGCAATTAAAAAACTTAACATAACAATACTGAATTCACACAAACAGTAAATGATGGGAACTCATCTTAGACTTCTCGGCAGTAATGTGGTGGTACACCATTCTGTTGGTACCATGAGTCTCAAATTCGTCTTGAATGCAGCCAATTGTTACTCGCATTGGTGGTTCTGTTCTGTACACACGTCTCCATTGCCTTTGAACTTCAACAACATTCTCAGTTTCCAATGCCACTTCAAAATTGCTTTCCGCTGTTCAAACAATAATCTTGGCTCCATTTTGTTGTGGCAACACTAGCTAGCATAACATAGTGTGAATCACAACTGTTTACAGAATATCATACGATAATCTTGGCTTCATTTGTTCATTGTTGATTTATGATAATTTTGGCTCCATTTGTCACTGTCACTTAGCAATGCTGTCATAACTTATGTGAGTCACATCTGTTTACAGAATATCATACTGCATATTACTGTTGTTTTTTGGCCCAACTTTGAAATATATTAAATAGATATGTGTGTATACAGTTTTTTGGCACCCTTGGTATATACTTAATTCTAAGATAGCTTAGATAAAAGTGAAATATGCTTCTATTCATGCCATTCATAAAATTCTAAAATACATTACATACACGCTGCTAAAGCATATATCAATAGTCCTATATTATTGGGTAGCCCACAAAGCATTTTCCCAGCCATAGTAAGATGCTTCAAGTGTGTATATTGTCAGGGCCATAGGGAGTTAGATTTTCATGGGTCATCCTGTAACTTACATTTACAAAAATTTTCCATATATAACAGAAAATATTGTTTAACTTTGATGATGTGTAGCTTTATTGAATATAAAGCATTACTATGGAGACTATCATGTTTTAAAAGCTGGTGTTAATTACTTCATTTATGATGCAGGAAATTGCACTGTGCACAATAATACATATAATACATATTAAAATAAACAAATTATATTTATTTGTTAACTTTCACTTAATAAAGTGGTTTACTCATACTGTATAAACAGGAATTCTTTGGGGCTGTACTAGAAATAGATGAGCAATCTATGGAAATGACTTGCTTAACCTGCTAGTGGTTGCTATATCAGCCTTTTTTTTCAGATTGTTTTAAAGCCCCAATACTGATTCCTTGTGTTATATCCTCATCTTTCTTCCTGACTTTTTATTCTTCCTGCATAAGCCAGTTTGAAGTGAAATCATCACCATGTCTGCCCATAAGTAGAATTTCCTTTAGATACTATGCTATTGTAAACATTTCTCCCATCATGTAACCAACCATGTATGGGATTTTCTGGAGATGCTGGAAGATTATTGTAATGAAAATGAATGCACATATATTAAAAGTTGTTATTTATTTTAAAGCTTTTTGTTCTTCAAAGCTTTCTTTTATCCCCAAAAATTTCTTTTCTTTTGAATAGTCCATGTGTACCATTATCCAATACATTGTTACCACCATCCTGTCAAGAATATTTTTCATTTTGTGAGAAGGCTTGAGTGACTTTATTTGTGTGTTTTCTTTCTTGGTGTCCAAGAATTAGACAGACATCATATGATTTTAATGTGTGAAAGTGAGTAGAACAGAGGGAGAAGACTAGTTAAATTTCCACTGCAACAAAATCAAGGAAAACTCTATAACTTCCTACTTTTTTACAGAACCATACTCATTATTGCATGCTCATAGGAAGTGATAAAACCTTTATATATACCATAAATGTAATCATTTTACTCTCTGAAAATTAAGACAATATCATAAGCAAAATTATACTGTGAACTCACTGCAAACCTTACCAAAGAACATTTCAGAAATATTATTACAAACAGATACAGAAATCAGCAGTGTTAGCATACTTTTGGTCAAAATAACACAAAATTTATACAAAAACTAAATTATTGAAACAAATCTGTAACCAATTAGAACAAACAATATTGGAAGTAATGTACGTAATCAAAAAATAATAACCACGTTATGAACTTTGGTACATCAACTTAGCATATTTTCAATAAACACCACTTATTGTTTACAGAGTATGCTTCTTCCAATTGGTCTTCTGCTGATGATTGGAGCAAATGTTCCCAAACATGTCCATTTAAAAACCAAATAAGTGAAGTATAAGTGTTCCCAAATCAACTCTATATTAACTTTATTATACTAATATAAAACTCAATAGGAATCAACATAGCAAAATATGTAACTTCTTGTATAAACCTATTATTGTAGATTCTTGTAAATTCAACAGTTTAAGTGTATCCTCTATGTCTTTTCAAGCAAAAATCAGGATTAGTCATGGGCATTCCCCTGTCACCTTTTCTAGCTGATCTATTCATGAGTGCATTTGAAACACACATTACAAGAGTCTTTCTGTAAATTTTTAAGATTTGGTATAGATATGTAGATGACATATTTGCAATTTTTCAAAAAAAGACATGTAGAGGATGCACTTAAAACTGTTGAATTTACAAGAATCTACAATAATATTTACAATAGAAATGGAAATGGATAATGTTTTACCATTTTTGGATTTAAAGATAATTAAAAATAAGGACAGACTGGAATTTGGCATCTACAGAAAGGATACACTACTGATAATTATATTAAGGCCAATGATTTTAATTCAAGAATGCATAAAAAGCAGCTTTCAACAATATGATATACAGATTAATTAATGTGCCACTCATTCGTGTTGAATATAAGAAGGAATATAGTACATAAGAGACACAGTCATTTTTAATGGTTTTAAAAAAACATGATAGATAAAAAATTTGTAAGGTTTCATAGACAAAAGAAAATTAAACAAATTACCATAGTGAGTGTTTTATCTACAGATAATTCTACAAAAAGTTCACTTACCGTATGATTTAGTTAACTATACACTCTTAATGCTTACTTACAAGTAAATGGAACATCAAGAGTGTGTAGTTCAACTAAATCATGCAATAATATCAATTACAGACTTATTAACTTTGAAATTCTGGAAGTGGGCAACATTCTGTATAGACCAACAGAGTCCTTACAGTTACCTGCCTCACCAACCCTAGCATGACTCGTTAGTTGTGTCAATTGACATTGTGAATGAAATTCACGAAACATGTCCCGAATTTTTGTAATTTAAAGAGTGAAACACTCAAGAGTGTTGAATATTATAACCATTTTAACCCTTTTAAAATGTTAAACTTCCCTGTGGGAAAGAAGTTTTGACTGGTTTGAAATAGATTTATAAAAGTTTTATATGTAATGGAGGGAGTAGAATTTTTTGACGATCAACAAGAGGCACATTAGTAACATTTTTTTATCCACATTCCAGCTGCTGCCTCTCAGGCCAGTGGTCAGTTTCCCAGTGTTTGTCCCTTGCCCTGCTATCCCATTTGCAAAGAAAACCAGGGAATTTTATGTATCCTCTCTGTTGTCCTAGTAACAGACCAATGACCTTCAAGTCACTACATATTTGCCATTCATTTTCGCGGTACTTAATTTTTTCATGAACACGCTTCAGAGTTTCACAATACTGTCTTAGGTTTGTAGAATGTGCAAGCAATTTTGAAGCTAACTTGTTGCCATTATGAAGTAACACTGCCTTAAGACTCCGTTTGGAAAAATCAATAATAGATGAAAGTTACTTGGCTCATATGCTTCCCTGCCCAAATGTTGAATAAGATTACATCCATACAAAACACAAGTTGGTCTTCTTCTGCGTAGTGCTTGTGGAACTATATTTCGCGATTCCTATATCATGAAAATGTAATGTCAGGTGATAATAAATTCTTCTCCTGTAGTCTTCAGTCCAGTAACTCACTTTTTTGTTTTGTGAGGCCTAAATCCCTCACTAAATCATTTAACTCATATTGATTAAACAGTTCTGGCGAATGGTCAAATTCTTCTGGATCAGAAACCAACTCGTTGTTGGAAGTCATGGAGCTGCTTTCAGATTCACTAAAATTGAGGTCTGCTGGTGGTGTAGGTCCATGTAAGTATGTGTAGTTCAGGTCCATGAGGAATAGGCTGCATAGCTGAGTTCAGATTTGGCTATTTAATTCCTGCCTTATTTTTTTTTGTTGTAGCCAGCAACTTTGCACATGCAAAAGTAACAATCATCATGGTGATTCTGCTGCTCTCTCCATATCATTGGTTTGGCAATGGCATTGCCTTCTGTTTTCCTTCATACCAATAATGTAATCCCTCAACATAACTGTTACATGCTATATGAGGTATGAACGATTTATCCTGAACACCAACTTTCTCTTTGAAATATGAGTAATATAGTTCTTTTGTTTGTGAGTCTATTTTACATACCTTCCTGTCAAACATGTAACAGCCATACAAACTTCTGAGGACTTTGCAGACACTGTCTCCTGCGTAATCCTTATGTTGAAGTCATATTCGAACTTTTATTTTAGCACTGCACATATAGAATACAAACATGCGTATTAATACAAGATTTCAGCTCAACTGAAGTTGAAATCTATTAATAAATACCTCACAAGAAGACTGACCTGACCCATGGAACAAAACTGATGAAGTGCTGGGAATATAAACATAAACATCTGGGTGATAAGGGAGGATGGAAGTGAGCTGTTTAGGAAGAAAATCAACAACAGATTTAGAATAACATATGAAATGTAGCAGCAAGCTGTATAAGCTGAATGATTTTAGCATCATAGACATGTATGTACATATCATAAAAACTAGATATGATAGCCAAAAACTGACTTCATTTTTGAAATCAGTTAACTGATTATTTTTCTTTATACCGCAGAATCAAAGCTGATCAGTGTAATCAAAGTGGGGAGGTCTAGTCCTTCAAGATAGTCAAAGATTTGGATCTCAATATTAAAAACCTTTAAAGCATTTTGCAGACATGCCAGATTCTTATTTAGTAACCAGTTTCACCTTTTATTTCTTTGGATTTTTCTCCTATCATGTTTGGCAATTTCAGTATGTGCAATCTTGTATTTTATAATACCACATGCCTACTGTATTCACATTATTTTTGTTTTTCATAATATGTTCGTATTTGAAGGAGTACCATGTGTTATCAATCAACCAGAATATTTAACAAAAGCTGTTTATTCACTGTGGCTCCTTGAATATCTAGAATCCATTGTACTTCCATATAACACAATAGGTGAATGTAGTAAACTTTATCTTAGAATAAAGAATTATAATACCTAAAGTAGATACATGTTAAGCATTTTCCATGAAATGATATATGTAAATCATTACAAAATTCAAATTTTGTTCCATGAATGCAAAACAGTGGAATAGAACAAATAATATCAAGTGTGCATTGTTAAAAATTAAATTATATTATTCAATTTTTTATGCAGTTGACATTTTCCTTAATGTAAATAAAGATTTCAAATTGCTGTTACAATCTGTAATTGAACCGTGCAAAAAGCTCAGTTTTGGTTTAGAAGGAGTTTTTTTATTTATCAATGCAAGCAAATCACTGTTGGCTTAAAAAATATAATCATTCTCTGTGACAATGTGAAACTTCTTGGCATGATGATTGACAGACATCTATCCTGGAATCCTCACATAAGTTAGGGTACCTCCCTGGCATATATCGTGTGGAGAAAAATACTTAATTTGAGTAATGTTAACTATAAATGAACAGATTGTCCAACACTTTTAAAAAACAAACTAATAAAACATACTAAACGTTCTGTATTTCAAGCCAAAGCCCTTTTTCAAGAGAACGCACAATCAAGGGTAAGAGGAAAAAACACACACATGAAATAATGCTATTTTAGCAACAATATTCCTTGCTTTGTATTTGTATCATTATCAAAGATGGAAGCTAGTAGTGTGGTTACAAAAAGCAAGGTGCAAAAAGTTACAGATATTAGCAACATTACTGTGGGGCGGGAAATAAAATTGAAAATTGGAAAAATCAATGTAAATTATATACAGGCATTAGTGAATACAGAAGAATGTAAAAGTGAAAAAGATATCAGTATCCAAGCTGTATGCCTGGAAATATGAGGTGCAGTGAAAAAGATATGAGGATCAAGCTATATGCCGGGAAATATGAGGTGCAGATGTGGCAGCACTGTTGCAGATGGTTACAGAGATAGTAATAAGGAATTAGCAATGTGCAAATGAAGAAATAAAACATTGAAAGAATGAAAATGGAGATTTAGAAGCATAATTGTTGCATTTGATAAAATAAAAATTGTATACCAAGGTAGCAACATTTAGAAATGACGTGCGAAGCAAAAACAAAATCATTGAATGCTTGAGAACAGACATGCATGATCTCTGAATAAAAATTAAAGAACTGCAAGGAGAAAATCAGATTATAACAGAAGAAAATCAACAATTTTGACTGAAAAGCAGCACCAAGTAAAGCACATACAGGTTTTTTGCCAGCTGACCATGTGGAACAACAATGACCATTGCACAAAATGGTCAAAAATTATAAATAACAGTCACAGGGTAAAGTTCAAAGAAGGAATACCTAACCACCAGAACATAAGTTATCCAACAAATACAATGTGCAATCATGTACAAGAAGAAGAAGAAGAAGAAGAAGAAGAAGAAAAAGAAGAAGAAGAGGAAGAGGAAGCGGAGCAGGAGCAGGAGGAGGAGGAGGAAGAGCAGGAGGAGGAGAAGGAGGAGGAGAAGGAGAAAAAGAAGAACAAGAACAAGAAGAATGGCAATGAAGCTTCACTGATGAAGGAATGCCTAACATCAATAAACCTACATGTGATTCAGCAAAAGAAAAAAATAAAAGTGCTAGTGATTGGTGACTCGATGATCTCTTATGTGATGTGACAGATGCACATATATCAAGGCATTAAAGCAGAACCATTCTGCAAAAAGATAAAAAATGCATTGAACTATAAAAATTATCAGAAAAATCCAGACGTAGTTGTTCTCCATGTGGGAACAAACAATTGAAAGAAAGCAAAGAATCCTGAGGAAGTGTTAGGAGAAATTTATGAGGTGATAAAAGCTACCAAAGAAAAGTTTCCAAAAGTGGTAATGATGGTAAATAGTATTGTTAAAAGAAGTAATGCTCATTAGGTGAGAACATAAGATGGGCATATGATACCTTATGTATAGATGTAGACAAATATCTGGACTATACATGTAATGGCAAAGATGGTTTGCACTTAAATCAATGTGGTTCTACACATTGGAACAAGTAATAAAAGCAAATCAGGGGAAACTAGTCCCTGAACCAATGGGCATTAACAGAGACAAAAGTGAAAGATCTTTGCATAGTACAAATAGGGATGCAGTTTTTAAAATATCACAGAGAAATAAAGTCAATCAGCAATGCACAGATGCCATAAAAATCCCATATGTGAACATACAGTGCTTAAGAACAAAATTTGACAAATTGTCTATGTATCTTAGGGATGTCAAATGTAACGTGCTATGTCTGATTGAACATGATTACCTCTCAGAACATCTCTTTAGGATGAAATTAATCAAAGACAGCCACTGCACACTGTGTAAGGACATGAATACTATCTCAAACACAGAACATCTCCTGAAATGCAATGAACTAAATGGCAACAAACAAATTAAAAATAATTTGGAAGTTATTTATTTGGAAACTAGGGAAAAACTTATGAACATCAGCATCCTCAATGGCAACTAGCAACCAACCATGTTTGAATGAACATTAGCTGGAAGAAAAAGAAATAGATTATGTAGGGATTGGGAATTTCAAATTAGGTAGCTGTGTCTCTGGAAATAGATATCAAAATGGAGTTGTTGTAATCTATATTCATTAGAAACAAAAAAGCTGGAATTAAAACAATTCTACATAGAAAAAGTATTTGAAGTGATAAGGATATTAATCAAGACTTGTAATATTATAATAGTCACAGTATATAGGTCACCAAATGAGGATGCTAACATATTTGTTGAAAATATTAAAAGAGTTTTGACATATCTGTTTAATTTTAAATACAATGTGATAATTTGTGGTCAAGAAAATGCTCATTTTGATATAACCAAACAGAAATACAGTACATCTATTTTTAAATTTATCACAGTAAACAGGTTACCTCTATATAAAAACAATTTCTGCTCGATGGTCTGCATTCCTAGATTCTATTTTAACAAATCTAAAAACAAAATGCTATTTATTTAAGGTATCAAATCATCAACCTATATTCTTTGAGGTTATGAATGAAAAACATCTTGCCTAGAAAACATAAGTTATTAAAGAAATGAGATTTCAGTTTAGGGGGGGGGGGGAAACCTTAAGGATAGTCTAGCATTAGTAAATTGGAAGGAATATTGGATTATATTCAGAGGTTCAGCCAAAAAAATATTTGAGGTTTTCTTTAGTTTACTGAATAGTTCTTGTAAAAAATTCCAAGAATAAAGTTAAAACCATTAGTACTTACAATTGATACAACTCATGAAAAACAAAAAAAGCAAATACCTTCAGAACATGTATAAAAATAAACCAAATAATTTATTGTTAAACATAGAAATAAACTATCTGAACCAGTACAGAAGGGGAAAGGGGGGGGGGGAACTGAACAAGTGATCAAAAAGCTTAAAAGCTCAAAAAGTAGGGATATCTATGACATTTCCAATAATTTCATTAAAGAAATAATGGAATACATCTTGTTCCATTGACCTTTCACATCAATAAATGTTTCAATGAAGGTGTTTTTCCAAAAGTGCTAAAATTTTCAAAAGTAACACCAATATACAAAAACGGTAACAAGAGAAAATATGAATAGCTGTAGACCCATTTCACTAATTTCTATGATATTAAAAATTATTGAATTTCTGCTAAAGAACCAATTACAAGAATTTTTTAACAGCATAATTCATTTTTTAATAATTTGGATATAGCAGAGGGAATTGAAAATATTGGCAATCAATGCTTATGTAGAACAAATCTACCAAGTCTTTGAGGAAGGTAATTGGACTCAGAGAACCCTTTGTGATCTAAGTAAAGTTTTGACTGCGTGCAGCATGATATTATTAAAGAAACTAGAATTCTATGGGATAATAGAATAAAGTGTAACTAGTGGATCACAAACAACTAATATTGTTTGGAGGGAAGCAACCTCACATTGTCAATGTGAAAACTAGTGTTCGACAGAGTTTGGAGATTGAACCACTAATTTTTCTGATAGTGATAAATAACATATCAAAATATTATTCAATTTTTTATGCAGTTGACACATTTTCCTTAATGTAAATAAAGACTTCAAATTGCTGTCACAATTTGTAAATGAAACCATGAACAAGCTCAGTTTTGGTTTAGAAGGAATGGTTTTTTTTTGTTTTTTTTTATCAATGCAAGCAAATCACTGTTGGCTTAAAAAATATAAACATTCTCTGTGACAATGTGAAACTTCTTGGCATGATGATTGACAGACATCTATTCTGGAATTCTCACATAAGTTTAGGGTACCTCCCTGGCATTTACCATTTATGAGGACTAAAGAAAACCTGGAAAAAATCTCAGTCAGGGAGAATGGCCCTGGCAGGATTCGAACCCCAGACCTCCTTCTCATGAATCTGCACCTTAACAACCTCGGCCACCCATGGCGGTATATTTTATATGTAACAAGTTATCACGCACTGTATTCCTACTCGTAAACCTAAAAAAAGATGTCCCTAAAGACTTTATTTTTATGGCTTATATTTCACTTTTTCAAAACATTTTTATATATGACTTAATGTTATGGGGTAGTAATTCAAGAAAAGCAGAGGTGCTAAAAATTCAGACAAAAATTATCAGAACATTAACAATCTCTAAGAAAACTTGAACATTGTAAATCACTATTTTTAGCTCTAAAAATTCCCACAATTGTTAATTTATATATTTATGATGTTTCAGTACATATTAAAGAGAATTTGGAAATTTATGTCAAAATCTGGAGAAATGCCACATAACATATGTAATGGGAAGAATGGATATGCCATATTATAAGATTGCAGAAGATCTCTGGATAAGGAATAAACATTTCCAATTCATTTCCTTTGTAAATGAGTGCCGTAAATATTGTTTTATTCAAAGATAGATGTATATCAATTAGTCATCCTTTCTACAGTATGCAAGAATTTGAAATAGAAAATAAGAGAAAAAAAAAATATAATGTATAGCTGCATATAAGCTATTACTTTTCATCTATAGATTTTAAGCCTATTTCTCCTTTTTTTTTCCTGTAACAAAATCTACTGTAATTACCAAATAATAATAATAATAATAATAATAATAATAATAATAATAATAATAATAATCATCATCATCATCATCATCATCATCATACGCTGATGACCTGAGCTGTTAAAGAGCATCCATAAATAAATGAATAAAATCATCGTCGTCATGATTTTTATATTTCTGTCTTTGTATTTTCACTGTATATTTATTTTTAGACTATGATTAAGACCTGACATGTCCCAAATCAATGCATATTGATGAAATGGATGAAAAAATATACATTATATTACATACAAAGTTGTTATAAAATATAAAATTTACATTAGTTATTGCAACAAAAGTAAAGAGGAAGAAGGGAGCATGCATATATGAAATACTACAAATAGAAAATGCACTTAAAATAGCTATGTAACCATTAATTAACAACAGTATAATGAAGTTGAATAAACTGAGGATGTGGAAGATTTTTCTATATCTGTCAAAAAAATTATCCAGTTAGTTAGATCATGTTATTTTTCTGTGATAGGAAACTAACACTTTTCCATCATGCCACTAAAAACATATCATATTAGTAAAATATTGTGCTAATTACTAGCATTTGTGAGATATATATTTATGATTTTAATTTTTAAAGAGCAATATTATTAACAAACTATGAAATAAAACACATGAAAATTCAGTATTTCATTGATACTTGCAGTGATTAATGCATTTTTATGGGTTTGTCCTTTACAATATAATGAACTCCAGAGGTTACAAAAAGAATATAATTTCACTAGAACATTCCTCACAGGAAACAACAAAGTGGTACATAATTGAAAATATATTTCTATATATTTTAGCCTACAGGATGGACAAAAAGTTGCTTTCCCCAATATTCATTTTTAGATTTCATACTTGTAGACATATACAAATGTCATAACTGAATAAATGAATAGAACAAATGTAAGTGGTGGATGGGCAACATGTGTATCAAGAGCAGAGCCTCCAACTTGAACAATATCTATAAAGGAATGTGTAAACAAACTGTAAGAAACTATTGAGGAGAGCTACTTTTTCCCCAATCTGTATAATTAGCCGACAATGTTTTCTTTCGTCGTCGTCGTCGTCAAGGGACAAAACAGCATGCACACTCCCATTAATTTTGAATCATTGATACCTTAAAATAATTGTGCATAAGTTGTCAACTCAAAAAAGATTATAGAGTTTCATAGATGCAAACCCTGAATGTTTCAGCACCTGCATTTTAGTATAAAAGAAAGACACGTGGTTTAAATGGCATCTGTAAATGCAAACAACTTGGTGTGTGTAGGTGTGAAAAGAATGGGCCAGGCACATTCTCTTTGTACTCAGGCTTAGCAAGACAGAATGTTTGGTTTAAAAGTAGTTGTTATAAAGCAGGTCAGCAAGGGGACGAGAGGGGTATTGCAGTGAAGCTGCATGAAGGGTGTGCAGAATCTTGTGAACCTTTCACGCACATACACATTGAGCCTGTCCTGCCTACCATAGCATTTGCAAGAGGAGATTCCCTAAGCAATTTGTCATCAAGTCAATGTTATTACTTCACAACAGTTGTTTCCTCTTTCGCTCAAATGGCTTATGAGGAATCTAAACTATAAAAAACTCTTCAACTATAAAAGCAACTCAACTAACATATCCTTAAATAACATTATGTTTTAAAAAGAACCAGCATTATCATAAATAAGAGCAAATCTGAATGATTAGTGAGAGGAGGCTTATGAGATTAAACCAACAATTTTGGCACTTCTGCCTATCACCATTTTGTTATATTTGTAGATTGACAACTGCAAAGCCTGTGTGGTCTATTTACTAATGTAAATTCAGTTCTTTTGATGATCATTGGTGAAAAAAAAAATTTATGTTGGTGTATAGAGAATTAGGTGTTAAAATTTAGTTGTTATTGTGCAATTAAGTAGCTGTTGTTTGTCATTAAATGCAATATTAGTAGTTTTTAAGTGTGATCACTATTGTAGAAGCACCAATTAGCATTGCTTTGCCCATATGAAACAACTTGCCAAATGTTGCAATAATGGATTGAAATTTTCTATAGAGAAATTTAAACAAGATTTGTCAATACATTAACAATTTGGTTGAAATCGAAACAAAATTAAGGGAACTTTACATGAAGAATCTCCCAAAAGGCTTAAATTTTTAGGCATTGTTATTTATATAAGTTGTGTTGCACCAATTAAAATGTCCACCAGTCATCGCAGCATTCTTCGTACATGATGGTACCCATTGTGCATCCTTTCTTTTACTGTTCATACAGCCTATTCAAATTAAGTTCTTTTCTTAGTTCTACAGTTATTTTCTTACATGTCTTAAAAACTTTATCATGGAGGCTTCTAACTGCTTTGTGTTAATACAATTGTATATTCAAACTTCACAAAACTACATTAATGTGTTCAAGTTGTTAACACTAACTCCACTTACCTTTTAAAACTTAGGACTAGTTTTGGGAGAGGTCCCTCCCATCATCGGCAGGAACGAACGGGTATCCATCCACCGTTTTGAACAACAGCATTCAGTCAACAGCAGCCAATGATGGGAGGGACCTCTCCCAAAACTAGTCCTAAGTTTTAAAAAGTAAGTGGAGTTAGTGTTAACAACTAAAAAATATTAATGTAGGATATATTACCACTCCATTGTCTACAGCTTCGTAATTACAATTTTACTTAATTATACAAGACAAACAAGTCATAGAAGCAATTTATTCAACACATGGTTAATAAGAAACATGGCAGATACACACACAAACAACCTCACCACATAATTTGAATCTAAATAATACAAAACGGGATATAAAAACCTACTTGAAATTACAAATTAAGAAAGCACACATTGCGCCTAACATAAACTTCCTGAAATTATGCCTAAAAAATAAAAGTCACCCCTAAATTTGTAAGAAAAACTGCTAAAATAGACAAAAGCATTCATTAAAAAGCAGCTGAAAAAAGAGTAATAGAAATAGAAAAAAGCCTACAGTACAAAAAACTAAATGAAAATGACTTAAAAATGTATGATTTACATTTAAGACTGTTCAAAACATTAGGCTCACATTTATGGACAAACATAAAGTGAAATTTACATCAAAATTTAAAGAACCAAAAACTAGAAAAGAAACTGCACAATCCATGAAAACACCAAACTAAAATTGTACCAACTCCATGCGCACAAACAATAAACAATGTAATGAATCTCTCCAGCTCCACATTTTCAAACAAAGAAATTCAGTTCCTAACAAAGGCCTCAAAACGTGCGTAGATTTTTCGAAAAAAATAGAGGAATATATAGCAGACATCAACATAGCTACCCACCACCTAAAGATAGCAAAAAATTGTTTGTGAAGATGAAATGCAAAAACATTTTGGAAAAAAAAAACCAAAAATAAATTCAAAAACTACAGAAGTACAGTAAAAAAGTTAAAAGAAAAACTGGTAATATATACAAAAGCAGACAAAGGAAATAAGATTGCCATTTTAGACCAGGAATAGTACAAAAATAGAATAGAGAATATGTTAATGGAAGAAGCCTACAAACCATTCAAAACAATCCTCTCAACAGATGCACAAAAAATCTGACTCAAACATTAAACCTAGTGAATATACTGTCCACTGAAGAAAAAATAAAAATCACACAGAGCAACCTGGTGCTTCCCAGACTTTATGCACCTCCAAAAATACACAAAAATGATAACAGCATGAGACCAATAATAATAACATAAACTTGCCCACATACTAACTAGCAAAAAAACTGATCAACATTTTCAATTTGTTTAAAAAATTTCAAAGCTTAAGCATTACAAATTCATTTGAGCTAGTTGAAAAACTTAAATATAACAAAATAAAAATTGGTGATCTAATGGTGTCATTCGACATGAAAGCCTTATTCCCTAGCATTCCAATAGAAAACTTGATGCAAATTCTAAAAAAATGGTCAACATCTATAAACTTAAAACCAGAAGAAGTAGAAGATTTGCTGAAACTAACGGATATTTGCATCCAACAAAACATCATCAGTTTCAATAAAAAATATTACCAACAAGTTTCCAGCCTAGCTATGGGAAACCCTTTGTCTCCATTCCTAGCAGATATTTTCATGGGTTCCTTCAAAATACATATCACCAAAGCGTTCCCGTTAATCTATAAGACATGGCATAGGTATGTGGACAACATATTTGCAATAATACCAAAAAACATTCTCTAGATGCATTGAAACTCCTGAATTTAGAACACAAATCTATATAGTTTACCATAGAAGAAGAGAGAAATGGATGTCTCCTATTCCTAGATTTAAAAAGAATAAGAAATGCAAACAGTCTTAGCTTTTGAATTCACAGGAAACAATCACAAACAGAAAATTACATAAAAAATGATAGTTATAACCCCATTCCACATATATATGCAGCGTTTTATAGTTTAGCACACAGATTAATCAACATCCCATTGATGGAAACAGAGTACAAAATGGAATACCAACACATAATGAAGACGGCTATAACCAACGGTTTCAACATAGACTCAGTAACAAAAATCATCAATAAAGCTAAAAGACAAAAATTGATAAAGGAAGTTTCTGCACTTAAGAGCACCAAAGAAAGATATAAATTCAAAAGTTTCATATAGCACCCAACTTACCACAACAAATTTAGGAAGATATTCAAAGAACATGGAATAATGTAAGCCCCAAAGAACAATTATAATATATAAAATGTAGTACATTGCACAATGAAAGACACTATCCCCACAGAACAAAGATCAGGAATATATGAAATCAAATATGCAGATTGTAAGCAGAGCTACATTGGTAAAACAAAAAGAAATTTAGAAATTCAAAGAAAAGAACACTTTAGGAACATTCAATTCAAACAGGTAGACAAATCAGCAATAGCAGCTCATTTTTGGAACAAAAATCATAAGATAAAACCAGAAATCAAATCACTGAAACAATTTTTTTTTTTTTTAATTGAGTAGAAATTGTAACATACACACCACTAAAATTCAATAAAATGGAAGACTAGTTAAGTTAAACAGAACTGTTAACTGCATTGCTGTGTCTACTGGTGTACAAACAATCCACGTGTCATTTTGGAAAAGGCTGTTAATTTACCTGGAGTTAATGTTTGGTGTGAATTTCTATGGAAATAAGGAATTTTACTTCCAACAGGATGGTGCAGCACCACATTACCACTGAGATGTAAGGTTGTTCCTTGATGACAATCTTCCAAGACACTGGATAGGACAAAGAGGTTTGATTGAGTTTCCACTTTGTTCTCTGGATCTAATTCCATTGGACTTCTACCTATGGGGAACTCTTAAGGATGTTGTACACCACAGAAAAGCAGCTACACTGGCAGGACTTCAGGAAGAAATTGAAACAGCATGTGCTGCAATTGCTGAGGACACTTTCGCAAATGTTGTTCAATCAGTAGTTGAACATACTTAGAAGTGTATCGATACTGACAGTGGACATTTTAAGAAACTGTTGTAACTGTAAAAGTTTTTAAGATGTTTAGTGCTCATCATTTTCTGTTTGTGTGAATTCACTTTTGTTATGTTAATACAGTTTTTTCTTTGCTTGAAGGGTGTATACATTTTTTGGCACCCTCCATATATGGCAAATCTGGAAGCACTTGGAAGCAAAGGTCATTAAGTTTTGCAGCAAAAATCCCAGATGTGTGAGACAGACCATTATCGTGATAAAAGAGAACTTTCTTTTTCACAAGGAGTGGCCATTTAACCTGAATAGCACCCTTCATTTGGTTCAGTAGTAAAGTGTAATACTCCCTGGTGATGGTTCTGCCCTTCTGGAGCACCAAGCCATGAGAATCCTATAACCATAGCCATGATTTTCCCTGCAGATGGAACCATTTTTGCTTTCTTTGGTACACTTTCACCTGTTACTACCCATTGTTTGTACTATTGCTTTGTCTCTCGCATGTGGTGATGAACCCATGTTTCATCTACTGTTATGAAACAATGGAGATACTCACTGAAATTGCATTTAAACCAATCTAAACACTCTTGCAAATCTTTCATTCTAATGTGTCTTTGGGCCATTGTTAACAAATGCGGCACCCATCAAGCTAAAATATTTTTCATACCCAAAACTTCATGTAAAATGAAGTGGATACATCCTATCAAGGTCTCTGCAATATCAGCCAAAATGCATACCTTCAATTGCTGATCATTGAATATGGCATTGTAAATTTTTTTCACAATCTCATCAGTCATAGCAGTTTTGGGACACTCTGAATGCTCATTATCTGGAATGGATGTACAACCATGCTTAAATTTAGCAACCCACTTTTAACCAAGAAAACATAGGGGAAGAATTCTTTAATGTGAAATTTATCTCCTTTTGTATTTCTATTCAGGCCAAACCCTTCAAAATGACGTACTTTATCACAGCTCATATTTCAATTTTATCCATGTTGTAAAAAATGTCAGCACTAGTTTGTTTACATGATCAGCATATACAAGTATATCAGAGAAATTTGGCCATCTTCACAACACCTCTCAGTCAGACCGGGTACTTTTAAACACCCTTCACATTGTTTACAAGTGAGAGGGACTAAACCTTAACACTAGAGTGCCGGAGTTTCAAGTATTCACTAAAACACCTATTAGCAGTCAGGTCAATTGAATGTATATTATTTTGTTGTTAAAATGTTATTTAAAAGTCAATTTTTAATTATATTCATAGGAGTTAATCTAACCTTCTTGCTACTACTTCCTTATGCATTTTTAATCATTTTTCTCACAGAAAACTATGGAATTTTTTACTTATTGTCTTTTAGCCTGCTGTGATGGTATAGAGGGAAAGATTTTGCTTCTAAATTGCAAGTCAGATTCGAATCCAGTTTGCATTAAGCTTCCAGGGTGAGTTTGAATGTACTTGGTGTCTTCTTAGTATCACATATTTAAGTACTCTTCTGACTCAGGCCGATGAAATTTCTTACTTACCAGATGACTGTGGAGGAAACAATATGACTTCTGAACTGCGAACCAGTTTTGAATCCAGCTTGAATCAAGCTTCTGGTTTCAGATAACGTTATGTTCATGTTCTTTGCTTACATATCACATATGTTTAGTTAGCTCTTTATGTCCACAGGCTCCTGTGCCTGTTCATTTAATTTGTTGTTAATTCAATAATGCATTCACACATGTGTTCGTTCTTTCATTTGTTCATCTTTATAGGTCATCTCAGGTTAAATGCTTAAAAAATTATTTATTTTTTATTTCAAGTTTGAGCACATTTTTTTCTCCAAAATAAGAAAAGTTTTTATTATAAGAATTGGGTTTGCTCTATGCTATGTAGTAACAAATTATTTGTAGAAAAAAGACACAAGTTATACAAATAAGGGTTATATCCATACAGAAAGCTGTACATTGAAATATTCTCAGATATTAGAATGATACTTATTGCACAATTTTTGCTTATATACAAAATTTTTACCTGACGAACAAATGTCCTCAGTTTTGCTTTTCTTGCATAACCCATATATTTCTTGCACATTTGACATGTTTTGCACTTAGTGGTCTTAGATGTTTCTTCGTCCCAATTATCAGCCATGAGTGATGGTGACATAGTCAATGAAAGTTACGTGAAAATGAAAAGCTAAGATAAATATTAGACATGGATACAAAAGCTGATAAACAATGACTCGTGCACTATACTACAATGAGTTTGAAACATGTTTGTTGTGCAGTGATGATTATTGTCGGTTACAACTATGCAATAAATGTAAGAAACGTGGGTAAGGAAATGGTCATTTGACCATCTCCAGGAACCGATGTAAATTTGCTAGTATTTTAAAGAGTTACCCCTGAAATGCAATATATATATATATATTGGTGAGCAAAACGACATTGAAAGGGGTTAAAAGTTGCAAAACCATAGAAAATACTTCCAAAAACACTGAGAATATGAGCGTTTGAAAATTAAAAGCTGTCAAGAGTTTACTCATTTTGATAGAAATGTTGAATGTTTACAGGCTTTCAAACAATTTCCAATTTCACACAAGAAATTCCTATTAAGGGGGGGAAACTTTGCACCTTTATTCAGTTCTATTGTATGCAGGATCTTTTAATGAATGAATGAATGAATGAAGTTTAACACCTGTTTTTGCTACAGAGACACCACAGGCGATGGACACAGATGATACATGGGATGAAATGATATATTGGGAAAGGATTTATTATTTTTAAGGAAGGAATCGTTCCACACCTAAGATTAGGGCACCTCCCCGGCATTTGCCATTTATGAGGACTGTGGAAAACCTGGAAAAAACCTCAGTCAGGGAGGACGGTCCTGGCGGTATTCGAACCCAGACCTCCCACTCACGAGTCTCCTCCTTAATGACCTCGGCCACCCATGGTGGTCGTTTCTTTTAATAAGGGGTGACACCAGACAGAATGAAATTAACACCATCCAACATTATTTCAAACACTCAAAACTAATTGATAGTGCTGATTAAACTATTAATTCCTCAGCTGAAGTCTTTACTGAAAGAGAGGACTTGTTTCTTGTTCAGAAAGAAAATGGTATGAGGATTAATGCAAAGTGATAACCCTGAAACAAATACTGGTGATACACCAAAAAATAAAGGTTCTGAAATAGAGGAACTATTACATATTGAATTAAACCACTGATGGTATGCTGCGATATAGATTCAATAAGAATGCAACTTATTTATTGGATAAAAACTATAGAGTATACAATCACAACAAAAAATTGAAATATGCACCAAAAGTAGTAAATTTAGCTTTGACTGTGTAAGGTTGGTGATTGCTAGGCTTAATCACTATTCACATGAAAAAAAACTGACATGTTCTTCAGTTGAGTTCTCAACATCTTTGGTTGAATGTGTATGAAAAGAAAATACAACAACTTGAAGGCAACAGTCGATTGCTGAAATAACTGAAGACATACATCAAAATAAGTTTCATAGTTACACCATTCTGGATTTGGCTGCTAAAAAGAACAAACTAAAATGGTAAAATTGTTATATGCAGTGAAAGTTCAGCCTAAACTACTTGGAGAACAAAATGAACAGGATTCTTGTGAGGAGAATACAAATTAAAAATAACAAACCAAAATTATTTGTTCAATAATAAGACAATTCTATTTAGAGAAAAGGTAGAAGAAAATGTTTTTGCAGTAGCCTCAATAATTATGAATGAATGGTAAAATTGTAATATGCAGTAAAATTTCAACCCAAAATACTTGGAGAACAGCACATCACACAATGCAAAGGAATGCACAAACACATATTGGTAAAAGACAAACTAACATTGGTATTTCAAACTTTTAGCTCTAAATGGTTCATAGTATATTTAAATAGGCTTAATTACACAGAAAAATTGCTATTATTTGTTTAATAATGCATAAACTAATGTTTCTTCATTGTTTTGCTCATTTTTAAAATATTAACTATAATATCATCATATGTGTATAAGGTTTGTCATTTATCTAGTTGTTAACAATGAACAAGACAGGATCCTAAACCAGACCTGCCACAACTATAGCACTTGGACTCAGAACATTTACCATTCTAAATATAAACAAAAAAAGCTATTGAAAGAGATCCAAGTGTTATTGGTAAAATGTTGTATAATTATCTGCCATTGGCAATTAAAAGTCAAAGAGGGAAAAAGTTTCAAATACAATTAAAAAGAATTTTGATAGATATATGTATAGGATAAATGAAATGTACATACATATGTAACATATAGTTAAATGTAATTGTTTATAACATAAATGGAAATACTATTATATGAGATAAATTTCTCTCTTGTTTTAAATTGTTTGGTTTATCAGTGTATTTTGTGATTAATGTATTTTCCTACTATGACTGAAACTCAAGTTAGAGTCTGTGGTCTGCAATAAAATTATGCTGACTATGATTATGATTATTATTGTTGTTATGGTGGTGGTGGCATCACAGGCAGTGGACACTGATAACATAAGGTGTTGCCAACTGAAGCCCATCCAGGCCCCATTGATCATTCCATTGTGTGCATCAACAATCAGTGGTGGTGTGTAGAGAGGCAAGTGAACTTCAGCAAAAGGCACTGTTGGCATATGTTGTTTGACTGTGTGGATGCTGAGCAAATATAGTTGTAATTCCAAGACCACAAGACCCTGCTGATGACATTTTTTTTTTACTATGAATGGTCTCTATTGCTGAAATTTCAATAGGATGGCACTATAGTTGATGCTCAGCACTACACTTAGACACTAGACAATTTGCATCAACTTTTCAAGAGGAAGTGTCCCAGCATGCTGTCTGATATCATTATTCTTCAGGACAATGCATATTAACATATTGCAAGGATTGTGCAGCAGGCATTTGGTGAAGCAATGGTGGGAGGTTTTTGACCACCCACCATACACCCTACATCTTGTGGCGTTCATGTGTTTGAACCTCTCTGTTTCTGTTCATACTTACTTTGTGACTTCATTGTAGGTATCAACTTGTATAATAAATGAGTATTGAGGGGTTTCAGTTATCACAGCTCATACTTGGGATAAAATGGTAAATTAATAAAGGAATTTTGGGAAAAAAGTATTCTAGGCCAAATTTAGAGTACTTCTCCAGCAATTTGACAAAGATGAAGACTGAGGAAAACCTGGAAAAAAACAAGTCAGGGTCCTGGAGGGATTCGAACTGCAGACCACCATTTGACTCCATGTTATCACACAAGAAATAGGCATAAACTGAGCATAACTTCACATAATACCTTATTATTAAGCAAAAGCATAAGATATTCTGGAATTATATTATATAACAAGCTACCTGATAACATTAAACTTACCACCACAGAAGCTACATTTAAATGTAAAGTGAAAGACTTATTACTCCAACATTGTTTTTATTCAGTTGAAGAATATGTAAATACCTTTATAATTTAATTTATTGTAACTAAGTGTATATTTATTCTATTTTGTTCTGTTTTGACGATACCATGAATTCTTGTAATTCCCACAGTTGACAATAAATCAAATCAAATCAAATCATGTCTTAGCAACTTCAACCTCAGCTATACAAGTTGATTTTACTTATTGTACATACATATTTACAAGGGCATTTTTTATCATAAGAGACCATGTAGCTGAATTTATTGAACACATCTGTCAACCAGAGTAAAAACAAAAGAACTAGAGTAAGTTTTTGTATCAACAATGGAAAACTTACAGAATTTCCACTCATATGAAAAGTTTGTAACCAGAATGAAGAAATTTCTGATGAAACTCGGAAATTTTCATAAGTAGCCTTTCCTATCAGAATCTTATATTTTAGCAAGATGATTTCAAAGATAACTATGATAAAAAAAATGTTAGAAATTTTTTTCTTTTTATCCTCTACATCCACTCTACATTTTTAAAAAATAGTGTTTAATGTCCATTTTACTGCTGCGGCATCACAGGTCGTGGACACTGGTGATACATGAGATAAAATGACAAATTAAGAAAAGGATTTTTTTTTTTAAGGAAGGAAGCAATCCAGATCTAAGTTTAGAGTACCTCCCTAACATTTACTATTTATGGAGACTGAGAAAAAACTGAAAAAACCTCAGTCAAGGAGGGCAATTTTTGCAAAAATTGAACTCCAGACCTCCCACTCATGAATCTGTGTCAAAACAACTCCAGCATATGCCTATGAATATGATGTCATATGTATTATTAATTATCCAATATTTACAGTCACGGATCTCAGAAACTATTTTATAATTAATTTTTTATTTTACTAGGTCTATAAAGAATGTGATTTTTTCATTTCAGTGCCTGTTTGAGTATAAGTTTTCTCTCATGAAAGCAAACATTTCCTATGACTATGGTAAATAATATTACAATGATAAATATGCTGCTTTATATTGGCAAAATTATACTTTACATCATAATCCTCTTGCATTATTTTAATTTTTAATATAATTTTAAATCTTTCAATTAATATTTCACTTTTAATAGCAAAGCAAACTATAATACTTGAGACACTGTTGTTCATTCGGTGCAATGTATATTTAGCAGTGCTTCTTAAGAGGTGTACCATAGCACTAGTTACTCTTTTCTATGATTTATCTTATACCAGAATGGGAATACATTTTAAGAAATATCAAGGTCACTGCAGAATTGTACTAACATCAAGGTTAGCCAAATTAATCACTATACCACCTTACAGTGCCGCCTAATACAGTGACACAAAGTTTCCACTTTGCAGGGCTCATTTTCTAAAACATTTGCATGCAAAAAATATTTATTATGGAAACCAATGAATAGCTCTAGTGAACTAGCTTGCTTTTCTTTTAAAGCCAGTAAAAGCCCTATAATTTTATCCCCAGTTGTTGTCAATATTCTGGCACACATTATTTAAACAGAATGCTAATAGTTTGAACTTTAAGCAAAAAACACGGTGCATGCAGGAAGAGTAAAATGAGTAAAAAGCCCATTGTTGAAACACCATGGTTGTGTGTGTTGCCAGTGGATACAGGCAGAAAAAATGCAATTAGACTCCTAAAAAGTATACCTAAGAAAGTTCTGTGTTTACATTTCTTCCAACTATAATAATTTTATTGGAAGTGCACATTATCATTAGTGCTTAAATTAAATAGCACATTAATTATACTCTGCAATTAATTTCTTTCTTTCTTTTTTCTAGAAACTGGAAAAAGTAGTATGGGTGGTTTTATAATACATAAATATGAAGAAATTCCAGGACAGAATATAAGAATAATTTACGTGTATGACAAGAGGCGAACAGGTTGTCAATTATGCTGATGAGCTTGCAAAAATAGATTTCTCAAAAATGGAGGAATTGATTGTTTATGCATGTGGTAGTGGAAGAATTTGGGGAAGTAAGAAAAATAAGTATTTTCACAATACTACAGGATATCTCTTATTCCCATTTCCAGTAATTGGTGTATTGAGTTGGAAACAGTTTTTCAAAGAAACTTAATTTCTTATTTCTCCTCTCTGCTCTAATAATAGTAAACTGATTTTTATTCATAAGTGTAATCTGTTCAATGCTAAATAAAATTGAATTGCAAAACCTTTGAAGCATCATTAGGCATTTCCAGCACCTTCCTTAAGGATACTTGGAGTATGTGAAAGAACAATGAACACAATGCAGCTTTACACAGTGCTAGAAGAAACAGAGCGGGATGAGTGAGAGAGGGAGAGCAAAGACAAGGAAAATAACAAGGATTCAGTCAAGTTTGGGCTGAATCCTTGAATAATGATGGCAGCCCCAAGCTGAACTTTCAGAACACAACATTAATCAAACAAAATGCTGTATATATAATAGAAATGATGAGAAAAATTATTCTTTGCATCATCCTTTGGCATTAGGTAGCTCTCACTCTAACTTCAGTTTAATTTGGAGATAGCTGTAGTACCTTACATCTTGTGGAATGTTTTCCAACTCTTAACAGTTATCATAAATACTTGGTTATTTCCATCATGGTTAAAAGAGTATGTGACATTCCATGTCAAATAAAAAACCTATGGCAAAATCAGAATGCACTAATTTTATTTTATTCAAAACATTTTATTTATAATATATATTATAAAAAACACACACATGCAGGCATGCATAAATTGCATACACATACACAAAGAGCTTTCAGAGTATGTTCTTACCACTTGCATGGGGTTTTATATCTTGGCTGCTGGACATGCCACATCTGGCCATGCCTGTATTCTGAATTTGCTTCTTAAAACTGTATATAAAATCTTACCTTATAGTAAATGCTGGAAATGTTGTCCTCCCTGAATAAATAGGCATTGAACTGTGTAAATGGATTCCAATTAACATGCTTTAGTTTGACCACTAATTTTTCTGATTTCATTTTAATGTTTTGAGTTCTTACAATGTGAGATTTGTTTTATACATTTTGTCGTCAGGCTACCCCCACAAATAAAAAGCGCAGTCTGTTACATCTGGGAATCGAGATGTCCATACTCCAGCACTACTCAATCTTGAAAAATTTCCCTAATTTTACCCATGGATTCCTCTGCTGTATGCAAGGTGGCATAATCTTATTAAAATCACCCATAGGATTTCTCTTCTTCTGGTAGCTGATTAAAAAATTGGGGTCAGCATGTCATTTCAGTACCTGTTTCCATTTAATGGTCTTCTTGTAAAAAATCAGACAGATATTAATGCATCTTGTGCTAATTGCACACCAAACTTCAATTTTCCTATCATAAAGAGGAGTTTCTGGAACACAATTTGGATTTTCAGCACAATAATAGCAAGCATTGACTGTTCACATGACCATTTTGGCAGAAACATGTCTCATCTGAAAAGGAACAAAAGTTGTGGGCAGATTAACCCTTCAGTCACTGAAGAAAGAAATCACTTACAATAACGCATATGTGCTAAAGGATTGCTTTGGCATAGACAATGTACATGTGTCACTTGTAAGGGTAAGTTTTAACAGTTTTGTTGTTGTATTGCACAAGACACTGAAACCCAAATTTGTGATCATTTATAAGTGATTTTGTTGGTTAAAATTCAAGATTTGGGCCCATTTAATCTAATTTGTCTTCTGTTAAAACTGTGCATCTTCACATATGTTTCTTATTTTGCACTGAATCAGTATGATAAATTTTATTCACCAG
The DNA here is from genome assembly GCA_030762175.1 of Metallyticus violacea. Lineage (NCBI taxonomy): Eukaryota > Metazoa > Arthropoda > Insecta > Mantodea > Metallyticidae > Metallyticus > Metallyticus violacea. The sequence goes on along the minus strand of CM060846.1, from coordinate 275,213,711 downwards.
ATTGTGAATTTCAGTTCTGGAAGAAGGCAACTTCCTATTGAATTCCTCATGAATGGATTTTCAGCACATTAATAGCAAGCATTATGACATCCTATTTATTTTAAATTTTACACATGAAAATATGTTACTCGAAAGCCAGCTGTCTTGCCTTCTTCATGAAAGAATGTAGACTGGCGATTCCTTAGAAGTTCAAGGACAGGCAGGGGGCCATTAGTGGGGTGCGACCTTGGCCAAAGTGCAAAATACTGTGTGAGCGGTGAGGCATATTCTGAAAGCTTGATATTATATTATGACAAATTATAATATATTTCACTGTGAAAATTCCCGATACAAAATAATTACTTGATATTATATATTTACATGCATTAAATATTATTTATCATTTATATTTTAAAATTACAAAATATATAGCCAAAGAAGCACTTTTTTTACCTTTTACAACATAGCATTAGAACTATTTATCTCCAGAAGATTGTCACATTTAAAACATTATTAAATTTGCTTTCAGGAACAAATAAATTTTCCTCCGGTACAATATGTAATGTAATTATAAAAAAATGTTTAAATATTGATCTCAATTATAAATTATTTTACTATGATTTTTTATGTTGTTCTGTTTATAACTAGAGTGTTTGTAATTCTCACAATGAGTGGTAAGATTTCAGGATGGAGAAACTAGCCATTGTTTTGAAAATATTTTCTTTATCACAACATGTATAACCCATGGGACTGCTTATACTTATCTGAAATTGAATCATGACCAACAAACATATATGCATTGTATAAGTGTGTTATTTCCAAGTTGTACTGGGTCAGAAATATTAGCTGAAAACTTATTTCAAGTAATGGCTCAATATACAATTGTTTACACTTCAAACTTGTTATAAGATGATTTAAGTTTAGTGATCATATAGAGTATTTAGTTTTTAGGACTGTGTACACCCATTCAGCTTCAATACGCATATTCTTTCACATTTGTACTTCAAAATTTACAAAATGTATACCACAGTTTTAACTGCTATTTTAATCCATTTAAATTAGAAATCACAGTAAGAAACAAGCAAAACAACAGAGTGTGGTATTCCCAGCAATGTTTGAAAAACTAAATTCGCTGAGTATTACATTCAGTCCATAAAAGAACATATGAAATTGTCATTATTTCATTACTTAAATAAAATACTAGAGTATCATTATTTAATTAAATACAATTTTGACAATTTGTTTTTCCAAAAGTTCTAAAATTTTCAAAATACCAATATACAAAAATGGTGACAGGGAAAATGTGAGTAGCTATAGACCCATTTCCTTAATACCTACAACATCAAAAATTACTGAGTGCTTGTTAAAGAATCAATTACAAGATTTTTTTTGAATAACATAACTTATTTTTTAATAATCAATTTGGATACTGGAGAGGCAAATCAACCATATTGGCAGATGATGCATTTGTAGAAAAAATCTATCAAGCTTTTGAGGAAGGTAATTGCGCACAGGGAACTATTTGTGATCTAAGTAAAGCTTTTGATTATGCGCAACATGATATTTTATTCAGGAAACTAGAATCTATGGGATAAAGGAACAATGTTTAAATATATTTAAATCTTATTTAGAGGATCACAAACAGCTAGTATCATATGGAGGAAAGTACTCTGTGAAAACTGGTGTTCCACAGGGCTTGGTGCTGGGGCCACTACTTTTTCTGATAATGATAAATGATGTATCAAAATGCTATTCCTGTCATACAGTTGATTATGCAGATGACACATCTTTCCTTAATGTAAACAAAGATTTCAAATTACTGTCACAATCTGTAAATGAAACCGTGAAAAACGCTCAGCTTTGGTTTAGAAGCAATAGTTTTTTTATGAATGCAAACAAATAATAAAATATAATTATTTTCAGCCTAAAAATATAAACACTCTCTATGATAATGTGAAACTTCTTGGCATGATAACTGACAAGCATCTATCCTGGAATCCTCACATAGATTTTATATGTAGTAAGTTATCATGCACTGTATTCCGAATCACAAATCTAAAAAAGGCTGTCCCTAAAGATTTTGTTCATATGGCTTATTTTTCATTCTTTCAAAGCATTTTTAGGTATGGCTTAGTGCTATGGGGTAGTAATCCAAGGATAGCAGAAGTGCTAAAAATTCAAAAAAAAGTTATTAGAATATTAACAAACTCTAAGAAAACTGAACACTGTAAGCCACTATTTGTAGATCTAGAAATTCTTATAGTTATTAATTTATATATTTATGATGTTTTGGTACATATTAAAGAGAATTTGCAAATTAAAATACATGCATATAATAAACGTAACAGGATCAGTGTAGTTACGCCATATCACAGGTTGCAAAAAACCTCTGAATATTACAAAATAACAGGAGTAAAACTTTTCAATTCTCTTCCTTTAGAAATAAGTGCTGTAAATATTCAGCTATTCAAAGAGAGAGTATATAACTGGTTAATTAAACATCCTTTCTTAGCATACAAGAATTTGAAGTAGAAAATAAGAGTAATATGAAATAATAATAAAAAAAAAGTTATAATGTATATAATGTAAATAAGCTGTTACTCTTCATCCATAGAATTTAAGCCTCTTTCTCCTTTTATCTTTTGACAAAGCCTGTTGTAATTATTATAATTACCAAATGGCGAATAAACCCCTACCACTACCACTACTATTACTACTACCAAAATGTCCTTTGTGATGAAGAAAAAAGTAGTAGTATTATTTGTAAACAGGCTATGGGGCATCCCAAGAATTAATTAGTGATGGAAGCACACATGTACACAAACACACACACAAAATGCCATTTTAAAATTTTATGAAACATTAACAAAAAAATGGGCACAAAAGAAACTGCTGCAAATTCAACATGGGTTTGTACTAAATATCTCAAGGGTATACTGCACTGTCTCCATAGATGCTGTACTAATTCTTGCTGCCAATAAACCCTTATATTTTATTGGAATTTTAATAACAAAAATGGTCAATTTCACAATGAATTGTTCTTGCTTTGGTTCAGATATCATTGAAGAAGTTTAACACTCTGCAAATTTCCTAGCTTTTGGACATTTAGTCTCCTTATATAAACACAATCTCTACATTTACACAATGGATTTTGTTTTCTTAGCAGTGAAAAAGCAATACACTTGTGGCTTGTGCATTTGTTGTACATGATGGTAACTCTGAAATAGCCAACAAACAGTATAGTCCAGGAGGGTTGGGGGATTCATGTGTTAGCTTTAGCAATCTTTGGTTAGCTACATCCTTTTACTCCCACAGCTGCATGCATCATAGACATCACAATCGATTAGTGGCATTCAAACTGTAAGCTACATTTAATTTGCTATAAACAGCAAATTAAATGTTGCTGCTGTTAATTTGGTATATTTACAAATGCTCTTTAACATCTCAGATCATCAGTCCCATTCAATGAAATGGCCAATATATTCTCAGAGATCTCTTCTTTCAGGCTTAAAGTTCCTATAAGTGCCCTAAATCTATGACAAGGTACCCACAACTTTATTTCCCTTTTAAAGGGAGCCTTACTTAGGATTTTTACACCCCAAAAAATCCATTGATCCTTGAAGGGATTGAAACCATGATCTTGGGTCTATGAGGCAAGCTACCACTAGACCACCAGGACTGACATTAAATGTTGTATTTATATACAATATAATTATAGAGACAAATTAGACATTAGTCAAACTTCTGATGATTAGAACACAAATTATGTTTAGACCTATAACTCTTGGAATTCTATTAATGTACTAAACCAAAAGAGAAGATAACCAAGACTATATGTATACTATATCAGTTATAGATCCACTAACCAGTTTGGTGCCTTAGGTTGAAACATATCATTCATATTGTGCATTAGCATGTGATAATCTGGTTCTAATTTAGAGCAATTCAACCACATTTTGGTCACTTACACTGCTTCATGAGAGGTTTTTTAATAATATTCAGTCTCATTGATTTTCATTCAATCATACAATGATATTAATTATATGATTAGCTTCACGGTACAGGTTCCAATAAACATTTCAAATTTAATCTGCTGAAAAACTGTACATTGAAGTGTGCTGATCCAAACTTAGCAACAGCACAGCTGCCAAAGAGACAAATTTGGAAAGTTCATTTTGGGCAATGAGCATTACAGTTCCAATCCAAATACTCCTGACATCCACAGAGGTATACTGTTTTGAGATGGATTTATTCCATTTGTAATGTGGATGATGCCTCATGTAACTTTGAAAGAGAATAGATTATTAAAAATGCTCCATTCGGTGCCCAGGAATTTTAGGTCTGCAAATTTGTTGCTTAACTCATTCAATATGTCTGACATATTTTCTTGTACTTCACTACAAAAGTGTTTGATCATTTCCAAACAAAATATTTAAAAATGGGAAATGGCATAAATCTGTTATATATAATACAGCTATAATCATAATTTACCCATGAAAGCTTTTAGGTCAATTTATAAATTATTCTTTCTTTGTAACATAATGTTTATGTTATTTAAATGCAATGTTAGGTCTATTAAAAAGCCAAACCATAAACCAGTCTTTATTGCTGAACTCTGTAAATTTCTTATTGTAACCTTCTTAGAAGATGTTAATTTCACAACATAACTTAAATGTGTACTCAGGCATCTTGTCTCCTTTTAATCACATAACTTGAACTTGAAAAGATGAATCTAATAATAAGATTATATGTCTTTTAAGAATTCCTGAAACTATCTATGATGAAGTGCACGTGACCTAATGGTATTCCCAATTTTCACAACTCTCATGATTTTGTCTACTATCACTGATTTTGCACACAATGCACACAATGTACCTGTGAGATCCTGTCCAAATTTTTTTAATTTTCTGCCATAAGCCTTTTTAAGTCTTGACATATGATCCAACATCGAAGGTGTTCCATCCATTGCAAGACAAACTTATAAATCCAAAGGAACAGTAAATTTTTCAATTAGTTTTGCAACAGCATTAAACAAATCTTTGCCTTTGATTTAATCTTATAATGCAACAAAGTCTAGAAAATCTTCAACAATGTGGGAATTTTAATATTGATTCAATTTGGAATCTAACATAGTGAAAAATCCGTGGTGGCCACACATTTTTGGAATGAAACCATGAAATAGAAAAAGGCATCAAGTTATTAAATTCAACAATCAAAAGAATTACACATATGGGAAAGGATTTACATAAAAAAAACATGAGCAAAACTTAATGAATTTTGACATCCCAGAAGCACACAGTTCTTTATTCAAGTTTATCACAAGACCACGGGAGTCAATCCAGATACCTACTAACCCTACTTCTACAAGTGGTCCAACAGTCATTTAACAGCTGAGGATGTGGAAGAAGGTCCATGAGACATGTCCTGAGTAAATCTCCAGTAAGTGATGCCAAAAATAGTATTAACTGAGCAATGTCTTCATGTCACTATACACATCTAATGCTAGAGAGTAGTATATACCAGTGTTTCAGTCTTCCATTTCAGAAGTTCTTCTAAATTAAGAGCCAATTCTGAAATTCTTTTGGCAACTATGCAGAGCCATCAAGGAATTAATTAACTCAGGACAAATTTCCTCAGCTGTTACTATTAAACACTCCACAAATTCTCTTTCTAAGTTAGGTTTTGATGACTAAGTGACTTGTTTTGCAATTTTAAGACTGGCACAGATTATGCTTGATACATTCATTTTTACATTTAACACCGACTTTCCATTTGCAACACTTTTTTCAAGTTATTAAGTGATTTGTTTTGCAATTTTAAGACTGGTACAGATTATGCTTGCCCAATTCATTTTCACATTTTAAACTGACTTCCTATTTGCAACTTTTTTTCAAGTTGTTATGCATTTTTCACAAGCTACTTCACACAATTTGTCTCTGCATTTGTACTTGTGAACTGTTTCTTAATGTTATAAAACAATGCATACAATATAACAGTACCACAAACCAAACACCATGCTTTTCCACCTAAATAACTACAACATTTACTTCCTCCCATTCAGGATTAAATGAAGGCAAAGCATGTCTTGAACTTGATTGAACAATTATTTTCTTCTCCATGTGACCTCTGTTCTTTTATACCATGAGCACATGAGAGCTCAAAGAGAGGCTTATCCCATATCCTCGTATAGACAGACTCAACAACATGCACATTCTTTCAGACAGGACTTCTAGTACTCGAATCCTACAGAGTGGTGTGGTGACTTCCCAGCAGTACTTGTCATGATCTCCAATACATATAACCTCAATGCAATTGCAGTTGAGATTAAAGAAATCATGTCCAAACAAAGAAACATATTTGTTCAAAATGGAGTTATGATCATGTTGAGACAATAGGAAATAAATGACCTAATTTGCATAGATGGTTGCATCAAAATTCAAAATGAGTATGCTAGAAGTTGAAAATGTATTATTTGATTGCTCAAAACTAGTCTGTAAGAGATATTGGCTATAAATTCATCTTAGAAGTTTAATATATTTTTCACTTCACCTTCAGCACACATTTTTCAAAGAAAGTGTTGTTAAAGACAGTTTCTACAATTTATTGCTTATAATTTTAAAACTATGAAAAGCTTTCTAGTTGCTTAATGTATAATTAATTTGTTTCATGTTTTAAAACTATAACTCTAGAATATGTTTGTAAAAAGGTCTTCTTCTTTTGGTTTTTGGATATTCAATAATAATAATAATAATAATAATAATAATAATGATGATGATGATGATGATGATGACGACGACGCAAAGAAGCACCCTATTATGTGAAATGAGGAAAAAAATTAGAGATTATATAAAAAATGAGCAAGAAAACATTTATTTCTTTATGAAAGTTCTAATAAACTCTGAGAATTAGGTAAACATTATCCATGCCATCAAAGGTGTTCAATAATTACAGCACTAAATATTATATTTAATGCAGTAGCTAGCAGTCTGACAATTTTTAATGACAACTTCAAATCTTAACAAACTTCAATTGGGAAAATGAAAGGTATCTATTATCACAATCTTTCATGGAGAAAAAGCAAGGAGAAAATAGAATGATAGTAGTATTGATGAAGTTTTCATCCAATTTGGATTTACATCCATACATTTACCTACCTGGTATGGAAGCTGGACTATGATTGATTGGTGGTGAAGGTGTTGGCGAGATATGTGGTGTAGTAAGAGGAGAAAGAGTTGAGGTGGGTGTTCCAGCACCAAGCATATGCTGAATATGTAAAGAATGCCTTAGTTGTAGATCTGAATCCACCATGGCACCTCCACTGTGTTTCTGTAAACAAAAACATACAAAAACCAATTATGTATGTTAATTATTTTGCTCAGTATGTGTTGGGCTAATCACAAATATTCACACATTATTCTGTTATTTAAAGATAATAAAAAATCACAAATGTAACTGCACATTTATTTGACTGTCTCACTATGAGGGTCCATACATTAGGCCTTTTCCATTTATACAGATTCTTGTGTGCAGAGCGGCAAAACTATACTAACCATGGTTTTCACATTAACTAGAAAAATAAAAGATTAATAGTCTTAGAATTGTACAAGGAATGAGTAACAGCAGTCACTAATCCCCTTCTTCTGCACTCCTTGTGACAGGATCAAATTATGTATACCTCTGCACCTTGCTGAATATTTTGAAATTAAATATTAATTACTATTTTCACAAAGAATTTTTTTCTAAATTATCACTTACTGCTTTGTTGTACAAAACAAATAGGTACCACTCAGCTGATTTATGCAGTAAAAGCTTAAATGGATGCTATGCATTGTAATCACAACAATTTAGTGTGCACATATATGATTCATTTGAACTAATGTGGCAACAACATGCTTCTGATTGGCCAATGAGTGAGCCAGCGAAGTTTGTGACTGGGAAGTATGTTCTCTCAATTGCACATACCCCTCCATAATGGAGCTATCAATCCTGAAGTAACTTTAATCCCAATATAATTAGAAATCAGTATCAATAAAGTAAAAACCATTAAAATACTAAAGGACATTGGTATTATATAATACAATACTTCACTAGAATAACCAAGGAAATATTGTGTTGCTTAATACCAATAACCTTTATTGTTATAAAGCCACATGCTGTTAAACATTTAAGAAATTTGTCTAATAGTGACCCTGTAAGCAATATGAGTAGCTCCTGTATGAGTGTGAAATTATGCTCACTTCATCAGAATGTGCAATATGTTTCCAACAAATTAGATGAAATTGAAATGATGCTGCCTGATAGCAAACCTAATATCATTTTGTTAATGGAACATACATTAATGGAATGCAGATTAGATATCTAATAATTTTAAAAAATATAATTTGGTGACAAACTATCATGGACAAAACTGAGCTCCAGTCACTTAGTGAAGAAACTACATACTTTGTCTCCATGTGAGTAGTTTCCAGCAACACTGTGCTACTTTCAATAAAGAAAAATATATCATTGTTTAAAGGTAACTGTAACTTTTTTAAATGGCAAGCAAATGAAGGCTGTCTTACCTTCTCCAAAGTTCAGAGCAGACAGATAAATCTAACAACAATCTCCTTAGGCTTGTTAAACAAATTCCTGACTGTGAGAAAGCTAATGAAATGACATATGCAAGTAGATTGCAGTCATCCAGTGCATACAGATAAACAAATTGTGTTAACAGTGCAGCAAGATGCTAGGAATAATAAAGAAGAAAAGGATAACAAGGCATATGTTTACAGAATGTCGGAATGACAATGTGAGGAATGTATCTCATGAAAAATGTACCAAAATTACTTTTATAAGTGTGTTTGTGAAACTTAAAGAGAGTTTTAATGTGACGACGTGATTTTTAGTGTTTTACTTTAAATCAAAATAAGATTAACAAGTCATATGTTCACACTGAATAGGTTAAGTCACATTCAGATGTCATGGCTATCTTTTAAAAATTTCAGCAATCCAAAATGAAAATTGAAAACATTGCAAAAAAATAAAGAAATGAAAGATCTTAGTGTAAGGCAACTTTTAAAAATGGCCAAGACATTTGAATGTGACTCAAGCTGCTCAGTGTAAACTTCTGCTTTGTTATCCTTTTCTTCTTTATTATTCCAAGTGTTTTACTGCACTATTAACATAATTTATTCATCTGTATGCATATGATGACTGCAATCTACTCACATATGTCATTTTCATTAGCTTCCTCACAGCCAGGAATTTGTAAAACAAGCCCAAGGAGATTGTTGTTAGATTCATCTGTCTGCTCTGGACTTTGGATAGAGATAAGACAGCTTTCATTTCATGGATATAAAAATTATAAAAATGATAACAAACTGGAATTTGGCATATTCAGGAAGGATACCCATATGGATAGTTATATAAAAAGCAACAGCCACAATTCAAAACAACATAAACTTGCTATAATCAATAGCCTCACATTCAGAATACGAATTGGAGTACCAAAATGTCATGGATATAGCACAGTAAAATGGCTACAAAACAGATCTGGTCAAGAAAAAGGTAGAAAAATTCAAAAAACAAAAACAAATAAATCACCACACTGAAAGGTTACAAAGGATCACAGATATATAAGAAATGTACATTCCAGCTTTCATTTGTTTGCCATTTAAAAAAACTTAGTTACCTTTAAACAATTATATATTTTCAATTATTGGAAGTGGAACAGTGTTGATGGTGAGCTGAGACAACTCACATGGAGAGAAAGCATGTAGTTTATTCACTCAATGACTGGAGTACAGCTGAACTTTCAGTGCAAGCTATTTCAGCACAATGTTGCATTCTAGTTATGATTTTTATGGTTAATGTGCAAATTTTGCAATCCAAACAGGCATCAGACTAATTAGTTTGTATTAATAGGGCTACACTGCATTAACATGAAAAATTACCTAATTTTGCTTTGCAAGACTGGGTAAAGTACTTTAATTCTGCTGTTGTTAGAATTTACAGCAATAAAAATTTAAAATAAAATAAAAGCATACTAATAGTTGGTTTATTCCAATCTTCAATTTCAAAGTTAGAGGATTTTCTTAAGGTACATTGAAAAGTTATTGAAAAATTAGTTAGGCACAAAAATCATTATTATGGGTGATTTAAAAGAACCTAAACTCACACTTGGATAATGCTGGTTAAATGTCTAAATGATTTAATAATGAGTTATAGATTGCAAGATACTATAAAAGAGTCGAAATTGCACATTTTATAATATAGAAATATAAAATATGGAAAGAAAAAAAAATTCTTTTGCATCTCAGAATACTGTCCACAAGCAATGGGTATTTTTAATAGTGAAGTAAATGAAAATATAGATGCAACAAGCTTCTCATGTCAATATAAACAGTTATTCTAGAGCTTAAACAAAGAAAGGTGATTTATGAAATGCAGGGCCACAATAATGGGAAAACTTCTTTTGCATAATGGCTACGTATTTGGATAAACATTGCTCAGTAAAGGAAAGAAACTGAGTAAGATTGGGTAGCTACCATATAAATATTCTATTAGAATAAAGTTTGAGGAAAAAACTAAACAATTTTATCTGATATATAAATTCACCATTATAAATACTTACAGAAGTCAATACATTAAACTAAAAAGCAGTATTCACAAGCACTTATCAATCAAAATAGAATTACAGTGATAAAATTACACTCCTGCAATGATTTTGCTGTCTTAGTGATAATAGATCATTTATATGGAAAATGGCCTGCTGATTTCCAAAGTGGCATTCAGTTTTTTCATAACATGTACAGATTTTTTGTAATTTGATGTTCTATTGATTATATTGCTATATTGTAGTGATGATACAATAGTAAAACATCCAAGATGTGAATGTGAACAATCCAAATAATTTCCGTTCATAGTGTGGCTCATACTTGCTGAAAAAGCAAAAGAATAATATTAATCCATTTATTAAGAAGTATATTTTGCATATTTTAAAGTTAAGTTTGGAGACCAGGATAAGAAATTGGCTCTACATGCTGTATGTAAAATTTGTGTTGAAGGACTAAGGCACTAGTATAATGGATGTCTTTCGAAATCCCCATGATCTGGTATGAACAAAAAATCACTATGATTGTTACTTTTCTTTGAGTAATGTATCTGGCTACAAAAAAATTAATAAGTCAAAAATACCCTGAAGGCTTAGAAACAGCTATAAGACTAGTGCCATGCAGACCTGATGTCCCAGTTCCTATTCCACCTACTGAATTAGAGGATGATGATCATTTGTAATCCTCTGAGTCTACCACAAAATACTCATGACGATGAAGATATCTTATCGTTCATTAGTGAAGATAACCTTCAGCTCTTTACTCAGACCGAGTTGAACGATTTGGTGCGTGACTTAGGTCTTACCAAGGAGAAGAGTGAAATACTGGGATTGCAATTAAAAGAAAAAAACTGCTAATAAAAGATGCCACATTTTATTGGTATAGGAATTAAGATGAATTCATTAAGATGGAAAATAACCTTGGTTTATTGTTGTGACACACCTGATTTAATTCTCCAACTTGGAGAACGATCTTATAATAGCATTGACTGACATTTATTTATTGATCCATCAAAATCAAATCTCAAAGCAGTTTTATTCCATAATAGAAACAAATTGCCCTTGATTCCAGTTGCGCATTCTTGTGTTATGAAAGAAACCTTGACAATCATAAATCCAATTTAGAAAAAATTAAATACCTGGAACATCAATGGCTTCTGTATGGAGATCTAAACTTTTGGGGTATCTTACTTGGCCAGCAGGATGGGCATAAAAAATTTCCTTACTTTTTGTGTGAATTGGACAGTACATGTAGGGACAAACACTGGTCAATAAAAGAATGGTTAAGAGAAAATTTTTTAAAACCGGGACGAAAAAATTTAATACATGTAGTAGACCCAAAGATGATGCTTTGCCTCCATTTCATATTACATTTGGTATCATGAGGCAACTCATCAAAGCACTAGACAAAAATAGCTTGTGCTTCAAGTATTCATACTATAAATTTTCACTTTTTTCTGAGGCTAAAATATAAAGAGGGTGTATTTGATGAACCTCAGATCAGATAGTTCATGAAGGATACTGACTTTTTGAACACTATGAATGATATAGAACTTCATGCATGGTGTGCTATCAAGGATGTTATCAGTAAGTTACTTGGAAAATACAAGGACATGCAATATGAAGATTTTCTAAGAGATAATGTTACAAAGATTGCAAGTTCTCAATTGTAATATGAGTTTTAAAACTTCACTTCTTGAACTCGCACCTTGATTACTTTCCACCTTATTTGGGACCTGTGAGTGATGAACAAGATGAAAGATTTCATTAAGAAATTAAGAAAATGGAAAGATGATATCAGGGACAGTGAAATAAAGCAATGTTGGCCAGCTGCAGCTGGTGCTTGAATAGAGAAGATATGCAACCAAAACATACACATAAATTAACACAGTTTATTTCCAAGCAAAGAAAAGATGCTGATCTTCAGACACAAAACTTTTTAAAGGTATGTAGGTACCCAGTTTTGTGTTTTAGATAGGAATAGGGCATTTTAGTTTCAATTTCATAATACTCTTTATTTCACAAAAATCCATTTCTTTTAAAATTCTTTTTGCAATTTGTTTAAAAACCTTACATTATAGGGGAAAACGGATTTCAGAATTCAATTTAGCATGCGAAAATTAGTTAAAATTACCATTCATATATTTGAGACAGCAGAAATTTTCTTTTTTTTTAACAGGCCAGTGTTATTAATTCAAATAAAGGTTGTGTGAGTTAGTGCAAGATCTTAGTACAAATACAAGCAAGAAAATACAGCCTTAGGGTTAAATGGAGTCATAAATTGTCCTTATATAGAATGTCAGTGTATATTAGACAGATGGAGCTGTACCATCTTTTTAATGGAAACTACAAATGGGAAGATGAATCAGTGAATTTAAAATGATTGCATCAAATTTGTAACCCTTACATCACTAATATTTTAAAAAAAGGAAAACTAAGTTTCTGGAGCTAATCACTCCCATCTTCAGTTCCAGATCGACTCTTTTTCCTTTTTTAAAATATTAATAATGTAAGTGTTACAAATTCAACTCAATCATTTTAAATTCTTAGTATTAAACATCACTGTTACAAAAGTTCACCATATTTAACTAATGAATCAGTGAGTTTGAAAATAAAAGTCACCTGGATGGGATGGAATATCATCAAATATCCTAAAATATTGTAAAGGTGTTTTCAATGATATATTGGTACATTTGAAAAACTCATTTTTAAATACTAAATTATTCTCTGATAAAATCAGCATAATTGGAGCTACTAATACAAAAGGCAACAAGATAAAAATGGGAAACTATATGCTAAACTCTATTTAAAGGTATTAACCATTAGATTTATGCCATAAGAATTTATTAAATATGTTCATTTACTTATATGATATTAGGAAATGTTTCTGGGTCAAATGTTCCCATCAATTGTTGACCAACTACTCCAGCTGATGATGGGAGGAACTGTCCCCAAAACATGTCCTAAAGTCATGTAGTTAGTATGAACATATTTAATAAATTCTATAGGATATATTACCACTCCATTGTCTAATGATTCCTCAGTACAATTTATACCACTAGAGTGCTAGAATTTTTTTCCAGAATATGCTGAATGAATGAATCCAGGGAAACTCAGTTCACCCCAACTGCTATATCTGACCTTTTTCATAAAATACGATCTTCAAGTTTTGGACAAGATTAACAGAGGAAGTGAAAAGTAAACTAGCTAACAATATGTCAGTAGCTGCAGTATTCATAGATTTTCAAACAGTATTTGATCTAGTATGGAAAGAGATGTTAATTAAAAATTAATACAAATGAATTGCCCCAAAAATATAATTAGATGGTACAGAAGATTCCTACAGCAAAGATGGATTGCAGTTAAATGGAAGAATATATTATCCAAATACACCGAACTCAAAACTGGAATGGCACAGGATCCAGTATGCAGTCCATTATTATTTAATATATATATTAACAATATGCCAAAGACTATAAAACAAACAGTGTAATGTATGCTGATGATGTAGTTATATGGTCAGCTGAAAAAAATGATAAGAATGTAAAATGATAAGAATGTATATATCAGACTAGAAAAAAAAATAAAAAAAATATCTTAGATAAACTAGCAAATTGGGCAAAATTAAATAATATGACCATTAATGCAGTCAAAACTAAATATCAAGTCTACACTATGAAACACTTTGATGAAAGGGAAAAAAACATAAAACTTGAAATTAACAGAAGTCAACTAGAATATGCAGAAGAAATCAAATATTTGGGAATAGTACTAGACAGGAAATTAAAAATGAAAGACCATGTACAAAATATCACACAAAAAGCCATAAAACGAAGTAACATATTGAAAAGATTAGCTGGATCTAAATGGGGCAGCTCAATGGAAGTTTTAAATAAAACATATAATGGATATATAAAACCAGTACTAAAACATGGATGTGAGCTAGTATTAACAGCAACAGAAGGAAAAATTAATAAGATTGAGAAATGCCAAAATCAATGTTTAAGACTGATAACAGGTGCCGTAAAAACACCACCAATAAATACATTTCTGGCCGGAACGAATAATAATCCAATGAAAACCAGCATTGAAACACAAGCGGCACAATTATATTAAATTAAAAACAAACCCAAGTAAACATCAATGGTTTCATCAACTACCCAAAGAACACAAACTAAAAACACAGATCACGAATAAAGCTTACTTAGAGAAGAATTACAATTATTTAAACCTGGCAGAGAAGAACATCCCATATCCATCAAGAACTAATCCAATGGATTATATTAGGATAGTAACAGATAAAAAAACTGACAGAACAATTAAATAAACAAGAAGACTCAACAGATGTATGCAGAACTATAGCACTCGAACATTTACACAACCAATTCCCCGAAACAGAGTGGCTTAGAATTTACAAGATGGATCTGCAGGCAAACAGAGAAATAATGTTGGAGATGGTATATATTGCAAATATGATTAATATTTCTTGCATTATTTCACACTGCCTAGACAATCCACAAGTTATGAGGTCAAATGGTGGCAATACAACGAACATTGGAACAGATATACCATAGGACTGATATAAAAGAAAATAAAGTAGTGATTCTTACAGATTCAGCTTCAGCTATACAAGCTACAGAACGATATGATGGTTCATATGAATCTTACAATGTAAGGGACGTGAGATCTTATTATAGATTAATTCAAACAAAATTTCAACAAATAATACTACTGTGGATACCAGCACATGTGGGAGTGATAGGTAATGAGAATGCAGACTTTCTGGCCAAAAAGAGGGCAGTGCTATATTCAAAACAAATAAAGCCTTGTGGATTAAATGTAAAATTAAAAAATATCAAAACGACCATAGAACAAAAATATCAACATAATATTCGAGTGGAAATATCTAATAAAATTATTCTAATATAAAAGAAACAGTACAAAAAATAAAAAAATTTATCAAGGAAGGAAGCAGTTGCTCATTTTAGACTGGCAACTGGACATGATTGTCTGGCGGAACATCTACACAGATTTGGTTTTATGAATGATAACACATGTAAGATCTGCAATACTGACAAGATTCTAAATGGAGAACATCTATTGGAATGCACAGAACTGAGGAAAGCTGCACCTGACGGGAAAATACTTAAATTATATTGGCTGGCCAGGGAAAAATTGATGGATCAAAATTCTGCACATTAGTTCAACAACAACAACAACAACAACAACAATGGGTTTTTGACAAAAACAAAAAAACTGCAGGAATATTCCTTGACCTGATCAAGGCATTCAATAATGTATTCCATTTACAGTTGTTAAAAAAAGTACATAAATACAATTAAGAGGGAAATTTTTGAAATATTAAAGTGATATCTAGAAAATCATAAACAGTGCAAGAAATCTGTTACATGTAGGATCAGGCATTCCAATCAACTAAAACAGACAGTCAAAATGGTGGCAGAGGCTTGTTGTGTACCATATGATAGATGACAAAAATAATCAAATTAGCATGAGTAATGATAAATCTATACAAGAAAAATTAGGCAGTACTTCTGATATGAGTCAAAGACTATGCGATTACTGCAGTATGCCCAACAAAATTTTTCAGTAATCCTAACATGTTATGATGCTTCACCTCAAGAACAGGAACAGATGAAACAATAGTAACACTGCTCAAAATAATTGAAATACTAAACAAGAAACTTCAGGAATCAAGGGCACAAATATATAAATTAAAACAGGAAGAATGCATTACTCAAACCCATGTAGACAATAAAAGCAATGATGATAATGAATGGGTGCAAGCAGTAGCAAGTGAAAGACATAATCTTGCCAGCAATGCTGTTCTAGAAGCAAATTTAAAGTGAAGAAAAATGATAATTATCTGGGAAATTTATGCAGTGGGAACAGGTTTGATGTGTTCACATCCTGTAATGAAAAAATTAGTTAATTTTTTAATGATGAAGCTGATAAAAGTTTAAGAAAGCAGGGATATGAAGTAAGGTATTAGCCAGAAATTAAAATTAATGAATTGAAAAAAAAAGGAACAAATGCATTTGATAAAGTAAAATCCTGAAGTTGCAGTGCTTCAGGTAGGTGAAAATGGTTTAAAGAAAGAAAAAATAATGGGAGATACAATGGACTTAACAGCTAATATTAAATGTAAAGCTCCAAATTCTAAAATACTGGTAAGTGAATTTCTTAGAATATATGATATAACTATGAGAAAAATTGACAGGATAAATAGTGAGTTAAGATGGGATGTGTGCCAGAAGGGATTATTTAAGATGGCAACTGTTGGCTGGACAGATGCAAGATCTGGCAAGGGATGACATACATTTAATTATAAGGATGCCTACTGCAAATTTGGGAAATTGTTATGCAACATAATAGAATCTTTTCAAAACAGAAACAAATAAAAGATTTGGTGGATGAATCTCTTTTGTGTGCACACTTAAACATTAGTATTCACCCTCATAAAACCATTCCAGTTAAAAACCCTATTGATGAAAATTTGAGTAAATTATTTAATGAACTTTGCCTAATCATTCAATATATTAATAACAAAATACAGGTTCTTGACTATTTTATAAATGAGTTATGCCTGCAGATTGCAATTATAACTGAGCATGGTCTAAAAGATAAATAAAACTGTATAATATTGTAAATTATACTACTGTAAATTATAACATTATGGGCTCTTAATTTGTTTGTTTGTTTGTTTATTTATTTATGGATGCTCTTGAACATCTCAGGTCATCATCAGTGTCCCATTCAAATCAGGGTATGAAATGCCAATAAATTTTGCTCAGAGGCCTCTTTTTTCATGCTATAGGTTCTTTATCATGCCATAAATGTACAACATGAGACCCGTGGCTTTACTTCCTTTCCAAAGGAAGTCATACTTATGATTTTTAAGCCCAAAAATATCTATTGGTCCTGGCCGCGATTCAACCTGCAATCTTGGGTTTAGGAGGCAAGTATGGTTACCACTACTCCACCAGGACTGACAGGACTCTCACTGCAGATCTGCTTGTAAGAGTAGTGGCATAATTATAATTGCTAGAAAGGAATTATGTCAGTGGGTTGAAGTTAAATCAATATTGTATGGAAAAAGTTTTTTAAGTTTCAGGTATTAAAGTAGATAGTTATGAAGGTACCATTCTAATTTTTGGGTATACAGATCTCCAAAGTCATCAGAAAATGATTTTCTTATTTATTTAGATAGATTATTGAACGCTTACATCACAATACAAAAGTCATTCTTGCAGGTGATTTAGAAGTTGATTTAGTGGATGAAAATGTGTATAAAATACTGAAAAATATATTAGATAGCTAGAACTTAGTTGATACAATTTATGAACCAATGAGTGTCACTCCCTCTTCAGCTATAATTATTGATCAAATAGCTACTAATATGATGATAAAATAATAGGTAATAAAATTCTGTATATCAGAGGATTAAGCATAGCATCTACATTTAATTAGGAGGCATGGAAAAGTTAGCAAGAGTTATTACTGAAACATTTACAGAACTAAAAGAAACTAATTTAATAAAATTAGCAAATGTACTAACAAAAGAGAATGGGGAAGAGGTTTATAATATAATAAAATTGAAGGTAAATGGAATGTACTTTATAAGCTATTTAAAATGTACTATGGTACTCCATGTCCTGAAGTAACAAAAGGAATAACTGATAACTGCTCTAAAACAAATATCCCAAACTATATCGTCAAACAAAAGGAAAGAGCAAAGTATTACTATGAATTGTATAAATCTACTGGAATGGAATTTTATAAAACTAGGTATAAACAACTTAGGAAAGAATATTTAGAACAATTAAAGAGCATATACAAACAACATTTATGCAGAGAATCCAATGTTCTAAAACTGCATCTAAAACTTTATGGAAATTTGTAAATAAAAAAAGTGGCTGTACAACTGAATCAGAAGACTTACAACTAAAATACTGATAAGAAATTTCAAAAAATCCAATTAGTAATATGTTAACAATCATTATCAGAATTTTATATCTTAACTATCAGGAAATACTCAAAATTATGTTATTATGGACGCTGTAAATACAACTGTGTATGTAAAACCCACAAACACGGATGAACTTATTAAAAAAATTGCTCATTTACAGAGTAAAACTACATCAGGTTGGGATGAAATTAGTCCTAGACTATTAAAATAAGGTAAGAATGAAATGCAAAACCCGTAGAACATCACATAAGTTCCTCAAATGAAAAAAGGAGTATTTTTGGGCTGCTTAAAGACAGGTATTGTAAGAGCAATATTTAAGAAGGGTAATAAATGTAATATTAATAATTAAAGGTCAAGTACCTTAACATTTGAGATTGGGAAAATTTATGAAAGGTCAAGTACCTTAATATTTTGTGATTGGGAAAATTTATGAAAGAATTTTTCTAGATAGTTTCTAGATTTTTTTAAACACAGAAAGGTTCTCTATAACTTTCAACATGGCTTTAGAAAATTCTCAATTATAACCTCTGTGAGTGATTATGTTCATCAAGTTTTTCAGTTATTAGAATAGAATAAATAAGTGAGTAAGTTATATTTTGATTTAGCAAGAGCTTTTGATATTGTTAGATATGATCTTTTGTTATATAAGTTGGAATCTTCTAAGACTATTAATCTTTCATTATTCTTGTTAATGATAAGAATACCCGATGCAAAGAAGCCAGGAAAATATAAAATCAACTTATTAATTGATATCATTATATGATTCAGTTGAACTACACACTCTTAAAGCTTCACTTACCTTTCATAAATGTATGGAACCGGTTTCGAGAACATTTTGTCCCCATCTTCAGCCAGGCTAAAGTTCAACTGTTGGATCATTTGTTGAGCTGTAGGAATGTATATTCTGCTCTGGTGGTGGTGTGATAAACTTGTAGTTTGTGTTTTCATCCCCAGCAATGTCAAAGTTCATTATGTTGTCTTTGTATTTGTAGATGTAGATTTTCTCCCAGGTTGCTAATTCCGTAGGTCCTTGTACTGATTTTAATAATTTTGCTTTATTCATTATGTCGTGATTTTGAGTCCAAAAATGATATGCTACTGCTGATTTCTCTATTTGCTTGTACTTTATGTTCCTGAAATGTTCCTTTAACCGTGTGCCCATGTTTCTCTTTGTTTTTCCCATGTAGATTTTTTCACATTCTGCACAGTTTATTTTGTAAATACCTTATATTTCTTCTTGTGGGATACTGTCATTAACATTATCTATCAGTAAATTTTTAACATTAAATCTATTAATCGGTGCCAACCTGATATTAAAATCTTTAAGAATATTCTGAAATTTTTTTGGGGCCATGGATGATATGTGAATTTTTTTAAAAATTAGTTTAACTTTTCTTGCTGAAAGTGTTGTGGTTTCTTTGATATGTTTTTGTCTCTTGAATTTCTGCACATTTTTATGTACTAGTTCTTTTTTAAAACCATTTTTAACTGCTGTTTCTTCTATTTGTTTGTATTCTTTAAAATATTCATCTTTGCTAATTTGGAAGTTAACTAGCCGGTGAGTTAAAATGTTAATTACTGCATGTTTGTGCGCTGTGGGGTTAAAACTGACAGCTTTGAGTATGTATTCTTTCTGTATATTCCAAATTTAAGATTTTCTTGGCATTTCATTATTTTAATATCCAAGAATGGCAGCATGTTATCTGTTTCTATTTCGTATGTAAATGATATGTTTATATCTTGCATATTCAGAAGTTTTAAGGCATCATCAATGAGTTTTTAAGTCCTGCTTGTTGTTTATAAAATTTTCCTTTAAAAGTAAAAAAGGCTTGGTTTATGCAAATTTCTGTCAGTTTGATGTATTCTTTTATGTGTGTATCATTAATTACACTTGTTTTTAGCCAATTTTTACACTTGTTTTTAGCCAATAATGTAGATAAATCAGGAATTTTTCTTTTGGTATGCTCGGAAACAGAGATTCTACATCAACAGATATAAGAGTGTCAGAGGGATGCAATTTTATGTCTTTAATTTTTTTCTATTAACTGATATGAATTCTTTATGCTCTTGGTTTGAAATTTTGGTAATGTCTTGAATCTATTAGCTAACCATTTTGCTAAATAGTAAGAGGGAGCATTGATATTGTTAATGATGGGGCACATACCATTTCCAGTCTTGTGAATTTTAGGTAAACCATATACCTTAGCTATTTTAGGGTTGCTCAGTTTTATTACAAGATATAAACATATCATTTACATATAAAATAGAAATAGATAACATGCTGCCATTCTTGAATATTAAAATAATGAAATGCCAAGAAAATCTTAAATTTGGAATATACAGAAAGAATACACATGCAGATAATCACATCAAAGCTGACAATTTTAACCACACAGTGCACAAACGTGCAGTAATTAACAGTTTAACTCACCGGCTAGTTAACCTACAAATTAGCAAAGATGAATATTTTAAAGAATACAAACAAATAGAAGAAACAGCAGTTAAAAATGATTTTAAAAAAGAACTAATAAATAAAAAGGTGCAGAAATTCAAGAGACAAAAACATATCAAAGAAACCACAACACTTTCAGCAAGAAAAGATAAACTAATTTTTAAAAAATTCACATGTCATCCATGGGCAACAAAAAAATTTCAGAATATTCTTAAAGATTTTAATATCAGGTTGGCACCGATTAATAGATTTAATGTTAAAAATTTACTGATAGATAATGTTAATGACAGTATCCCACAAGAAGAAAAATCAGGTATTTACAAAATAAACTGTGCAGAATGTGAAAAAATCTACATGGGATAAACAAAGAGAAACATGGGCACACGGTTAAAGGAACATTTCAAGAACATAAAGTACAAGCAAATAGAGAAATCAGCAGTAGCATATCATTTTTGGACACAAAATCACGACATAATAAATAAAGCAAAATTATTAAAATCAATACAAGGACCTACGGAATTAGCAACCTGGGAGAAAATCTACATCTACAAATACAAAGACAGCATAATGAACTTCAACATTGCCGGGGATGAAAACATAAACTACAAAGTTTATCACACCACCACCAGAGCAGAATATATATTTCCACAGCTCAACGAATGATCCAACAGTTGAACTTTGGCCTGGCTGAAGATGGGAACTAAATGTTCTCAAAATTGGTTCCATACATTTATGAAAGGTAAGTGAAGCTTTAAGAGTGTGTAGTTCAACTGAATCATACAATGATATCAATTAATATGATTAGCTTCACTATGCAAGTTCCAATTTACATTTAAGTATAAAATCAACTTCTTGGAATGCAACAAATTATATATTGGCAAAAGATGTGAATTACATATTTCTGCTCAACTCTGGTTATAAAACAAAAAGAAGCATTGGAATTAGGCTAAAGGATCACTAGAGAAACATCAGTACAATCAGATAGATAAATCAATGGTTGCACATTACTTTTGGAGAGATAAACATGATATAGAAATGGAAGTAAATTATTGAAATTCATAGATAAATCCTCCTTATAGCTGGGAATATTATGAACTTTGAGATCACGAAAGAAGACAAATTAATCCAAAAGCTCATAAAATGTCCACAAGAGCTATACCAAGTCCATCCAACCAACAACGAATCCAACAGTCGACACACAGCTGATGATGCAGGCAAAGGCCTGTGAAACATGTTCTGTATAATTCAATGATAAGTGGGCATAAGAGTATTAATGCAACTCACTAACTAATTAAGATATATTTCTAACCTCTGATCATTGTTCTCAAATATGTGTTTAGCATTTTTCTTTTATTTTCTCTCCTTCTTTCTTTCTTGATTACCTCCTCCTCCTGTTTGGTGCACAATCATCTGATTTTGACATAATTATGCCCACACAACCTTCTCTGTGCACATGGGCTTGCTCTTTGTAACACACTGAACATTTTCCATGGCTACAAATTGATGACTAGCTACATCATTTAGAAAAATTTTATCTGATATCTTGGGTATAAAGTCTGAACCACATTATGTACAAAAAAGATAACTTAATCCTCATATATTCCATCATCTGTATGAAATCAATTCTGGAATAAAATTTCACCAGGGAGTGGTTGATCATCTGCAGTGTAGGATATATCCACTGCTATACTGCCACCAGTGGTCAAAGTCATTAAGACCACTTCATCAGGGGGTGGTCTTCTGGGGTTTGATTCCCACTAGGACCATCCTTCCTGAGTGAGATTTTTTCCAGGTTTTCCTCAGTCCTTATAACTGGATAAGAGTAGATAATATTGTTAATCACAAATATATGGATATGTACATTTGATTATAAACTGATGCATAGAATAATGACAATGTTAAATGCTCTTATAAGAGTCTATTGGCTGAATAAAAGTATCGTTGTCATCATCATTATCAGTTATAATAATAATAATAATAATAATAATAATAATAACAACAACAACAACAACAACAACAACAACATGTGAATTACTCTGGAGAATTATGTAGTGGAAAGAATTGCAGTGCCCCTTTAAATATTCAAGAAGAAATCTTGTGGCACAATATCAAGAGAAAAGAGTATTTTGGAACAGATGTGAAGTGATTTATTGTTTCTGTTGCAATTAAGATGTAAATAGGCCCACTCATATAGTTACTATGTTAGCAGCTATATCTTAGAAGATATTATTTTCATTCATCTTCAACATATTGCAAAAGATTTTGGCCTACTAAGTGCATAGTGTTTAGGACAGTCACATTGTTTGAAAATCACTACCTATAAGTAGATCAGAAAAATTATCCATAAAATTTAACATAAATGAAATACACATAAAGTTATAAACATCTAAACCATCTATCCAATATTACATCAGCAGATAAAGCATTTAACATTTCAAATTGAGCAACATGTTGTATCAGTTTCACATGACAAAGATGAAATAAAGAGAATTACAAAGTCTGGTATCACATGAGTCATCTATCAGACATTGTTTTTGCAGATAAGTGTTCAAAATTATAAAGCTGAGCAACATTTTGCCTCATTTTCATTTATGGCAAAGATAAAACAAAGAGAATTAACCAAAACCCAGTGAAATTCAATCTTTTGTCACTGGTCACCTAAACCAGCACAAAATTTATTTTTTAGGGATTTGTGTGATGCTTTCTAGGAGGAAATATACCATTAGGAAAGTTAGGAACCCTACACAGAAAGTATTTCTAGAGAAATATATAAAAATATATATATCAGCCTGGAAAGTTCATTTTATTGGATTAAAAAACTCTCAGAAAAATTTAAATATAATATAAGTAAATTATAGTAAGTTGCTAAAGGTAATGACAGATTAAATTCTACAGAAAAATAATGAATGGAAATATTTAAATAATTAGTTCTTATGATTTAAAATCAAACTTTTGCAAATTGTACTTCAACCTACCTGATGCAGCTCTTGATATTCTTGCTGAATTGTTTTAACACTGGTTTCCTTGTCAATTGCTTGAGAATGTGCATGATGTTGAGGACTAAAGCGATACTGAGAGCAGACATTAGTAGCACAACCCTCACTAGCACGTCTAACAGGACTGTAGCGTTCTAGAGGAAGGTGGAGACTGTTTACTTCTTTGAAGCTCTCCCTACCTGTACAACAATGCAAAATATATTATAAAATATCTTAAATGTTTTAATTAATGAGAATAAAAACCAAAGAAAGGAAAAGGGAACCAATTCTTGAACACTGGAGAAATCTGATACTAGATTTTGCTAAAGGAAACAATGAACCAACTTTTCAATACTCCACCACAAACCAATCCCTTCCTCCCCCCCCAAAAAAAAATCCATTTAATTTGCACTTTAAAAGAAAAAAAAAATACTCATCCACTTTTAGAAGCAATAAGGTTACATGCACACTTACAAATTAAGGCAGTTTGTCAACAGATGCAATCTCATGCCCACAGATAGTTCACTTACATTTTGTGCACTGCTTTCATTTCTGACTTGCAGTTCATCCCATTATACATGCTCTTGTGAATACATACATTTAACAATATAAATGCAGAACAGTTCTTTTAATTAATAAAAGAATAAGCTGAAAGAATAGATAATATGACTTACCATCAATCATTCACAAATGGATAACAATCTACAAACTATTTCCTTTCACATCGACACACTATAAGACAAATTAACTTAATTAACTTAATTAACTTAAGAGAGCATTTCACATGCATAATTTAGCATTTCGTGTTATGCCCCCTGTTTATACAGGCATTTCTTCAAATAAACGCTTAAAATATAGCATGATTTTATGATAAATGGTAAATTTATGACCATATGCCTATAAAAGGTAAGAGCTGTAAAGTTCTAAATTTTTCATTATATACAATTCCATTGCATTAATTATTTATGCAACAAATTCTAGCAAAATGTTGGTTAAATTCTGATTTAAAATCACAGGAAAGCAACTTCTTTACAAATTTATAGATGTCAGATGGATAAATGTATAAAAAATTTAACATTATAAGCACTTCAATAATTTGTTAATTATATATATACAGTACAGAGAAGTATGGTGAAGCTATCTTGGCATCATTTATTTTATATATATATATATATATATATATATATATATATATATATTTCCTTTCTTTCCTTCTTTCTTTAGTGCAAATGTTTATTAGCATTCATTTAGTGCTTCAGTTATAATCTTGTCTTCTAGGAAACAGATCTTTCCAACAATAGTTTCCTTATAATATTGTTAAAGAGCCCATTCTCTTCCTTTCTAGCAGGAAATTTTATTCAGCCTGGACATGCTGCAGCTCTTGAATTTATTTAGTTCTAATTCTAAATTACAGATAACTGTCAGTGAACTAATCCTTGTTTGCTGCAATGTTTGCCACATTCTTTATGTGTATCAATAATACAGATTTGTTGTATAAAAGACTGTCCATTTGTAAGAGAATAGTGTTTCCAAGGATGCTTATTCATTACAGAACGAGCTGATGGATTTTTTTTTTTATTTATTTATGGACGCTCTTTAACATCTCAGGTCATCAGTGTCCCATTCAAATCAGGGCGTGAAACGGTGGACAAATTTTGCTCAGAGGCCTCTTTTTTTCAGGCTTGAGGTTCTTTATCATGGCGTAAATGTATGACACGGGACCTACAGCTTTACTTCCCTTCTGAAGGAAGCCATACTTAGGATTTTTACGCATGAAAAAAATTCATCGGTCCTAGCCAGGGTTTGAACCTGCAATCTTGGGTTTAGGAGACAAGTATGGTTTTCACAGGATCATCCAATAGATGGATTCTTAAACAAATTTTTAATGAAGACTTTATTATCTGTCAAACCATTCATTTTGTGAAACACCCAATTCATGGCGAAAGAAACAAATGGCAAATAGTTTTTATAAAGCTGTGTTCTTTCAAATGTTTTACAAAGCAATGTAGTAGAATATGTTTCATAGAAAGTACCATTCGTTTATTTATTCTTTTCTTTTGTTTACTCTATTCCCTTCTCTCCTTTTTCTTTCCTTTCAAGTTACATTAATTATTTTACAGAAGCCTTGAATCGATGAAGTGAATGTCTTATTTACAATGAAGAGTAGGTTCATTTAAATGGTATAGAAACCCTAAGGAACATAATGAGTTTTGTACAGAGTTTTTTCAGTCACTGTGTGTGTGTGTGTGTGTGTGTGTGTGTGTGTGCATATGTGTATAAAATGTAAAAATAAAAGAAAGAAAAATGAAAATGAAAATACATATTTATTTACAGTTTCTGATATGGAAGTACTATGGTTACAGAGGGTTTGTAAACCATTGCAGTCTATTTTGTCTTGTGATATATAATAATAGGGATTGGTGAATGGATGTAATTCTTTGTATGTTTTGTAAGATAGCTTTAATAGTTCTTAGTATTCAGCTAATGTAGAAGCTTCATGACTTTGTAGTTGGTATGGGAACCTCCATGTATCTGTGATTCTGTGGGTTGTATTGGAGGTGCAATGACCAGAACAGTTACTTATGCCAGGGAGGCCATAGGGGAGATACCAGACAAAGAAGTGTCTTAACAATCCCAACCCTAAAGTGCAGTGTGACCCATGCTATGGGGTGTTTGGCACAGGGCAAATGTGTCTTAAATAGGATTCCCTGAATACAAGGCAAACTCCATGGTATAGGCCTTACAGAGGTATGCAAGGCTTTGCCTGGGTGCACCTTATAAACCCCTATCTTCTTGAGGGATCTATGGAAACCACCTTAAAAACCAAAAACCCACTTCTGAGGATCACAATAGTAAGCCCTCCCTCAGCAATTATTTACCTTGACCAGGAAGCTCTTTTGGAGCAAACCTCAGACATGCAACTGGCTACTAACTATTTTGAAGGGGTCTGGGCAAAAGAGCCTTTTGAGCCTTGGTAGTGTTTCAATTGTGACTCTAGCCAAAGATAGCCCTTAGGTCCTTCAGATCAACCTCCAAAATAAGAAGGTAGCCTCAGCTGCCTTCTGTAAAACTTTCAATGAAGAAGTTAGCCCTGATTCAAGAACTTTGAATTAACAGGGGCTGAATCATAGGACAAGGAGAGTGTTAAGGTAAGTTGATACATTGTAGAAAGGGCAATTGACTTAGAAGCTGTATTCTTGTTTGCAATAAATTTAATCTTTATCTCTTCTAGAATTTTGCTTTGGTGACATCACCACGGATATAATCGACTGTGATACAGGGAGAGGGAAGAAGGGCCTACAATTGAGCTCTGTCTATGTACCCTACAATGGCAGCAAATCACCCACTATGGAACTAGAACAATTTGGTCACACATTGCACTCAGAAAGGGGAACTATCATCTTTGGGTGGGATGCAGACTCTCATCATGAAATCTGGGGCAGTAAAAATATCAGCAAAAGAGGTGAGTATCTTTCACACTTTCTGCTCTCTAGCAATCTGTATATACTTAAATGTTGGTAACAAGCCTACCTTTACTGATATTATTTTTTCATATGGAGTATATCACTCAGAATACTGAATGGAGTGTCTTTGGTGAACTATTACTTTCGGACCATAACAGTATATCATTTAATGTTAATGTAGTTAAAAATGCTAATCTCTACAGGAGAACCTGGTGAGTGCAATATATCCAGGATCTCTCAGGTATGATTCGGTATATTGATAGGATTAGATCTTACGGTGATATTGACAAGGTCGCTATATCTATCCAAGAGACTATATTTGACAGTTATATTTGCTCCATGCAGTCACATAACATCCCAGAAAGTGTCATGGTGAACCAAAGACTTTGAATATAAGATAGGCAGAGAGTAACATCCCTTTTACACGGCAAAAAGAACTGGAGACCTCACAGGCTACAATAAAATCATACATAAGACCATAAGATCTTCTTGGCAAGCCTTCTGCCAGGAAAAATCTAGCTTGTCAGTGGTAGCCACATTACACAGAGCATTGGTTCATGAACCAACAAATCCTGTAGAAACAATATATAAACCTACAGATGGCTTTATGTGCTTGACTGAAGAAATACTCATTGTTCTCTTTGAGGTACCTTCCCTGGTTGCACATATGATGACGAGACCTGTGAATCCACCAATTATGGTGAAAAAACTCTAGACCAAAAGCATCACAAAAGGACTGGGATTGTTCACATCAAGTTTTCTCAACTTATAATGTTAAATTATGAAAACAGAAGCCCTTGTCTACTTATTATTCTTTGCTATTGATAGAATTATTTATTTAAAAAGGAACATTTTTCACTTCCTACAAAACTTTACATGAGCACTATATTCTGGTACATTTGATTTTAAATTAATTAAGAAATAAAGATAATAAAAATTTAGTTCAGTGGATACGAAATTTACATGTAAAGTAATAGAGCATATTGACATTTAACAAACTAAATATCAATATGCTCTATAAAACTGCAAAATAAGCACTACAAAAAATTTAAAAATGGACTACAAGGCTGCAAAAACAAAGATATAAAAACTTAATAACTGTTCTATAGGATTTTAGCTACATTGCCAATACTGAATAACTAATGTACAGGTTATATTCAGTTTATACAAAGAGGAATTGTAAATATGAAAAACAGGTAAAGTATTCACATGCTGCACAGGTCTAACTCACCAAGTATATCCTAGATGTCTTCTGCACTTCTTCCCCCCAACCTCAGGAATAATTTCTTACTTACCTTTACTAATGTTGCCTTCTTGAACAGTTGGGAGACCCAATGGTTTCTTTGGCCTGTTGTAGGCCTTACTGCGTGGCACAGTAACAGGTAGGGAAGTTGCTTGGTGCAGATTTGGAGGGGTGTACTGTCTATTCATCCGTGCTTCCACTTCCATTACTAGTTCTGGACTAATCACTGCAGTGGGCGACCATCAACATGCAGTTCAATTCAGTTCAAGGAGGTCACACAGAGTACAAACAACGCAAGCCAAAAACAGAGCGAGGCAGTGGAAGGTGCCGAAAATAAAACAGAAACATGAATATGACAAAATTAAGTGAAACTTAGGTACTTTTTATAAAGGAAAACTTTCAACCATTCGGTTCAACATATTTTCTCTGATGAGCATTTATACTAAAATTTACTTTAACTTGAAAACTGAAGGCCACATAAATAATTTTCTTTGAAACATAAGCCATACTCTTTCATGCATTTTATACCCACTACCATATAAATGAATACTGGCACAGTATATGTCACCCATAATAGTCTACAAAAGTTTATATTCACAGGAAAGTGCATAAATCAATTAGTTAGTTAAATATGGTGGACTTTTGTAACAGTGATGTTTAATACTAAGAATTTAAAATGATTGAGTCAAATTTGTAACACATCACTAATATTTTAAAAAAGGAAAACTAAGTTTCTGGAGCTAATTGCTCCCATCTTCAGTTCCAGATTGACTGCCGGCCTTGTTCTTCGTGGTGGTTTGGTTTGTCTCTGGTGGTGGTTGGATGAACTTCTGTATTAAGATGTCACTTAGTGGGATTTTAAAGTTGAAAGCATTATTTTTGTTCTTCCAAATATAAATGTTTTCCCAGATTGTAAGTTTTATTTTTCTGTAATATTTTTAAGTAATTTAGGATTCCTATTAATATTATGTTGTTCCCTCCAAAAATGCCAAACTTAGTTTTCCTTTTTTAAAATATTAGTGATGTAAGTGTTACAAATTCAACTCAATCATTTTAAATTCTTTGCATAAATCAAGTTTAAACCCAATTAAAACTTATAAACATGTTACTTCACTTATGTTGTAACCTGCTTTTCCAAATGTAAATAACAATAAAAAAAATGTTTCATTATTTATTTTAAAGTGCTTTCTTCTTCTTGCACAAATTGAAGGGAGCAAGCTTTTTCATTTTTTCAGTTTTGAAATGATTTGTTAATGAGATGTATGAAGATATTTTATAACATCAGGTAAAAAATTAATTTTAATACTAAGATTGAAACCATTTTTCAGGGTAAGAGTAATGTTTTTATTTGGAAAGATTATTTTTATTTTGGTAAAATCTGAAATAATTAATAAAATTTGTAGCAAAGATCATTCTTAGCTCCCTCTCTTTCCACCTCCTCTTCATAGCCTAGTTTCTTAATGCACTGGGGGATCTTAAAAACTTTCTGAGTGAATTCATGTCTCTGTTGTATAGGTAAGAAAACAGTACTGTCAATGACAGTAATAAATGAAGCTATAATACTCAGCAGGACACAACAGACACACCTATGAATGTGGAAAGTCTAACCTCCATTTTGTGAGCAAATAGTACATACTGTTACAAACACTTGGGAAATAATTCTAGTATATTCTAGAAATATTTTCCCTTATAAAAAGAAAGGTTTAATTTCCACAACCTGATCTTTTGATTTATCTATCATTCATTTCCATGTTTGATCCCAGGCTACATTTTCTATTATGAGTATTCTATTCACAATAATTGTATCTCTTGTATTTCAGCACAAGATACAGAAGTGCTGATGTATTTGTCTGGGGTTCATCACACTTCAACAAATCTTGCAACAATTTCAATGTTGCTATTACATCTGAGACAATCAGTGTTTCTCCTTCAATCCAAACCAAATCACTTGTGCTCAATTACCTTTACAACAATCAACAATGTTGTTAATGTGGATTATGTAACTGTACCGATTAGCTGGTTTTCTGCAGTATCTAGAGAGATGATCATGGCCAAAGAGAAACTGAAGCTAAAGAAAGTTATTTTGCATTTGCTTTTAGCAGAAGGTAGGGAAAGCTATTCAAGAGTGGAATGAAATGAACAGTTCAAAAACTAGTTCAAAAAATTTAAAAAACTTAAACATAGCAAAATAAAAACTGGGGATATAATGGTGTCATCGACGTGAAAGCCTTATTTCCGAGCATTCCAATAGAAAACCTAATGCAAAGTTTAAAAAATGGTTAACATCTATTAACTTAAAATCAGAAGAAGTAGAAGATTTGCTGAAACTAACCGATATTTGCATCCAACAAAACTTCTTCAGTTTCAATCAAAAATATTACCAACAAGTTTCTGGCCTAGCTATGGGAAACCCTTTGTCTCCGTTTCTGGTGGATCTTTTCATGAGTTCCTTCGAAGTACATATCACCAAAGCGTTCCCGTTGATCTTCAAGACATGGCATAGATATGTGGATGACATATTTGCAATAATACCAAAAAAACATTCTACAGATGCATTGAAACTCCTTAACTTACAACACAAATCTATACAGTTTACCATAGAAGAAGAGAAAAATGGATGTCTCCTTGATTTAAAAATAATAAGAAATGCAAACAGTCTTAGCTTTGGAATTCACAGGAAACAAACGCACACAGAAAATTACATAAAAAATGATAGCTATAACCCCATCCCACATAAATATGCAGTGTTTCACAGTTTAGCATACAGACTAATCAACATCCCATTGACTGAAACCGAGTACAAAATGGAACATCAACATATAATGAAGACGGCTATAACCAACGGTTTCAACACAAACTCATTAACAAAAATCATCAATAAAGCTAAAAGACAAAAATCGATTAAGGAAGTTTCCACACTTAAGAACACTGAAGACAGTTATAAATTCAAAAGTTTCACATACCACCCAACTTACCACAACAAATTTAAGAAGATATTCAAAGAACATGGAATTATGTTAGCCCCAAAGAACAAATATAATATAAAAAATTTAGAACATTATTAAAATGTAAGCAAACTATGTTTTGGAGGGAACAGTTCCTATTATGAAAGTGGGAAAATTTACCAAATAAAATAACAGGCAGAAGAATTTTAAATTTAAAATCAGATACAAATACTAAGGAAATGGGAAAATACATAGACAAGGGGAGATAAAAATGGTTATGGAAGGTGGATAAGATAAATGGAAACAACAATGTTGACAACTGCACTATTTAGAAGTAAATATAAATCAACATTACATACTCAAACTGGGTTAATTGTAATGGGGTATGGAAGGAATGCAGCTCCATGAAGTCAGGGTGAGCAAGAGGGAAATTTAAAAGTATATTAACAGTAGTAAGTTTACCTGTACTGAGAACATGGTAAGGAAAATTATGTACTTTTATTTTTAATATGTTTACCTGTTTTGAAATTGTATGAAATTGGTTGTATTTATATGTTAAAATATTTTACTTTATTTGCATGCAAATTAGAAATTGCAAGAAACAAAAAAATAATATTAATTTTGTTTACACACGTTGTTTATATTTACAAGAACTAGTTTCACACTTATACAATTATGGTGACATTATTTTTGTTTATACATTCAAAATTTGTAATTTCAATAAAATAGTTTAACCCAAGTCTTCCGGATATTCCAGTAGGAAACTGCTGATGAGAGGAAGACAAAGGTTCAGTAATCAATTAAAGTAGCATAACTAAATAATACTTTATTGAAAATGTATTAATTTTTTGATTGATATGAAGCTAAGAAACTAGTTATAAATTTGTAATTTCAATAAAATAGTTTAACCCAAGTCTTCCGGATATTCCAGTAGGAAACTGCTGATGAGAGGAAGACAAAGGTTCAGTAATCAATTAAAGTAGCATAACTAAATAATACTTTATTGAAAATGTATTAATTTTTTGATTGATATGAAGCTAAGAAACTAGTTATAAAAGTAGGGGAGAAAATGTAAATTTAATTGTAATATTATTTGTTGAAATAAAAATTCAGTCATAATATGAAGCAAAATATAATTAAATCATGTAGAAAGGGTGATTATTCATTGTTTGGGTTAATAATAAAATAATATAAATTAAAAATTAGCATTTCTTCCATAGAAATTAGTGAATGGGTATTATACCTAAACTTATGTCTCTGGAATATTTACTCAGGGGCTATATAATATTTTACTATTTAAAAAAAATGAAAATAGTATACTGAAAAGATAAAACACATGAAAATACAAATATTATTCACTATATATGCAGTATATTTGCTACTTCAACATCTGCTATCTAATACACAGTTCTGCTTAACATTCTGTTTTCAAGCAGTCCTTTAAAATGTTTTAATGAGGGTTTACAGCATTTTTAAAAAAAAAAAAAAAATTGATGTATGAATAATAGAAATATCCTTTATATAATTTAAATTTAATAGCACCATTTTGAAGAATATTTTTACTTAACATTTTATATAGCCTGCATATAAGAACAAAGGATAAACTATATAGGAAACATTGTGCTAACTTTTGTTCTCAACAATTTCTATTATTTAATTAGTTATATAATAAAACTGAACTTTACATTGAACACAGTGAGGACTAGCAATATGCCTCTATGTAGGTAGGGTATGCAATTCCACTTTAAGAGATCATGAATGAAATGAATTTGCAATAGAATGAAAAGAAAAACAATGAGAGTGAATGTTCTTAATTATCTACTTAATTATCTTAATTATCTAATGTTATATTTAATGAGAGTGAAGTTTGCTGGAGGTTATAGGTAAATTGATAATCTTCCCATGAACTGCTCTATCATAACTGTAGTCAACATGCCATTGGTTACTGAGTATTTTACTAATATTGTATTTCAAACCATGATTATTTCAAACTGAAGAAAGTAACAGCTATGGCCCTCTCTCTACTTGGCACTCTGTTAACTAACTTTTACCCAATAAAAGGATTGTTTTACACCATTTAAAGTTATCCTGCAGAGAAATATTTGTTTAACTGGAGTGTAAATGTTAATATTTTCCTCTATGGTGCAACCATGCTATAAAATTTCATTAAGTGCTACATGTTCATGAATGTGCCAATATTCTTATTTAATTTTACAAAATATCTCTACACAGATAAAAAAACTAGCCATTTTTTAATTCTTTATTTAATAATGTTTTGATTGCAATGGTATTATTATGACATCTATAGATTGCAAATATGACTAATGTAGGTATAGGTTTATAGTCTATAGGATGAATGAACTAAATGAATTGAAGAAGTTGTAAATGAGCTCAAGAGTCCTTGGCACCTTTAAGGCATTCACCTTCTAAAGTAAATGTGTGTGTGCATTTGTGGGTGGTGGGTGTAGGGTGTGATTGTTGCATATGTGTGTGTGTGTGTATGCTTTGTATGTATGTAAGGTATGTATGATATCTATGTATGCATATATGTATGTATGGTGTGTATATATGTATCAGGGTAGTTTCCATCTTCGCCGATAAGGATTCTTGCCTTCACAAAATCCTTATCTGGCATCATATCTTATCTGTTAAATAAATAATTGTAGCACAACTTCTGCTCCTCTGTGTTCAGTTGTAGATATAGTTGCATAAAGAAGGCTATGTGAAGAAGATTGTGACATGTTCAAAATGGAGTATCGACCTGTTATTAAGTACTTCACAACAGAAGGACTTATTCCAAATGAAATTAAACCCTCATATTCTACCGTAAAAGAATGGGCCAACATTTTTTGAATCGGTCAAGAAAGCATTCAATGAAGAGCGTGCAGGTCGGCCCTTGGAAGTGCTCACTCCTGAAAACATTGCTCTTGTGGAACAAGAAATTATGGAAGACCAGCGACTCAAAATTACACAAATAGCAGTAAGGTTGGGCCTTTCTAAAATAAAAGTCTTTGAATTATTCATGAACATTTAAATATGAATAAGGTTAGTGCAAGATGGGTGCTTAGACTTCTTTCCTCAGTCCAAAAGCAGCAATGAGTCCTCTGTTGTTAGGCATTTTTGGAGCACTGTTGTGGTAATGAAAGAGACGTTCTGCAAACCATTCATTTTTACAGGAGATGAAACTATGGTCCTCTACTATGATCCCTAGTCCAAAAGAGAATCAATGGAGTGGCATAAACCTGGTGGAGCACCGCCTCTAAAGGCCAAGGTCACTCAGTCAACCAAGAAGATCATGGCCACAATCTTTTGGGACTGTGAAGGAATGCCCTTCATTGAGTCCAAGGAGAGGAACACCACAGTAAATATTGAGTACTATGCTGGTCTACTGCATAGACTATGTGCTTCCATCAAAGAGAAAAGGTGAGGAAAGCTGAATGGTGGTGTGTGCCTTCTTCAAGACAATGCACCTGTGCATACTGCTCTTGTTACAAAATAAGCTGTGAATAAATGTGGCTTCAAGGAAATTGACCATCCACTGTACAGTCCAGATCTAGCTCCCAGTGAGTATTTCCTCTTCTCAAAACTCAAGAAGGACCTTCTAAGAAGGAAATTTAAGTGTGACAAGGAAGTGATGGATACTGTTTATGCCCATTTTGCAGACAAGACATTTGACTATTTTTTGGAGGAAATTGAATTGTTCAATCAAAGATGTGAGAAGCATATTGCATTAAAGGGCAACTATATTGAAAAGGGAAATATAGTTTTTGTCTTTAAATCTAGGAAATGGTTAGGCTGTAAACTTATGGACCTACCCTTATATGTTATGTACATATGTATGTGTATGTAGTATGTATGTATATATAAAGAGGAAAGAAAGAAAAGATAATTGTTACCCAGACTGGACCTGACCAGGAAATGATCCCAGGACCTCGGGATTAATAGCCATAACTTTACCACCAGACCATAGAGGCAAAGAAAACCTTGCTTGAGCAAAGAATGAACATTTATTTCATACTTTTGTTTATTTATTTGAAAAAGTATTCAGTAACAGTTATAACTCATGACTGTATAATGCATAATATTCTATGAAGTGTGAATGCATAATGTAATGCAGTTAGAATTTTATACTTTATTTTTAATATAGAGTTATTAATTTACATATTTATTTATTTAATTACAGCACTCCCATCTAGGCTCCAAGAAGACAACACAATATCAGGTAAAACACCAGATACAAATAGCGAAATTTGTGCAATGCTATAACAGCGATGTTGAATGTGTTCTTTGTGATCATTAGAACAACTGTATACGAGGAATGTTATGGCAAATGTAAGTGTAGATAATATAGGTATGTTCCCGTATGGGATATGGCAATTAGCTATGTGGCCCTAACATTCTCTTGTGCATACAAGCAGGTAAAACACTATGTTACACAATACAAAATCATTAAAAAATGGGAGGGGGGGGGAATCAGAACTACAAGTAGGATAATTTTACTTATTGGAAAATGTCAAGTAATTGTAAATTCTTAAATGAAAATGCAGAGCTATACTAAATGAAATGGATATGTGAAATAAAACTTAGGCTACCTAAAGAAAAGTTTTGAGGTGGTATTTCTCCTCACTGTTGTTCTTCACTGAGTAGTATTTATCAGGCAAGTGATGTCCAGCATTAATCCATTTATCAGCTACAGTAACTGTATCCCACAGTTTCAAAGAAGGTCCATTAAGTTTAATTATTAATGCACAGTTCATGAACAGTCTCTTGCACATGTTTCTAGAACCTGTCTTTTATACATTTCATCCTACTGCACACAGTGAGCTCTTCCTGTTTATACATAGCAATGAGATTTTTCTTTTTATTTTTCTTCATTACACCCTCTTTTACCAAGGTAAATCACCAGATGAAGTTGCAACTATTTTACACACTTGTTGCAAATGCTTCACACAAACACTGCACAATATTACTTGAGCTTCATTTCATTGACAGTACACATTAACCAGGTCAATTCTTTTGCAAGACATCATTCAGTGGCCACCATCTTTAATGATCCAGGGTTATCTTTATTGCAGCCTCCTATGACATTGCAGTCATTAGATGCCACCAACATAGTTGAATTGAGAAAAGTAAAGAATGATTTTAACAACATTGTTTTACATAGTAAAAGTTTACTTTTCCAAGCAATGTTTGAAAATACAGCTTATGGAAGTATTCGTGTTTTAATTAAATTAATGTAATTGGAAGAATTGATGAATGAGAGTCCAGGGGCAATATGATCACAACACATGTTTAACATAATTATATTGGGTTACTGGGTATTGGTGAAGATCGTATTTTCCCTGGATCTTCCTGAATCGGTTCTTTCAATTGACCAAAATTAATAAAATTATTTGTAGGATGGACAACATCAATGTGAGTTACATAATCATACATTTATCTTTACCTATAGCTTTTTGTTTAACAACTTTTATTTTCCTACAACATTTTCTCAATTATAACCAGTCCACTACCTGTTGTTCAATTAATTTAAATCTATAAATATAATTTAATTCAAAAGTCTTCTAAAATAATTATTAAACTCCATTCTAGAAGGCAGCACTATACTTTGATTATTTTCTGCTTGTTTAACTAATGGATCAACTGCATAACTCATCCCCAGTTGAAAGTTCAGGTCATCTGGTGGCATTTTTGCAACAGCTCAATGTAAAATAATATGTAAAACATCTGAGCCACAATAGCTGCCATAATTTTATCATTTCTCATTCTTATCCTAATGACAGAATGGAGAAATGCCTCTTCCATACACCAAACAACCCCTCTACAAAATTTCTGGCACGAATATGAGATTCATTGTAGAGATGTTCCTATGGATGAATAGGGTTCAATAAAGGAACAATCAAGTAATGTTTGTTGTTGTCCAATAAACCAACATTGTCATATCTTCCTTGCTCAAAAAGCACTTGATGGTAACTTGATTTAAACATTGTAAGGTTATGAGAGCTCCCAGGCCACCTTGCAACTATGTCAGTAAACTCTAAATTAGAATTACAGAAATTATGGCAATGCAAGGAAAAGTAATTTTTTCTGCACCTATGGATTTCTGCCTGTAGTCCATCTAGTGATGCTGTTTTTACATGAGTGCAGTTCATTGTGCCAGAGCATGTGGGAAATGGACAACTCTAAAGAAGCCAAGTTGAGTGTCCAGGATTTCAGCTTCTTTACTTGGAAATCTAATGTGCAAGGGACAAAGACAAGCTATAGAAACACTTACTTGATGGACAATTACACTGTCACCTGCTGCTATACATGTACTTCCTGTAACATAAACTCATAGTGTACATAGTAGCTGATTTATTGGAGAAATGGCTTGATTCCTTGAAGAAAGTAGCCAATACATTGGAGAAATGGCTTGATTCCTTAAACAAGCAGAATAAGCTACTTTCAACTCCATTTCATTGTATAATATGTGTCTGATAGTTCAGATAACTAAATTTCAAAATATTAGAAGACATAACCTCATTAATGTAATTTAATGTCACCTATAACATAAAGATTCCCGTACTGTATAATATTTATGGTGAAATAGTAAGAAGAAGACTTTTAGCATAATTTAAATATTATAAAACAAACTCATCTATTTGTGTTAGAAATTCTAGATTTTCATTAGAACTAAAATAACTAATTGATATCATTATATGATTCAGTTGAACTACACACTCTTAATGCTTCACTTACTTGTCATAATGTATGAACCGGTTTAAAGAACACTTAGTTCTCATCTTCAGCCTGGCTAAATAGTTGGACTTTAGCCTGGCTAAAGACGAGAATTAAATGTTCTCGAAACCGGTTCAAACATTATGACCAGTAAGTGAAGCATTAAGAGTGTGTAGTTCAACTGAATCATACAAAGATATCAACTATGATTAGCTTCCCTGTGAAAGTTCCAATTTACATTTTAATTAAATAAAATAACTAATGTTGAAACTTTACTCAGCCAAAACCACATTATGAAATTTTTTTCATCCATACTATTAAAAAAAATCTTGTCTATCAGAAAGTAACCTTAGCTTTTTTTTTTTTTGAATGGTGTTTAATGCCCGTTTTTACTACTGAGGTACCACAGGCAGTGGACAGTAATGACACCTGAGATGAAATGATATATTGGGAAAGGATTTTTTTTAAAGGAAGGAAACGTTCCAGGTCTAAGTTTAGGGTACCTCTCCAGCATTTGCCATTTATGAGGGCTGAGGAAAACCTGGAAAAAACCTCAGTCAAGGAGGGAATCGAACCCCAGACCTCTTGCTCAAGAGTCCGCACCTTGGCTGTCTTGGAATAACGTAGTCTTCAAATATCAAATTATTTGCCTTACCATGATGAACAATTAATAAAGAATTAACTCATTAAATGGCCAAATATATGCAAATTAACTTAACAGGGATTTAATTACAGATCAGCATCTAATTGTTGATGGTGAGGTGCAGTACTCCAATTAAAGGAAAATTAAGTAAGAATAAAAGTTAATTGAGCTTGGTCTTTAAAAGCATTTATTATATTTTTAGGGTATCAAGTTATTAATAACTATGAACTCTGAATTTTCTATAAATTTTATAGATGCCTAAAATATGTATCAATACACTTTGTACTGTCAAAGGCTATTCCCATGTAAGTAATTCGTAGTACACATATGGACCACCTTAATGGCAATAAAGTGATAACAGAAGGCATTCATGCTCATTGAATGTAATTATATTTCTATCTGTGTAATGCCAGTATTCATTCTGCACATTAGATGTAATGTGGCACTGGGAAGAAGAAAGGACAAAAGTATTTTGCCATAGCATTCGGAAAAAAGAAAGAATAAAAAAATTTTGCCAGAAAAAATAAACTCTTAAGTATATATATATAATGATATATGAACCCATGGTTGAAAGATACTGGTAACTAAAACACAAGCATAATCAAATAGCAGTACATGACATATGTAAAACAAACAAGAAAAATTAAATTAGAATTGCTTATAAAATAAGTAATAAATTTACATCATTATATCATTAATGGAGCACCTAATGGAAATACTATATGAACAGAAAAAATAGTAAACAAACACATACTTAAATAAAAATGAAATAGTATGAACAGTGGAAATGGGACAGGGGAGAGATACACTGAACTAAAGCAATGCACTCACTAAGGATAATGTCATAATTACAGGTATAAGATTTAAATATAGGGAAATTTACACAATTCTACTAGGCTAATAAAAAAATGGAAAATAATTTTATATCGTCACTCACTACGAACAAAAATTACATTTTATAAATGTAGCCACAACAAATAATTAAAGCAAAATACAAGGTACTGATAAAAGGAAAACTGCAATACATGTTGCAAACATTAACATTAGCTTTCGAAATTCTAGTTGAGAAAAAGAATTTATAAATCACGTTCTGTAATTAAAATTCAAGGAATAATATTTACATACATTACTCAGAAAATTTATAAGGTGAGATAAATATCTTATAGCTAGCAAGCATGCATGCATGCGAACTCACACACTATAACATATAATGTATTATAAGTATATTACAAACATATATGTATATATAGTATGCATGTATACTTAAGATATTAAAGGATATTCCTTATAGTTTTAATGGAATGATTCATTGCAGCTGTGTGTTTTGGTTAAGGTTACCACATGATTTTGATATATATTAGGGAAATTCTCTCAGTTTTTGCCAAAAATAACAGAAACTTTGATGTTACTATACCAAATCTATGAGATGGTTAGGTTCAATATTCTTTTCGCAAATCCAGTACATGGGCCAGTCTTACACATACATAATTGGGAAGTCATAAAATAAATAGTTCTGGTAAAAATAAAAAAATTAATGAAAATGACGTTTATATATATATCTGATTAATTATCCATTCCAGAATACAAAAATAACTGATCACTGAAAGTTAATTTTGTAAATGGTGTGGTATATTATTACATAATATCCATTCTCTTATCAAAAAATTATACTTTCAGTAGTTTATTGGACAACTAAACAACATCAGAAATAACAAACAATTCTACAAATCATATACAAATATTCTTTAGCTCAACTTCCCTAATGCTCCTGTTTTTCTGAAGATCTGGAACCACTAAGAATTTTAAATCACTTTTTATAACATTATAAAAGTCCTTGAAGTTCAGCTTAATTGCAATTCTGACAAGTGAGGTTTTGCATACAAAATAATACATGCCAAATCAAAACTGCTAAAAGATGATTTGGATGATTGTTAATGCAACAGAGTAAAATTAAGGAAAAATTTATATTGGATTTACTTTTTCAAATAAAGTTTGTATTATACTAATCATTTTCTATAATTCCTTATAAAACAGGAAATTATTTCATACCTTATAGAAGCTAATTTTTTGAAAAATGTGCATTCTAAATACGCTATGTGCATCCATATTGCCAATATTTCAATTCTATCAACATGGTTACTATAAATTATAATAAATTATGAAAAAAAAAATGTCATAATTTTTAGCTTTAGAGATATTAAACAAGAGAGAACAAAAGCTTTTGCTATCTTTAAAAATTTGGTGTTATACACATAGTAGATCTTATGTGCATGATATTAAGTAATATACACTGATAACATTTTCCATATCATAAATTTTAATATAATATTTGCAGACTTCAAGAAATGCAAAAAGGAAGAAGAAGTAAAAGTAGAAATAGGAAGGAACATTAATTGTGCAATTATATAACAAGATTTTCATAATTCACAATGAATATGCACTTCTGTTTTCTAGAACTTAATAAAAGCCATAGAATTATATATACATGGTTCATCATCAAACAGGAGTACTAAATAGTTTTCTTCTCTTTCTTAGCAAAAATTCTTAAAGGAAGGCAGAAAGAATGCATTTACTATGGCAAAATCTGCTGAAATATAATCATTACAAAACTGCTTTATTACCTTAAAGAAACTTATATTGCCAGATTTGAATAATTTGATATTTTATATTAAGATTATTATTATTTCTTACTTATATATTTGAGTTGCAGGAGTATATTTATTAATTCATTTTGGGAAATCTTTTCCTGATTATTTATTACAATTTTTAATAGTGATTTCTGTTTATGCATTTCTGTTGCAACAGAATAATGTCATTATTTTACACAATAAAGTGCATGTGAACTGGTAGTAAAGTATGTGATACATTGATATTAGATATTAAATTTACAATTAATGAAAGCTATTGTCTATTAAATGAATTACACTTTCATTCATTCAGTTTTTATTACATACATAATTTAAAAGCTCCCTTTTATGTTAAACTACTGGAAGAAGGGTCATCATACATTGAAAAACAAGCATCATAAACCTGTACTGTGCAAGCAAGCTAATAAAGAAGAGGGCTTTTTTTTTTTTTTATATTCATACTTATAAGCAGCTTTTTAACATCTCAGGTCATCAATGTCCTATTCATTTCAGGAGTGATGCAGCCATTAAATTTTGCTCAGAGGCCTGTTCTTTCAGGACTTAGGTTCTTTAACATGCCATAAATCTATGACAGGATCCATGGTTTTACTACCCTTCCAAAGGAAGCTATACCTAGGATTTTTACCCTTATAAAAACTCATCAACCCCAGCCA
This sequence comes from Metallyticus violacea, assembly GCA_030762175.1. Classification (NCBI taxonomy): domain Eukaryota; kingdom Metazoa; phylum Arthropoda; class Insecta; order Mantodea; family Metallyticidae; genus Metallyticus; species Metallyticus violacea. Next base: position 275,171,414 of record CM060846.1, on the reverse strand, counting down.
GGATTGAACCTACAATCTTGGGTATATGAGGCAAATATGGTTACCACTAGACCATCCAGACCAACACAAAGTTCAATTTATTTAATATTTGGTTTATTTATGAATGCTCTTTAACATCTTAGGTCATCAGTATCCTATTCAATTCAGAAGTGAAATGGCTAATCAGTTTTGCTCAGTCGGTCCTGGTGGTGTAGTGGTTACCATACTTGCCTCCTAAACCCAAGATTGTTGGTTCGATCCCAGCCAGGACCGATGGATTTTTTCAGGAGTAAAAATCCTAAGTATGGCTTCCTTTGGAAGGGAAGTAAAGCTGTGGGTCCCATGTCATACATTTATGGCACGATAAAGAACCTTAAGCGTGAAAAAAGGGGCCTCTGAGCAAAATTTGTCTGCCATTTCATGCCCTGATTTTAATGGGATGCTGATGACCAGAGATGTTAAACAGTACCCTTAAATAAATAAAAAAAAGAAAAGTTTTGCTCAAAGGTCTCTTCTTTCAGACTTTAGGTTCTTTTATTTGTCATAAATCTATGACACCGATCTCATGGTTTTATTTCCCTTCTGAAGGAAGCTACACTTATTTTATGCCCCCCCACAAAAAAAAAAAACAATCACCTTGGCCGGAATTGAACCTGCAATTTTGGGACTATGATACTAGGTGTGGTTACACCAGAACCAACACAAAAAAACTCATAAAAGAGCTTCTTATCACAATGGGCAGGATTACATATTTGTCCTAAAAGTAAAGGATTGTTTTACCTAGGAATAGAGCAGCTCCTTTTACTCAAATATATTTGAACAATACTTAAGATCATACCTCACACTAGAAAAAAATATCTGTAGTACCAATACAATCAAACTGGTCTGTAAATATGATAAAAGTATCTTTAGTATGTATCAACAATTAATTTTGTCAAAGCTAATTTATAATAATGCTATAAAATTCATAGCCTATGTCACGCTCACAGGTTTTTTTTTTAATAGTGTTTAATGCTCGTTTTTATTACTGAGGCACCACAGGTGGTGGACAGTGATGATATATGAGATGAAATCATAAATTTGGAAAGGACATTTTTTAAGGAAGGAAGTGTTTCAGGCCTAAATTTAGGGTTCCTCCCTGGTATTTGCCAATTATGAGGACTGAGGAAAACCTGGGGCACCTTAACGAGCTTGGCCATAGTGGTAGTTTCTCACAGTTCTGCAGCATAACACCAGAAATAAAGTAGCATATAATTTCAGTTTTATACTTCTATCTGACTGAATGTCCAAGCTTGTAGCTTATATTTCTTGACTAGACTACAGGTGTTGGTTTCTTTTCAGACTTTTCATAAATTTTTACCTTTAAGGGCCAGCTTTATTCACAGATGTTAAAAATATACCTACTTTTTTGTTGAATTAAAAGTAAAACTTCTAAAATCATATCAATATATTAAACTCTCTTGGCGTTTCACATTAAAACTTTTTTATTAAAAAGTAAGTTGGGACTAGTTTCATGAGTCACTTACTCACATTGTCAACCAATTGACGACTAATGGATCTCTTCAAGTAGGATATACACTTGGCTGTGTGCGCTCTGGTGGTCTGTTGATGAGCCTGTACAATATGTTGTCTGCTTCTGGTATAATCAAAATTCATAAGTCTATGTTCATATTTTTTTATATAAATCTTTTCCCATATACTAAGTTTCTTTGGGTGCTGAACTGCTCTTAGCATTGTTATATCCTTTTCTATTTCAAGATTTTCATTCTAGAAATGTGCTGCTACTACCGATAGTTTAATATACTGATATGATTTTAAAAATTTTACTTTTAATTCAACAAGATTATGGTATTTAAATCAGGTAATTACAAAATAAACTGTGCAGAATGTGAAAAAATCTACATTGGAAAAACAAAGAGAAACATAGGCACACGGTTAAAGGAACATTTCAGAAACATAAAGTACAAGCAAATAGAGAAATCAGCAGTAGCATATCATTTTTGAACACAAAATCACGATATAATAAATAAAGCAAAATTATTAAAATCAGTACAAGGACCTATGGAATTAGCAACCTGGGAGAAAATCTACATCTACAAATACAAAGATAGTATAACAAACTTCGACATTGCTGGGGATGAAAATATAAACTACAAGTTTATCACACTGCCACCAGAGCAGAATATACATTCCCACAGCTCAACGAATGATCCACTTGTTGAACTTTAGCCTGGCTGAAGATGGGAACTAAATATTCTCAAAACCAGTTCCATACATTTATGAAAAGTAAGTGAAGCTTTAAGAGTGTGTAGTTCAACTGAATCATACAATGATATCAATTAATAAGATTATGATAATTTCACTGTGTGGATTCCTATATTCATTTTTAATTGAATATACTAACTTGTTGTTTGTTAACAATGTGTTAATGTTTTAACAATATGTTAAGACTCCTGCATTCCATCAAGCTTTTCAAGTTTTGTTTGTTAACACATTATTAAGGTTCCTGAATATTTCAAATAGCACAGATTGAGAAGGCAGTGTCATAACCGAAACACTTTTGACATTCCAATGTACTTTTGTTTGCATAGAATAATTAAAAAATAGGCTCATGCAAGGAGAATTAAAAAAGGAGCAGAGGCACAAAAGTGTCCTAACCTCTCTTGTATTTCATCTACAATCCTATGACAATTGTTTTTTTTAATATTCTGTACCTTTGCACTCTTTAGCAAAAATTTCAAAGTGCTATATCTTACAGCCCCTTTCTCAGTTATGAATGACTTCAATATATCCAAAATTAGAATTTTAACATCTATAGCAGGATTTACCGCTGCCATTTTTTATATATTACTAGTTGTTAAATGTTTAACTTAAGGAAAAAATGATGTTAACTTAACATGAAGTTTAACATGTTAAAGGTAACATTAATTGATGAAACAGAATTTTTGTTAATTTGAATGTTAAAGCAGTCTAATAGCTTGTTAACTTTGAACATCTGTTGGTGAAACCCTTGCTTTATGTGATAAGCCATTGTGATGAGCACAAAGAAAATAAAATCCTCAGAACACAGTACAGAAATAACAAGAAAAAATTCCTCGTTTTTTATCATGAACATTAATAATTAAATTTTTGTTTATTAAATGATATTTTTATTTTTACTGTCAACTATAAGAAGCTATTATAGGTGGCTACATCAAAAGTTTGGTAGCCAAGTGAATTTGCAATAAATGCAGGAGACATGATTTTTATACTTTTACATTTTTATAAACCAAAATTAAAAGTATTCTTGAAATTGAATAGTCTTTAGGAAATTATGAATATAAAATAAATGAATAATACTTTGAAAACTACTATGGCCTCTCTGTGAATTCTACTGTCATAGTTCTTTCTGAGATTCACGTCAAATGCATATTCTTAAGCCTATGTTTCCATTTAAATTTCATTATTCTTTAAACAATGTGAATTTTATAATTTTAAATGACTGCAGTACTATATCTGATGTAATCTTTATCTACAGTCTTAACAATGGAAAAACAGAAATAATAAAATTTCTGTATCTCCATCAACATTTCTTCACCATGGTTGAATTTTTAACATTCCAAGTATTCAAGATGAATGAAAAGAATAAGCTAAATACAGTTATCTGGCATTCATCTTTTAAGAATTAAGAAAAAAATTTAGCAAGCACCTTCTTCCAATGAGAGTTCCATTCAAGTCTATCAAATGGCAAGCAGCAACTTAAGGGAAGCATGTCCAAAGTTTATAGTTGCTTCTAGTATGCAGTGAAACCTGGTCAAGGTGACATGCCCCTGTGGTGCCTAGTAGTAAAAACAGGCATTAAACACCATTCATTAAAAACAACACAAAAAAAGTGACATGATCCTAAATATTCCTCCATTTTGGTGAGGTTTCAGTATTATTCAGATATTCCAGATTCTTTCCTATGCAAAGTTTTAAGATTAATCGCAAACACCAATAGTTTCAATAGCATGCATTTTATTAAAAAGTACTCAAATTAGTATATACATGTGTAGTTTTATGTCCACTGTTAATCCAGTACATTACACATTATCTATGTTACATACATTATTTCTGTCTATCTGTCCTTTCACCAACACGTTCATTACAATACTAATTAAAAAATTTTACACTATACATTTAAGTGTTTACAACACTAAACTAGGAATCTTAATCTATACACATACATATCTGAGCCTCTTGTGCTTTCTTGGAGCTTCACACATCTGTCAGTTTCAACTGCTTTATGTTGCACTCATCTCTATACATTCACCACACACAAATGTCCATTAAGTTCATAAAGACTTTTGTTCACTGCAAATATTTGCAGATTGCTTACACTCTTAAGAGCTTCTGAAAAGGTGGACATGACTGGAACACACCACCATGGGTGGCCAAGTTCATTAAGTTGCAAATTCATGAGAGGGAGGTCTGGGGTTCGAATCCCGCCAGCACCATCCTCCCTGACTGAGGCTTTTTCCAGGTTTTCTTCAGTCCTCATAAATGGCAAATGTTGGTGAGATACCCTAAACTCAGGCCTGAAACGTTTTCTTCCTTAAAAATAAATCCTTTCGCAATTTATCATGTTATTTCATATATCAACAGTGTCCACTGCCTGTGGTGCCTCCGTAGTAAAAACGAGTGTAAACACTATTCAAAAAAAAAAAAAAAAAATAATGGATGGATGGATGGATGGATGGATGGATGGATGGATGGAACATCATTAGTTTCTCCCTCTTCATTATTTTCATCATCTTTTTTTAGTTTCTTCTTCTTGGTTTTTGTCATCATTTTTATTTTGTTGGATTCCATTTATGATGATTTCTGCAGCAAAATCAGCAATCTGGTAGGTATTGATATCATTGTCTTCTAAGATGTACTCTTTAGCAATCATGTCAAATTTTCCTTTCAAGCACAAAGATGACATGGCTTCCAAATTAGCTTCTACTTCCTCCAAATCATCAATTTCTTCTAAAGAAGGAAGAAAACTTGAGTTTCTGAAGCATTTTGTGATGGGCTGGCTTTATTTTCTATGCTGATATATAAATCTATTTCACAGCATCTAACACAGAAATTGATTTTGCAATTTTGTTGGTGCTTGTTGCAGTTTCCATTTTTGCAATTATTACCTGAAGAGCAAATCTTCTGTAATGGCTTTTCAATCTGTAGATCACACATGATCCATGGGTTGAGTTATACAGTTGGTGGAAGCCATGACAGCTTCACATTGGACAGCTTAATGTTTGGATACAAGTGGCATTGTCCAGGAATAGCAGCATTTGGCAGTTTCTCTCTTCATTCTGGCATTAAAATTATTGAACAATTCCTCCATTAATGCATCAGTTATTCAAACTTTTTTATTTGACCTCCAAATTTCCAGTAATTTATGGGTATCCAGATGTCTGAGTCAAGAGGGTTTAGGTGATTAGCCTATCACCAGCAGTTTTTTGAGTTTGCCAACCATGTTAGCAAAAAGAAAAATAGTAAGCCATTTTTTTGATATTTTCCCCACAAATAGAAAGCAACTTTTTAGGAAGTGCTCTGAAAAACAAGCGGGTTTCATCCCCATTGTACACATCATTTGGCTGGTATCCGTCCAACAATGTTTTAAGTTTTTCCTGCCACTCAGAAACAGCAGAGAAATTTACATCATCTGATTCTACATGAATTTGTACCTGTTTTTTAAGCTTTCCAACCAACCATTTGAAGCCTTGAATTCTGGTTTATTCAGCTTTTGTGCAATTTCAAGGGCTTGCATCTGAAGTACAGGACCAGCAGTTGGCATATTCTTTGATTGATGATTGTGGTTTATAGGGAGCAAAACTGCTAAGGTCATTAGCGCCCAAACGCACTACAAGAATAAAATATCTACACCAAAGTCCAATGTAGAAAATGGCATTAAGCACATTGGGCAATAACAATAAAAAACCCAAAACAAATAACAGGGGTAAAATAGTCAACAAACAAAAGACTGGTACTAAAACACAGTTGCAAGAGCGGAAAATCATAACAGTCATATAATGGTCTAAAATTGTAATAATAAAACCCCAAAACAAACAAACAACAAGGGCATTTTTGGTCAACAACAAATAAAGACTGGTAGTAAAAAGCATCAGCAAAGAGCTGAAAACACAACAGTCTTGTAATGGTATAAAACTGTAGCATCAAAACCCCAAAACAAATAACAAGGGCAATATGCACCAATACAAATAAATACTGGTACTAAAACGCATCAGCAAGAGCTGAAAACACAACAGTCTTAAAATAGTCTAAAAATGCCGTCATGAATAAAAACCACAAAACCACTCCAAAAGCCACAAACACGGATAAAACGGAGCACTCGCTCAACAGCAACCGCATCATCTGCAAGTAACTCCTCAATAGAGGAGGGCAAACCTAGGGAAAGTCTTAAAGCTTTTAGATGATGGCAATCAAGTAAAATGTGATGCACTCTAAAGAGGTGGTCACAGTGAGAGCAGGCTGGAGCTGGTTGACCATTAAAAATGTGCCGGTGACAAAATGGCAATGCCCAATTCTCAAACGTGCTAAAATTACTTCTTCGCGACGAACTGCGCGAGATGAAGTCGACCAGTTAAGGGGCGGATTTACATTCCCGAAGCTTATTGGTGGGTATTAAATTCCACTCATCGCGCCAGCGCGAGAGAATGGCTCGTCGTAAAGAATGTTTAAGATCCCCGAAGTAAAAACGGTGCTCGTACTCAGCAGGGTCTAAAAGGGCAGATTTACCTGCGACATCTGCAGCCTCATTACCCGGAAATTCTACATGTCCAGGAACTCATAGCAGTGTCACCCTGACGCCAGCGTCAAGAAGCGTAAACACTGCATCCTGGATCTGCTGCACAAGAGGATGGTAGTTATACAGCTGTTGAAAAGATAAAAGGGCACTCAAAGAATTGGAACAAATAATACTATTCCCCAGCCCCTGATCAGAAATAAATAAAATCGCCCGATAAATAGCATAAAGCTCCACCATAATAGATGTCGCAACGTTAAGACCATACGTAAAACTTGCTCCATTAAAAACAAAAGCACACCCTGCTCCTGTTTCAGATTTCGAGCCATCGTTATATATAAAATTCCATCTAGGAAAAGAAGAGACGATCACTCTAAAATGACCACGAATCAATAAATGACCAGGTATTGCGGTCAAAGACTTGGGACAGGACGTAAGCCCAAGATGAACGGGGGCCTCTGCTAAGATCCAGGGTGGAAAAGGAGTTTCCCCGGTTAAGAAAAAACAGGTAACTCCACGTCCAAAGTCCTTAGCAACTCCCGAAAACGAAAACCAGGAGGCTGAGGAGTAAAAGACCGAGCAGCGTAAAAACCATCGAACAACACATTAAAAAACGGCCCATTCGTGAGATGACGAGGTTGCGCAGCTAGCCGACAACCGTAAGCAGAAAGTAAAAGATCCCTACGATAAAACAACGGACGTTCCCCAGAGTCCGTACATAAACTTGATACAGGGCTGGTTGGGAATGCTCCAATAGCGACACGGATACCCCGGTGATGAATGGGGTTAAGACGACGAAGAACGGAAGGTCGCGCTGAGCCATAAACTACACACTCATAATCCAGTTTTGACCTGATTAGAGATCGATAAAAACGTAAAAGAACAGACCGGTCAGCTCCCAAGATGTACCACTTAAAACACGTAAAATGCAAAGAGAACGTTCACACTTGCCTCTGAGTTGTGCAATATGCGATGATGTAATTTTCTATCAAACACCAAGCCAAGGAACCTAACTTCGTCTGCGAAAGAGAGAGCGCCTGGGCCAAGATGGAGAGATGGTGGAGGACACTCCTTACAGCGCCTGAAATTAATGCAGACGGTCTTCTCTGCGGAGAAACGGAACCCTTGATTTACACTCCAAGCGTAAAGGCGGTCGAGACAGCATTGGAGGCGGCGTTCCAAAAGACAAGTTCTCCGAGAGGAAAGATAAATGACAAAATCGTCAGCGAACAACGACGATTGTATTCCTGGCGCTAAACACTCAGTGATGGAATTGATTGCAATGGCAAACAGTGTGCAACTAAGTACCGAGCCCTGAGGTATCCGTTCTCTTAAATAAAACTGGTCCCACGGGAACATTAAAAACCCGGTCTTTCATAAATTCCTGAATAAAAATAGACATACGACAGCGTATATGCCAATCGTGAGGCGTCCGAAGGACACCGCTTCTCCAAAAATTATCATAGGCTCTCTCCAGATCAAAGAATACGGCGATCGTTTGGCACTTCCGTACAAAACCGTCCATTATATGGGTGGTTAGAGACACAAGATGATCGACTGAGGAGCGATGAGCCGAAAACCGCACTGAGCGTTCGTCAATAAGTTCCTCGACTCCAACCGCCACATAAGCCGCTCGTTAATCATAAGTTCCATCACCTTGCAGGCCCAGCTGGTGAGGGAAATCGGACGGTAACTGGAAGGAAGGCGTGAGTCCTTACCAGGTTTAGGTATTGGATGACGGTGGCCTTTCGCCAAGTGCTCGTAAATGTTCCATTGCACCAAACAGAATTAAAAAATATGGAGTAAAAAAGCCTTGCCTTTCCCTGGCAGATGCTGCAACATAACAACATGAATGCCATCTGGCCCTGGTGCCCAGCGCCGAGAGTTCATTATCCGATTCCCTTGCTGTAAAAGGGATATAGCTCTCCTGCAGGTCGGAGGCAAAACAGAAACCCTTCGACTCGACCTGCTCCTTTAATGTGCGAAAAGAAGACGGGTAATGGGCGGAGCTGGAAATATCAGCAAAAGTGCGTCCTAAAATATTGGCGATATCAATCGGAGTAGTAAGCACTCGATTTGACATCCTAAGACCGGGTGTAGGCGGATATCTAGGTTTGCCCAAAACGCGGCGTAGCTGTTCCCAAATTACAGATGAAGGCGTTGTGCGGTTAAAAGAGCAGGTAAAAGCAACCCAAGACGCCTTTTTGCTATTCTTAATGACTCGACGACATTTGGCGCGCTGTTTTTTTTTTTTTTTTTTTTATAGCGAATCATGTTTGCTGACGTAGGGTTACGACGAAAAACTCGTAGAACACCTCGGCGTGCACGCAACGCGTCCTGGCATTCATCGGTCCACCAGGGAATCGGAAAGCGTCTGGGGTGGCAAGACGACCGGGGAATAGCCTGATCTGCGGCATGAAGGATGACCGTTTCGAGGTGCTCGATCACGGCGTCGATGGATGGAAAATCTAACCCTGAAAATAGGGCCAGAGATCAGAAGATGTGCCAATTCGCGTTTGCAATAAGCCATCTGGGCGCGCGCTGAGAATGTGCGTTTGAAGAGAAAACGTATATCTGACACGGAAAGTGGCCACTAGAGTATAAATCGGGGATGACGTTCCAGGTAAAATGTACAGCAAGGGAGGCAGAACAAAAGGCTAAGTCCAAGTGTGAAAAATAATGAGTGCTATTAGAAATAAAAGTAGGTTGACCGGTGTTGAGCAGAATGAGATGGTGGCGGTCTAGAAAGTCTGCCAACATTCTACCCCTTGCACACTCCGTGTTGGAACCCCATAGGGGATGGTGCGCATTAAAATCCCCCCAAAGTAGGACAGGGGATGGGAGCTGAAACAAAAGATTAACCAAATCAACTATTGCGACATTGGCAGATAGAGGTAAGTAAACAGTGCAGACAGAAAAACTAAGGCCAGAGAAGTGAACTGTAGCTAGTAGCCTGTATAGGAATCTGGAGGTTAATGAAAGTACTGTACACGTCATCGCGCATTAAATTATAACTCCTCCATGCGCGGGAGTGCCATCTTCGGGACGAAGATCAAACCTCACCGAAGAGTAACCGCGTATAGTAAAAGAATCTTGTGGTCGAAGTTTAGTCTCTTGGAGACACACAAGCGGAGAGTCAGTCTATCGTAAAAGTAACTCCAAGTTACTCAGGTTTTCGACTGCGGAGTCAACGCACATTCAATGTAAGGATAGCCATTGTTAAAATTAAATAAAACGAATAAAAATTTACCACCTTACTTTTTGGTCGGTCCAGGACGAATCAAACGTCCTTTCTTCAGTCGCGTGAGACTAGGTGGTTTTCCAGGAGCAGGCACATCTTGCTCCATCACTTCCTCAGAGGGAGGGCTCTCCCCCTGAGAAGCATCCACCGATTCCAACACCTGAAATCGGTTGGATGTGGAAATAGGCGGTGACGGCGACCGCCTAACGGGTCTGCTCCCATCATGGGAGCTGGACCTCCGAGGAGGACTCTTCTTCTTTTCAACACGAGTGGATTTTTCAAGAAGCCAGTCCTTGTGTAGCTGGTCTTAAATTTAATTTCTGGAGCATTAAAAACTATTGATTTGGGCTTCTCAGTAGAGCGCTTCGGAGGATTGGGCGCATTAGGGACCCGTGTAAAAACAAGGTCGCAGGTCTGCATACTGCTATCGAACCTCTTGACCGACGAAGAAGCTGCGGCGCTGTACTTGCCGGTCTTAGGCACAACCAGTTGGCGAGATTGAGATCGCTTCCGGGCCTCGGTAAAGGAGAGGTTTTCCTTTACCCGGATTTTCTGGATACAGCGCTTCTCTCTAAATCGAGGGCAGTCGCGGGAAGATGCCGGATGGTCTCCGCGGCAGTTGACGCAGACTGGAGCGGATGAACATGCTCCTTCATAACTTACTTGACCGCAGGTTGCACAGATGGAGTTGGCATTCTTGCAAGAAACGCGTGTATGGCCAAAGCGCTGGCAATGAAAACAATCCAACGGACTCGGTATATACGGGCGCACTTCAATGACCTCGTAGCCCGCTTTAATTCTCTGCGGTAATTGAGACCTTGTTAAATGAATGATTTATTTATGGACGCTCTTTAACAGCTCAGGTCATCAGCGTCCCATTCAACTCGGGGCGTGAAACGGCCGACAAATTTTGCTCAGAGGCCTCTCTTTCAGGCTTGAGGTTCTTTTTCGTGCCGTAAATGTACGACACGGGACCCACGGCTTTACTTCCCTTCCGAAGGAAGCCATACTTAGGATTTTTACGCCCCGAAAAAATCCATCGGTCCTGGCCGGGTTCGAACCCGCGATCTTGGGTTTAGGAGGCAAGTATGTAGACCTTATTAAAAGTGAGGAAAAGAGTACGGGTAGGCTGCAACTCCCCCTCTTTCCTTGCCTGCACTTGATATACTGAAGAGACCCCTTGGTCTTCCAGACAACTCTGGATTTCCGGGTCAGACATACGGTCTAGTACGCTGGTGGTAACAACTCCTCGCGACGAATTCAAAGTCCAATGCTGCTCAACACGAATGGGATAGCCGTGGAGTATCGTCGCCTTGAGCAGTGAGTTTGTTTGAGACAGACCAATTGTCTCCACCAAAAGAGAACCATTTCTCAGACGGGTACACGACTTAACGGGTCCAGATATGGTATCAATGCCCTTCTGGATCACAAATGGGTTTACTCTAGAAAAGGACTGACCTTCTTCTGTTCTACTTATAACTAAGTAACGAGGATAGGATTTCTCGACCACTTCTTTTATCTCCACTCGATTACGTTTCATTTAAATAGGATTTATATCATGTACCATAGCGAGTTAATCTTCCACCATTGCAACTGTCTCCGATGGCAGGCTGTTTCCTGGGCACTGCCCCGGCTTAGGTTACATGCTCTGGCCTGAACAAGGTAACTTCAGGGTCACACCTTCTGGTGGGTTGACAAAAGGACCCAATCTCCTGCAGGAAGTTAACAGCTCATGCAATGGCCTCTCCCTGGGCCTGGCCTTTACCAGGGGATAAGCTCCTGTCCTATACAGGATAACCCGATGCTGGGAGTTACGTCGTTACCCAGTCACCTTTTACCATGTCAAACACAGGGACACCCATCGGACAAAGAACAGGGAAGTAGGACAAATAAAATAATAAAAGAGGCAAAATAAAAATGAGTCAAACATGCTGAGCGTGAACCTGCAGGAGCAGCCGGGCGTCTCGGGGTCGCTACGCCGGTACCCAAAAATTTGGGCCCCTGAGGGGTTCTTTGATCGAGCACTAACAAACCATTCCCATAGCATTTCATTGATTTCTTCATATCCTGTTGTTTTTGCTTTCCTTTTCATATCACCATTGTTGCCTACAAACCATTCACTCATTATCGGTTCCTTATTATTTTTATACTTTCGTTTGTGTTTTGCCACATTTGAACTGTAGCATTAGTTCTTTCATAGTGCATTTCTCTTTTTCCTTTAATTCGATCATTTTCACTTTATCCCTTAACGAAAGCATCACATTTTTACATGACATCCTTAATAAACAAATGCACAGCTTTTCTACAACACATACATCAAAGAACAGACAACATTGAAGAAAAATAAACATTTGCAATTGTAACCCCTTTCTTTCATCCTTGCAGTGATTTTCGCTCAGGTATATACATTTACATAGAAACCTCATTTGCCTTAATGACCTACATTTGCAGTTTCCTCAGAAGTACAGTATGTCCCAAAATAAATTAATAAAACATTTGCAGTTTCCTTGGAAGCACAGCATATACCAAAACAAATGCATTTTAATACTATATATTTCTGTTTTAAGTAGTAGTAGAGAGTTTCCATTTCCACGTTGACAAGTTCCCATATTATTCAGGAAAAATTACACAAAGTATATGATTTCCACCAGGACCAAAGCTTTCCATCACAAGAAAACTTAAGTGTCCATATAGCTTTTCCTTTATTTCTGAGAAAATTAAAAATTCACAGGTGACCATGTTTAATGGAGAATCTGAAAGATATAATATTATGATGCCTTCTTCACCATGTTCTTACTGCAGTATGGGCATTAGAAATGTCAGAATGCAGTATTAGAAGATGTATATGTGATCTTCAGTGCTGTTTCTTTCATAGATTGAAGACTTCTGGAAGGCAGGTCTTGCTGCACCATTCATCAGTGATGCATTAATTTTCAAGTGCAATGTTTGCAATCTGCTTCCTTATTTGAGTAAAAAGAGGCAACCATATTTTGTGTTAAACACTTCAGTCCCTTTTTAATTTTTTAGACATTGTTTCAACTTCAAAAAAAGCACTCCATTATTCCTGTTTATTTTTTGTGTCACATTGATAAATTCACATTTCATCACTTGTAATAATGTTATGGACATCCCAATTTTTATTTCTATTGAACTTTTGCATCAAATATTAACAGCAGTACAATGACCTGTTTTTTATGGTTAATGAGAGAGCATAAGATGATAAGAGTACATTGATGAGATGCAGCTGTTGCTGCATGAGTTGTCGTGTTGCTGTTTAGAATTCTTTTTACCTACAGAAAACATATATGGGGATAATTCAGTGTGTGGCCAGCCAGGTTTGTCTTCAAGGAAATCCTCTCTTATTTGAAATTCACAACACACTTTTGAAACTATAGAAAACCATAATTTGAAAGTCATTACATTTAATGACACACACTGGAAACTCAACAATCACATATAAACACTTCCTTTTGCAATACATGCATGCACATACACACTAAGCTATTTGTTACTCATAAATTCTATTTAGGAGGCATCAAAAAGTGGTTAAAATTTTTGACATAGTCTCATAGCACCTGAGCCATGGCATCGGATTTCTATACTCTGACTGAATGTTACGAACGAATTACAACTTTGTTGACCATTTAAATGAATTGTTATCTATATTACACAACTTAGTACAATTTTACAAGTATTTCTTAACCTATCATGAAAAATGCTTTTTATATAATACCAGCACAAAGTTCTACATAACATTGTTGCCTTACTGTTGATTATTTCTCAATGACCAGTTACTTTTAAACAGTCATCTGTCTTTTTTGATGAAATAAAATTTGCTAGCTTTTTTAAGAAAATGGTGTCAAAGGCTTTCTTTTCCATCTTCAAATTCACTCTAAATTCCAATATTCTAAGTTAGCTAGTTTCTGTAAATATTCCTCTTGTATATGACTTTATATGACATCATATTGGGTATCCAGTTATTTTCATACTTTTACAGGCAGGAGTTTGAATGTAATTACATATTGCTAGGAAAGCTATTTTCATAGATCTTAGTATTATAGCACAGGTATTAACAGTGCTACTAATGCTAAAATTATTAATGACATTCAGGATTTACAACCAAGTCACTGCATTCGCAAATGTCCTAATTGCATTATTCATTTGCGTAAATCTGGCATGGCACTGTTCCAACTGAGAATGGTAGAACTGGAAAGGGTAAAAAGGAGAAATGTTATCCATGCCTTGGTTCAACCGTTTCTTTTATTAAGCCCATATTTTCACATCTGGCCATTTTTACAATTAAGAGAAAATGTAAATAATAACTAAATCATTTTAATGCACCTCTCTTTTTATGGTAAAGTGATCCTGTTGCTTGATAAAGAGCAATGCATCTATGTGAAATAAATAAGCAAATAAAAACTAATTGAAAACTGAAGCTCATCCCTAAGAAACCATAAAAAATGCATTACCAATGAAATATGGAATGAAGTGAAATTTTCTTAATTACCAACCTGTAAATCTTTTGTTCTGATTCTATATATTGTACATGTTTCATAAGAAGTTCATCCGTACATTTGCTGACATTGTAATAATGTACTTGCCCAACTTAAATATTGATTGAAAATAGCTTTTGGCCATGAAAGTAAGATGTTCCAAATTCATTTTAATTGGTTGAAAAATCTTGAGCAACTGAGAGGCAACTACCTCAGCTGAATGGCATGCTTATAAGGTAAAGTTGCATAATTTGTGTATTCCATGTGTTCAAAACATATTCAAAAGGCACCTTCATTTGCAAGGTTACATACTAACTGTAACTATAAAGCTACTATGGGTCCCTCTCTCCACTTAGTGTCTAACAAGGAAAGACACTATGCAAGGGCAAAACAGCTACTTTGGCTTCTCTCTCTTACCTATGTCAGTCCTGGTGGTGCAGTGGTTACCATACTTGCTTCCTATACCCAAGATTGCAGGTTCGAACCTGGCCAGGACCGATGGATTTTTTCGGGCATAAAAATCATAAGTATGGCTTCCTTCGGAAGGGAAGTAAAGCAGTGGGTCCCATGTCATACATTTGTGGCACGAAAAAGAACCTCAAGCCTGAAAGAGAGGCCTCTGAGCAAAATTTGTCGGCCGTTTCACGCCCTGAGTTGAATGGGACACTGATGACCTGAGATGTTAAAGAGTATCCATAAATAAACCAATCAAAAAAAAATCAACCTCTTGCCTGTACCCTACCTATCAACACTTGCCAAATAGCTATGATGATATGATATTCAAACATAATGACTGGAAAGCATGAAAATAAATTAACATTCGGTATGAGGGAATATTCATTGAATATGTCCAATTCATAAATGAAATATATTTTGAAATATATTTTTGTATGAACATGTTTTTATCTTGATTCACAGCTAATGACCTCAAGCATAATTAAGTTTTCATTAATTCCTGCATTTTTAAGCCAAAAATGTGCTAAATTTTGCTACTTGCTTTTGAAGCATCTGAATTCTTCTTTCTAGTTTTAATTTACCCCCCCCCCCCGGATATATTATGATTTTGAATTGATATAATACATCTTTAATTTTTGGGAGGACTGCTGGAATTTTGCTTTCATGTTTACGTATCAGTAAGTTTTCAAATATTTATTTTGTGGGTTAAGATGAGTGTTTTGCTTAACTTCTTGGCATTTCCTCAGTTGATTTATTTATCTGTCTTATCTAGTGGCACATCACATGAAAAATAGAATTCAATATAGTAATGGTGTTTAAATATTTTCTACAGGAGCTGGTAGTGGCAAGGAATCCTTATAGATAAGTTCCTTGTGGTTACTATAATTCAGTCAAGCATCTGAGCTCCAGATTAGTTAAAAAAAACTTTTTAACATTTAACTGGCTGCAGAAAAGGTTCAGAAAAGTTTATTGGAAATCTATGCACATAGAAAGTATGCATTTTATAACATACCAAAAATGGCTTGCAAATTGCAGAACATTAATTTATAATAATCGGAGTCATCAAGTTGGTTGAAGATGGACAGGACGTCTCTTCGAAACCGGTCCCAGCATATTTAAAAGTAAGTGAAGCATAAGAGTGTGTTAGACAACATATTAGATATAATTTATATTTAACAAGCTTTACTGTTAGAGTTCCAACGGAATTTTTTAAAAATGTCTAATTTTTCGAAAGTTCTTAAATGAATTAATTTATTATTTATTAAATCTATATGTTGCATGACCATAAGACATGATCTAAAAGAATTTCTCACTATTTAAAACCTTAAGAGGATTCTATATTAAAAAGTTGTCTCCCTTTTTACTTACCTGGAGGCTTTTCCAGCACTGTATGTAGCCCAGTGCGCCTTGTTCTGATGGGTGCTTGCTGCTGTTGCTGTTGTTGCTGTTGTGGCTGTTGTGGCTGCTGGTGCTGCTGTTGTTGCTGCTGCTGTGATGACAGTGGCTGTTGAGCTGAATGGTGCTGCTGTTGTTCTTGTTCTTGTTGCTGCTGCTGTTGTGCCATTTTACGTTGAGCCTCTTGAACTTCTTCTGCACTTGCCATTGCCAGTGTATGTTGTTTAGTACTTCCTCTGCACTGCATGTATCTATTAGGCCAAACCACATTAACATCTTGGATTCCCTGTGATTTTTCTATATACTAAATGACAAGTAACATCAGCATACTTTCTGGTAGCAGACATAGAACTTTTATTCAGATGCTATAATATGTAAATTAAATTTATCAGTGTTCGATTGTGGCCAAATCATCCCCTTAAGTGCCTTCCTGCAATTTTTATTTGTGATAAAAGCTATACATTAGATAGAATAGATTAGCTTGTGAATGAACAACTACATGAAAAATTATCTTTGTGATTAACTAAATTGTACTTATGAAGCTGTAGACAATGGAGTGGTAATATATCCTACAATTATGTATTCAACTTGTTTACACTAAACTGCATTTACTTACATAAAAATCCCATCTCCAGTTGTTGAGTGACTACTGTTATACAAAATGGTGGCTGGATACCCAGATGCTTCTGTGGCAGTGTCTGGTGGTTGTAGTAGGAAGTTGATGAGTTCATCCATAGGAGGAAAATCAAAGCTAATTTAATTTTCCTCTTTTTATGATGAAATTTTTTTCCCAAGTGGACAATGCATCGGGTTGTGAAGCTGTTTCAGCAGATTAATCTCTGGTTTAATTTCATGATATTTGGTCCAAAAGTGAGCTGCCAACGCTGATTTATCAACCTGCTTCAACTGAATATTCCTAAAGTGTTCCTTTCTCTGAATTTCTCTTCATTTTTCCAGTGTATATCTGATCACAATCTGCACATTTGATTTCATAAATTCCTGATTTCTGTTCTGTTGGTATGATGTCTTTTATTGTGCAACCTAATAAATTCTTGATATTATATTTGTTCTTTAGGGCTAACATTTTTCCATGTTCTTTGAAAGCCTTCTTAAATTTGTTGTGGTAAGTTGGATGGTATGTGAAACTTTTGAATTTCTATCTTTCCTTGATGTTCTTCAGTGTGGAAACTCCTCTTATCGATTTTTGTCTTTTAAATTTATTTATAACTTTTATTGCCCTGTCTTTTTTGAAACCATTGGTCATAGCTGTCTTTATTATCTGTTGGTATTCCATTTTGTACTCTGTTTCTGCGAGAGGGATGTTGGTCAGTCTGTGTGCCAAGCTGTGAAACACTGCATATTTATGTGGAATGAGGTTATAACTATAATTTTTTATGTAATTTTCTTTGCATGTTTCTGTTCTGTGAATTCCAAAGATTAAACAATCTCCATTTCTTATTACTTTTAAATCTAGGAATGGGACCTAACCATTTCTCTCTTCTTCTATTGAAAACTGTTGTAGATTGTATTGTAGATCAAGAAGTTTCAGAGCATCTACCGAATGTTTTGCCAGTATTATTGCAAATACGCTGTTCACATACCTATACCATGTCTTAAAAAATAAAGGTAATGCTCTGGTGATATGTAGTTCGAAGAAACCCATGAATAAATCTGCTAGAAACAGAGACAAGGGGTTTCCCATAACTAGGCTTGAAACTTGTTGGTAATATCTCTGTTGAAACTGAAGAAATTTTGTTGAATGCAAATATTATTATTAAGTTTCAGTAAGTCTTCTATTCTTCTGTTTGTAAATTTAAGGATGTTAACCATTTCTTTTATATATGCATGAGCTTCTCTGTAGGTATGCTTGGGAATGAGGCCTTTAGTTCAAACAACACCATTATATCCTCTGTTGTTCTTGTGTTATTTTTAAGTTTTTTGACTATATCAAATGAATTTTTGATGCTCAAAATTTTGAATTTTTTAAAAGAATTGAAAACGTTAATAAATTACTTTGCTAACTGGTATGTGGGTGAATTGATATTCTTGATTATTGCTCTCATGCTGTTATCATTTTTATGTATTTTAGGAAGTGCATAAATTTTGAGTAGTACCGGATTGCTTTGTGTGACTTTTTGTTTTTCAGCAGTGGATAGTATTTTGATCTCATTCAATGTTTTTGTTAACATTTTATTGCATCTACTGAGCGGATTCTTTTCAATTGGTTTGTTGTCTTACCCTTTTAACATGATTTCTACTCTTAACAAAATTTCTTCAGTTTCAACAAAAGATATTACCAACAAGTTTCAAGCCTAGCTATGGGAAACCCCTTGTCTCTGTTTCTAGCAGATTTATTCATGGGTTTCTTCGAACTACATATCACCAGAGCCTTACCTTTATTTTTTAAGACATGGTGAACAGCGTATTTGCAATAATAGTGGCAAAACATTCAATAGATGCTCTGAAACTTCTTGATCTACAATACAATCTACAACAGTTTTCAATAGAAGAAGAGAGAAATGGTTAGGTCCCATTCCTAGATTTAAAAGTAATAAGAAATGGAGATCGTTTAATCTTTGGAATTCACAGAACAGAAACATGCAAAGAAAATTACATAAAAAATTATAGTTACAACCTCATTCCATATAAATATGCAGTGTTTCACAGCTTGGCACACAGACTGACCAACATCCCTCTTGCAGAAACAGAGTACAAAATGGAATACCAACCGATAATAAAGACAGCTATAACCAATGGTTTCAAAAAAGACAGGGCAATAAAAGTTATAAATAAATTTAAAAGACAAAAATGGATAAGAGAAGTTTCCATACTGAAGAACATCAAGGAAAGATAGAAATTCAAAAGTTTCACATACCATCCAACTTATTACCACAACAAATTTAAGAAGGCATTCAAAGAACATGGAAAAATGTTAGCCCTAAAGAACAAATATAATATCAAGAATTTATTAGGTTGCACAGTAAAAGACACCATACCAACAGAACAGAAATCAGGAATTTATGAAATCAAATGTGCAGATTGTGATCAGAGATATACTGGAAAAATGAAGAGAAATTCAGAGAAAGGAACACTTTAGGAATATTCAATTTAAGCAGGTTGATAAATCAGCATTGGCAGCTCACTTTTAGACCAAATATC
Source organism: Metallyticus violacea (assembly GCA_030762175.1). Taxonomy (NCBI): domain Eukaryota; kingdom Metazoa; phylum Arthropoda; class Insecta; order Mantodea; family Metallyticidae; genus Metallyticus; species Metallyticus violacea. Next base: position 275,151,919 of record CM060846.1, on the reverse strand, counting down.
ATGAAATTAAACCAGAGATTAATCTGCTGAAACAGCTTCACAACCCAATGGAATTGTCCACTTGGGAAAAAAAATTTCATCATAAAAAGAGGAAAATTAAATTAGTTTTGATTTTCCTCCTATGGATGAACTCATCAACTTCCTGCTACAACCACCAGACACTGCCACAGAAGCATCTGGGTATCCAGCCACCATTTTGTGTAACAGTAGTCACTCAACAACTGGAGATGTGATTTTTATGTAAGTAAATGCAATTTAGTGTAAACATGTTGAATACATAATTGTAGAACGTTTATGATGTTTAAAACCATGTATGCGTGTGTATGTTTATGTTTATTTGCTATTTATTTTTACCTTTTTGCTTAAGTCATTGTGTATATGCTATCAGCATTATAAGAACATATTTCCCTGGAGCAACAATACTTTATTGCACTGAAATTTTACTTAGTAAACTAAGTCTAAAACACTACCTTGCAACAGCATAGGCATCAGGCAGCTCTTCTTTTGATGATGTTGATATAGAAATTTCTGTATTCTGCATATGTGTAATATTCCCATTAGCAGTGCTGCCAGCTGTAATAGGTTGTGATCTCTGAGACATAGTGGGACTTCCTGGATGGAGCTATAACAATGAAAAATAAAATAATAAATAAATATAAAAATATTAGATAATGACAATGAGGAATTTTAATTGTTCATTACTTCAGATACCAATAATAATTTAACTTAAACTGCTATGTTAGGATTAATAGGTATGTTCATTACTGTCTCAATATATTTATTGCAATTATGCAACTGAATCAACTAGAATATATTTTTCAAATAAAGATTTAAGGTTTCTTATCAGTTTTCTTGAACACTTAAAGTTGCTTAAGACAAATTCAAAAATGCCTTTCATTAGTCAATCTCTAATAGTCAAGATTGACCAAAATGAGCTGTATCCCTTTTAAAGGATAAACTGCATTTAGAATTTTTTGTTTTTGCATGTTGGATGTAATGGTCCTGGAGTTTTAATGCTGTTGGTGAGAGCAGGAGTTGAGCTAAATCCAGGGCCAGAAATGAACCAGATCCTGGGGATACTTAAAACCATTACAGAAGACTTAATGATTTACAAGTGTAGGAAAAAATGATGGATGATAAAATTAGTAAAAGAATAGAAGGAGTCAAGAAATGCATGATAAATTTGGTAGGACAACTACAAACAGAAATAACAGAATGCAAATCAAGGGTGACTGATTTAGAAAGAGCTGAAGACAAGAAGAGGAAAACGAATATCATATTTGGAGTTGAAGAATCAAGAGATATATGGACATGGCATCTGGTAGAAGAAATTCTTGTGAAAAAGTTAGCCCTACAACTAGTGGGCTGGGAAATCATGCATGTGTTTAGAATTGGAAGAAAGAGGTCAAAGCCAAGACCAGTGATAGTGAAACTTGCTACTATGAAATTTAAACGGACAATTTTAGCAAACATAAAAAAGTTAAAAGGATCTTGTATATTTACTGAAAATGACTATAGAAAGGAAGATAGAGAACTGAGAGATGTTCTTCTAAGAGAAATGAAAAAAGGTATGACAGAGGGGAAAGAGGCATATATGAGAGGACTTGATTTATGGATAAATCGTAGAAAGCAGGAAATTAGTCAGTGGAAGGTAGGGCAGAAACCCAGAATATAGGACTTAAAATCAGCATCACAGACACCGGTAAGAAGTGAACATGTAGTAAAACTGGAAAGAAGAGATGGTAACAGTATAAGAGAGGAGGGAGGAGGAGCAATCCAGATGATGTCACCAACCAGGTGTGTGTCACCTGAGAGTCACCTGATGTAGACAAACGTAGGGATACCTTGGGAGTAGCTGCTGGGTTGGATGTGCCGAGGGAAACTGGCTTAAGTATTGTGTCTTCTCCAAATGGAAGTATAATGGAAATGAGAGAGGAACAAGACACGAACAGGATGACCAAGAGCAAAGCTAAGTTGCATGAGTTTAGATTTGAGAGAAAGGTATCAGTATAGGGGGAGTTTGTGGTTATAAGCTGGAATGTTGAAGGTTTGTTAAGAAAAGTGTCAAATGGGGAAATGGGGTTCAGTACATTTTGTTTACCTAGAAAATGATGCTGGGAAAGAAGACAGGTTGGAAAGGATTATTAAAGATAAAATGTATAATAAGGAAGGAAATAAATTATTTGACTTTTATGATGAACAAATCTAGTGAATTGTAATGGTACTAGAGGAAAAGATTCTAGGGGCAAGTTTACTTTTGCAAATAATAATGATCACAGTATTGTTGATTATATGCTACTTACAACTGAATTAGAGGAATATCTGATAGATTTTAAGGTTATGGATTTAGTATGTACTAGAGTCATTTACTATTAAAAGGGAAATTACAACACCAGTTTAGATAAATGGTGCAAATTAAGAAATTTGGACATAAAATAGAGAGATATAAATGGAATGATGAGAGGGCACCAGGCTTCATAAGAGAGTTAGGAGTTAATTTTAGATCATTTAAGCTCAATGTAGAAGCTCAAATGAAGGTAAGGAAAATAGGGGAAATAATGAAGATTTTAGAAAGGTTGATTAAACAAGTAGGGGATAAGATGAGAGTGAGAGAAATGGGTAACAAGATATAGGAGGGCTGGTATGATAATGAATGTAGAATTGGTAAAAGGAAAATTGAAAGAGAGTTGAGAAAATGCAGACAAATAGGGGAACAGGCAGAAAGAGAAAACTTCATGATTGAAAGGCAGTGATATAAATCCCTCATGGAAGCAAAAAAGAAAGAATGGGATCAGAATATTAGTAAGAAAATACAGGAGGTAATGAGGACAATGGCAATAAAACAGTGTAGATAGTTCAGAAATTATATAAAAGAAGAGTAAATGAGAATAATATCAATGCTAAGGAATGGTGTTTATACTTTAAAAACCTTTTAGGGGTAGAGGAGATATTCCTCCAGGGGTGGGGTGGATAGTGAGAAAAAAATATATTAAGTGTAGTAGATTATTTGGATAGACAGATTGATATAAATGAAATAAAGGAACATATAAAAAGAATAAAAGGAAATAAAGCTTGCGGGATTGATGGGATTCCAGGTGAATTCTGGAGGGCATGGTGTCAGGATGATGATAGAGGCATATTATTGGCACAGATATTTAATTAACATTTGAAGAGCCTAAAGTTCCCAAAGGTTGTAGAACAGTGATTGTAGTACCTATATTTAAAGGAAAATATGATATAAACAAACCAGCCAATTATAGAGGAATTAGTCTTTTTTTATCAGTCTTAGGTAAGCTGATACAGGCATTTTGGCTGAAAGGCTTCAAAATTGGGCAGAACAAGAAAATAAATTATTCAAGCTCCAAGCAGGCTTCAGGAAAAATAAGAGAACAGTGGATGTCTTTATTATTAATACAATGGTAGAGAAATATCTAGGTCAAAAAAGAGTTTGTGGATTATGAAAAGGCATTTGGTACAATTAACCGCAAGACATTATGGTCAAAACTGAGTAGGATAGGAGTTAATGATAAGTTTACAAAAGCATTACAAAATTTACACTATGAAAATGAGTACTGTATTAAGATTTCCCAGGATAGGATGACTCCAAATAATTTGAACACAATAGGTATAAGACAAGGATGTAAGTTACGCCCCATAATGTTTAATTTATTAATGATTTTTAGAAGAAGTTGGCAAAGTTAGTACCCACATGCCCATAAATGAAAATGATGAGATTCCAGGACTATCATTTGCAGACGATTTGGCAGTGGGATCAATTACTAATATTGGTCTAGCAAAAAGTGATAAGTTTATAAAAGCATTACAAGATTTACACTATGAAAATGAGTACTGTATTAAGATTTTCCAGGATAGGGTGACTCCAAATAATTTGAACACAATAGGTATAAGACAAGGATGTATGTTAAGTCCAATACTGTTTAATTTATTAATGATATTTTGGAAGAAGATGGCAAAGTTAGTACCCACATGCCCATAATTGAAAATGTTGAGATTCCGGGACTACCATTTGCAGACGATTTGGTAGTGCAGTCAATTACTAATATTGGTCCAGCAAAATCATTTGAATTAATCGCCAAATTCTGTGAGAAGTGGGGACTAAGAATAAATATTTGAAAATCAAAAACCTTGGTTTTTAAAAATGGAAACAAGTTACACAAGAATAAGAAATGATATTGGGAAGGGGCAGCGATTTGGTAGCGGGATCAATTACTAATATTGGTCTAGCAAAATCATTTGAAGTAATCACCAAATTCTGTGAGAAGTGGGGACTAAGAATAAATATTTGAATATCAAAAATCATGGTTTTTAAGAATGAAAACAAGTTACACAAGAATAAGAAATGGTATTGGGAAGGGGCAGCGATTTGGTAGTGGGGTCAATTATTAATATTGGTCTAGCGAAATCATTTGAAGTAATCACCAAATTCTGTGAGAAGTGGGGACTAAGAATAGATATTTGAAAATCAAAAATCATGGTTTTTAAGAATGGAAACAAGTTACACAAGAATGGTATTGGGAAGGGGCAGAAATTGTGATGGTTAATAAATTTATTTGGGTACTAGGCTTAACAAGAATGGAGAGTGGAGGGAACAAAAAAGAAAGGTTCAAGCAAAGGATAGGCTAGCTTTGAAAGCCATTACTGCCTGTAGGTACAAGTACCAGAAATGCATATACAGTGGTTGGATAAAATATGCACATTAGTAGTAGAGGCTAAAATGATGTTTGGGGTAGAAATTTGGGGTAGTGACAAATTATGGGCCTACCAAAAAGCTCATCAAACGGGGTTGCACAAGCTGAATTAGGCAGAGTAGGGAGTAAAGGAAAAATAATGACAAAAACTTTGAAACATTGGTTTAGGATTGAGAATTTAGAAGAGAATTGCATTTTGAAACACTGTCTAGTGACGCAAGAGAAAATGAGGGGAGGAAATACTTGGGTTAGTAGAATCAATGAGATTATGGAAAAAATTGGCTTGGGTATGGTGCTGCATGATAGAGAAAGTAACTAAAGAGGTTTTTGGAGAGAAATTAAACAAAGAATTGATGATGTAGAAAGACAGGAGATATTAGGTAATTTTAGTAGTAAAAAGTCATTGAGGGTTTATAGGGGGTTAAAGGAAATATGGGTTAAAGAGAATTATGTGGATGAAGGAGACAGGTGGATGAGGGAGGGAATTGCATGGGCCTGGACAGGAGTAGTGAATCTGAAAGAAATAAGAGGAGGTTTAAATATAGATGAATGTCCGATGTGTGGAATGCAAGATAGTTACTGGCAAGCAATTGTGGAATGTAGAGAAAGTAAAGAAATTAGGGCAAAATTTAGGATTAAGAAATGGGATAACTTACCAATAGAGATAAGGAGGAACAAGTTGGTGAATATGAAAACAAGGCAGAAAATCTTAAGAGTTTGGGAATTATTTAGGTAAGGTTAAAAGAAAATGGTTGAAAAAATTAAGTAAGAAATCAGGAACCAAATTGGGTAGGAACATAATTTAAGTTGGTTTTTGACTGAGTTAATTTTGTAGATGTAAGTTGCCTGATAGTTGAGTAACCTCAAGGTTCAAACTATTCGGCCCACTTGGTTACTCAGCAACTTGGGAAGATTTACTAGAGTGACTATGGTTGTATTTTCTTGTATGACTGAGTGATTTTAAAAGAGCATACTGTGGAAGCTTGTTGTATTATTAAGTGGAAATAAACTCAATTCAATTCAATTTATTTCAGTTCACTGTTGTTTCATGTACCCACATTTATATGGGTATTGCAGGGTATATGGGTGTTTCTTTTTTTTTTTTTTTTGCCTCCATGGTAAGTTCTTAAATAATCTCATGGTTAATTATATTAAGCACAAATTACTATAAATACATTTTCTCAAAATTAACACTGGATTGAACTAAAAATTTTTGCATTACATGATTACTTACATTAACATGATGATGAACAGAGATAACAGGAGTTATGGACACTTAAAGATAAAATCTTATTCTTCTTCCTTGCTATGTAAATTTCCTAATGACATCATAAAACATAGCAGATTGTATTACTGTGTAAAGAAGATTTTCTTCAATAGCAAACAATGTTGAACCTGTGAGGCACTCTGTGTTTGCATCTCTCTTTGGAAAGTTTCTATTCTTCTGAATGCTGAGAATGATAACTCTTAGTAAACAGGGGTGCTGATCTAATTTGTACACCTCGATAACACTATATATTTGCCCTGACTTCAGTGTTATTCTTGGTAAGGATGTAGCCCATAACATTTTTCATAAGAATATAACACAGGAGTTTATTCTTTTATCTAATTCATATTAGGAGATTTCATTTAGAATTTTGAAGGTTGATACAGAAATGTGTACCCTGTATTCTTCATATTTAAGGAGATTCAAAAGAGTCATAAAGTTGAAGTTGAGCATAGAACTAAATTCTTCAACAATTGCATCAATAATTTTATTGTGAAGGGCTTTTCTTGCAGCTTCAGAATCTAATTCTGTCTAACAATCTTTACTTAGTTTCATCCTCTTAATGGTGATAAGTTAATATTTCAAACCACATGAAATAACACATTTACCCATTTCTGTATGTATAATTTTGATTTCTGCTATCTTTTCAAAACAGTACTGAATACCTAAAGAGTATGACTGCAATACTTTGAAAAATTATATCAGTGTAGCTTAAAATCATAAACAAACCATTCTGTATCAACATTAATAAAAAATTAAGGAACCTACGAACTATTTCACTATCTCAATCAGAACGTTATTCTAAAATATTTTGAAAGAACTCAATAAATTCATTTCCACGCTCCTTTACAATATGAATAAGACATGATGTGAAATTCCTCTTTAAAAATATATTGAAAGAACTCAATAGTGCAATTCCACGCTCCTTTACAAAATGAATAATACTTGATGTGATATTACATCTAGTTGGAGTATTTATAGGCATCTTCCTCGGTACATATTCTTTGAGTGTTCCTCTTTGTTTGGAAAATTTGTGGAAGAAATACCCCAAATCAATTAACGTTTACTAAGATCCTTTAATCCTCCTAACATATGATAGGCTGGAACAGGATTAATTTAAGATGGAAACAGTGAACAAATACTGCTCTAAGATATATTTCTTGGACCTTGGCTCTCAGGCCATTTATATGACCAGCCATGATAGCAGCTTCATTGAATGTTTGAGCAACAATTTATTACTTAAGTCAAACTCAGAAACTATATTTTCTATATGTTTAAATAAAGCTTTAGCAGATCTATCATTGCTTATATCAGTAAAAGATATAAATATGTGATGTCTCTAAAATTTTTCTTTTATTTGATTCATTACTCATCACTCATCATATCAATACAGGTGCCTGAGGTCATTAATGCAGGAACTTGTGAATGAGAGGTCTGCAGGTCCCTGTCAGGACTATCCTACCTGATTCTGGTTTTCCTCAATCTTCATTAATGGAAAATGCTGGGAAGATACTCAAAGCTTAGGCCTGGAACACTTCCATCCCTCCAAAAAATCAATTACCAATCTATCACTTCATCTCATGTTCAGTACCCACTGGTTGTGAAGCCCCAATAGTAAAAATGGGCATAAAAACCATTAAAAATCCCTTATTGCAAGAATGTGTATGTGGTTTGAAGTCAGTCACACAGAATGTGATAGCAGTTTATAAGCATGCTTGAGAGTTGCATCATAATTTGTAAAATAAATTAGGGCACTAAATAAACTCCTCTGTTAACAGCTTCTTCTGACTCACAATAATCAAGAAATGCCAATTCAGAGTATCAATAAATCTCTTTAATGTTTCCCTGTTCTTTTGCAACATTCTGTTATATTACTCCACACTGGCATGAAGTTGTAAATTTGCAAGTTCTGCTAAGAAGAATGGAAATAACCTGAACTGCAGAACACTAAAATTATAGGCCTATAGCATTTCATTTCAATTTATTGCAGTTCAGTATGGTGTGATACATGACTGAGTCATATCAGTATGAAGCTACAGTTAAGGATAATTATATACAGCAAAAATAGACCTTAATATATTTTAACCAGTAAATAATAAGATATGCATTATATTAGATTTGCAGGATATAAAATATAAATACAGACTGCAATAAAACAGACATATAAAATAAAATGGATAAGAACAGCACATTATGTATGGTAATGTATAGTAGGTTAAAATGAGTATTTGTTTATCAGATATTTCAATAAAAATAAAATTAAGATCTAAATTACAATAAATATTTGTCAATGCTATGAAGGCTTTATCTATTTAATAAAGTTTTAAAATTTTCTTAAATTTCATGTGGTTGTTACAAAATTTAATTTCTTTAGGAAGAATATTGTAGATCCTACATTAATATATTGAACATCTTCACACTAATTCCACTTACTACATTTTAAAACTACAAAGTAAGTGGAGTTAATGTAACGTATTGAATACATTAATGTAGGATATTACCACTCCATTGTCATCATCTTTGTAAGTACAATTTATTTATTTAAGACCAATGTAGAGTTTTATCACCATAAAGCTAGGATTATTTTAAAAAAGGCAGAGTCTATGGCTTGGGATAGAGAAGTCATTTTTATTCCTCGTGTTATATGCATATATATAAGAGCTCATTTGCATAGGTAAGTTATATTTTACTAAGTAAAGAATGGTTTTATAGATGTATAAACATGGCATAGATTGACATTATCATGTGATTGAGTCAAACTTGTACTATTTTGCTCCATTTGTTTAAATATGTAGAACTGGTTTCACGAACCCTTCATTTGCATCATCAGCCCATTAAAAGAACATTTCAGAAACATAAAATACAAGCAGTTGGAGAAATCAGCAGTGGCATCTCATTTCTGGATAGAAAACCACAACATATTGAATAAAACAAAATTATTAAAATCAGTGTAAGGAGCAATAGAATTAGTAATATCTATATTTACAAGTAGAAAGACACTTTAATGCACTTCTATACTTTAGGTGATGAAAACATAAACTTCAAGTTCATCACACCTCCACCAGAGCAGATTACACATCCCTACAGCATAAGAGTTTATCCTCCAGTCAACAATGGGCGGACGATGTGAACAAAGGGTCCTACATATTTAACAAGTAAGTGGATCAAAAGAGTGTTAGTTCAACTCAATCACACAATGATCTTAATATATGATCAACTTCAAGGTGCAATGTTTGAATTTACAATATTAGTTAATGGCAGAGATGTTTATTAATGGCATCATGTAAATAGTTCAGATTGTCATAATTAAGCTTGGGAACTAATGATTAAATGTTGAAGTTAACCTGATTATTTGGGTATATCTGTTGTCAGTGAGGGTAATTGTCCCTCTGCATTACAAGCAAGTTTGTAAACAAAGGTTAGACTATCATGACACATGTATAACTTATAGTGCTTAAACTAAGCTTAGGTACTCATTTTTATACTAAACTCCATTCACTTACACAAAAGTAAGACACGTTTTGGGAGAATCTCTCTTCAGTTGCTCACTGAACCACCATTTTCAAGTAATGGTGGTTCAGTGAGCAACTGAAGATGGGAGAGATTCTCCTGAAATGCGTCTTACTTTTGTGTGAGTGGAGTTTAGTGTAAAAATGAATACCTAAGTTTAGGTTATATTGCCACTCCATTGTCAAAAGCTTTGTAAGTAAAATATTTATAGTGCTTATTTCATAAAAGTTCCATGAATATTTCCTATCACAGTGTTCACCATATATATATTTTACTTAGACTATGTTTATGCTCATTGTTACAGTTGCCAGGAGCTGAGGAACATCCACAAGCTCTGTGCACTGCATTCAAGGTGTGTGCTTTGTGGTGGTGCACACTGCTTGCTAACATATAAGGGATTATGCAATATAACAGATTGGACAAACTATAGTAATGTAATAAGGGACCATTTTTTTTTTTTTTTTTTTTTGCATATATTTTGTAAACCATTTGTACTTTGTGAATTATTTTTGAGAATGTCAAATACTTGTAACAATTTTATTGGTAATAAATTATTATTATTATTATTATTATTATTATTATTATTATTATTATTATTATTATATTTATTTTAAGATATAATGTTGGAGGCACAGCATTCACTCACTTAGAATTCAAGTCTACATTTGAGAAATATGGAAGTCATATCTTACTTTAAAAGCACAAAATGTTGTGTGTAAAGTGTGTAAAATAAACTTAAATAAAAACTTACATAAGCAATAGAAAAATACCTCAAAAGCAAATCACATAGGAAATGTGTACAACAAAAATCAATGGAGGAGATACCTACAGCATCAAACAGTAGCTCATCTTTTACAGACCAACAATTAATGCCTTGTAATGATTTATGCAACATGAAGGTGAGTGCAAATATTACATTTACTAACTGAATAATCTGAAATTTAGAGGGTTTCTGGAAAAATACACATATCAGGACATTCCCAGTGAGTTGACAATATGTAAAAATATATTTACTTATTTGTCATTAAGACAGGCTAAACAACATTAGGGAATTAGAAACTTAATAAGAAGTTAGAAGCAGTGAAGTACCTAGATTGATTATACAATTGGTATTAGGTAACACTATACACTATACTTCACTAACTGATTAATTCATCAGAATATGTTTCAAGAGTATTTGCTCTCATTTTCAGCTGGGGAATAACTAACACTGGCAGGTGATGATGTGAATTAATAGTTAGGGTGAAGTATAGTGTCACCTTATATTAACTTTATGTGTATAATATTAGGGAAACATATTTGTGGTAATAAAATCTGAGTCTTTTGATGAAACAACAGATGTGACTGGGAGATATGTTGCTAATGAAATGTTGGCAATTCTGCCACTAAACAACACTACACATATTATTAAAAACCAAAGTTTTGCAAAAGGTGAACCACACAACATAAGCAGCTTTTTAAAATATCTTTAATGGCCATTTGGTACTTATACTATATATTGTTAAAGCAGTCAAAACATACATTTTCGTTATAGAAACAAGAATCATGTAACCTGTCTTGTGCAAGGACTTCATAGAGAGGCTGAGGTTTTTCAGTGTCATATAGCAAGGTTGACAAGCTAATACGAAGACAATTTTTCTAAAAGGCCCACATAGAATATTGAAGTTCAGGGAAATGGCATCTGGAGTTCGCCTTCCCCAAGTAAAGTAGTGACAAGGTGGTTCATGGATAAATGGTGTTATATTATGCTGAGCATTATAAACCTTTATGGGAATAATTAGGGCATTAAATAGCAAGGAGGTATTTTCCATTCCAATTGTTAAAGCACTAATGCCCCAACAATTAAAGGAAACCCTACAATTTACAAAAGCCTATTTTGGACATTTACCAAAAGCCATAACAAAGTAGAAGGAATCAAGATTGTCCATATTCAAAAGCATAAATATAATTGAAGAAATAAATTTCCAAGAAAATTAATCAGCCACCATCTGGACCAGTAACTGAAAAAGTGAAGCAGAATTTCAATAGCATTATTAAAAAAATAGTGGGTTTTTGGTGATGTGCAACGTAGGAAATGGGCTGCTGAAGAATAAAAATCCCTCAAATAAAAACTTTTATTTTTCATATGCATCATTAACTTCAAGTGGTGTCCAAAGAACATTTTCTCTATATAAAAATTCACTAACAGATTCTCGAAGAAAGTTTACTTCTGAAAATTGTGCATGTTTATCATAGTTCATTGCAACAAGCACTTCGAAAATTAAGAATGCACTTTGTAATATATGCTTCATGTTTCATAGTTACCAGACTTATTGTCATGGCATTTGCTTGCTTATATTCCCAGTATGTGTGCATCCAGGATTCAAAATAAAGGTATAATTCCTTTGCATGTAATTTTATATTTAACTCTTCACTGTACTAAGCCTAGTTATTACCATTTTTAGACCAAACTCTTTCTTCTTTAGCAAATATAATACATGACCAGCAAAACATTTATTTAATTTTGCACTTTCTGCAAGTCATTCAGTTTTTTGGTACTTTGTTGTTTAAAATTATTAATTTCCCTTATCTTTGTGAGGTACAGAATGCCTTAGTAGTTCACAGTGTTGATGAAAATCTGGTTGTTATTTAGGGAGAAAGTCAAGCTATTAAAAAAAAAATAAAAAAAAAAAAATTAAAAAATCTGATGAGAGACAAAAACTCTTAGAACTAGAAATTCCAAGCAGCCATTTTCAGTGTTTTTAAATTGTTAAATTTATTTTATTCCAAATTCATGACTTTTTAACTTTGTTTCATAGATCATTTAGGCACTGCAACTTTAACTTATTGCAAATTAGATGACTTACCATGATTTTATACTTAAAACCACCAAGCTGTCAAATGTGATTGCTCTATTTTACTAATAATAATTGCTTTGTCTTAACTAAGCTATTGCAATTGACTCACAGCAATATATTACTAGACGCTGATTGTAAGTAGCATTGGTAGTATCTGAAAAGTAAACATATCTCCACAATTGATGTGATATAGGTGTCAGCCTCCCAAAATAAAAATAATTCTTAGGATTTTCAATTATATTCCTGAGGATCAGTCAGGTCTGAAAGATGTTCCAGTGATAGACAATGCTCTAGTGACAGACAAAGATAAGGAAGTATGATATTTCAGATGAATATTACAGTCCTACAACTGATCAGGGAGTAATAATTTGGAATATGAAAGAGATTCCCCTGTAGCTTCAAAGGAAATCAAAAGATTGAAGGTAAATAATAATAACAATAACGATGATGATGATGATGATGATGATGATGATGATGATGATGATCGTCGTCGTCGTCGTCGTTGTCGTCCTCATCATCATCACCACACTATTACTGTTATTACTGTAATCAGAAACTACGAAATTACTCAAATATATGGAAATGCCAGATGATACAAATTGCAAGAAAACTCTTCTATACAAATCATTATCCTAAATAATATAGACATTACCCTTATTGTTTAATAAGGGAAATAAAACAAAACTCTTCCTCTGTACAGTCCAATGCATTCAGATGTTGCAATACATACTAGAAAAAACTTTCTGGATACAATTAGCTTCTGGAACAAAACAAAGTTTGCAGATGATGTCATGCAAGGAAATATGCAATTTTTTCTAGCAGACATCAATGACCAGTGCATCATTTCCACAACATTTTTGACTTAGCTGTCATTAATTCATAGAACATTTTCAAGATGATAAAACGAAGTAGAATAAGTTGCAAACATTTAATTCTTTATCCTAAAACTCACAGAATATACTGAAACTAGAAATTAAATAAAGAGGATAGAGGAAGGTAATGAAGAAGAACTAGATTTGGAGCAACTCAAAAATAGAGTTAATCAGAGACAGCAGTGCAAAATGATCAAATGTTGAAAACAAGACAAACATAAATTGCAATAAATGCAGAAATCACATTTGAAAATCCTGCACAAAAGAAGTCATAAAAATAATTTCTATTGAATGTAAATGGAAAATTCTAATCATTTTATAGCATTCATTACTGCATTTTATGTTTTTGTTTGCCTTATCTACAGATAATGGAACATGACCTAGGGCATTACAAATACACTTCTAATATTGTGTCAATAAAGGCTTTCCATAGGCATTTTATTGTGCTATATTCCCGTATACTCATTACAAAATATATTGTAAATAGGTACATTGTTTTATTTAGTAGAGATAGTAATAATTGTATTTATTATATACTAATATAGGAGCCCTAAATGAGTGCATTGGTATTTATATGTATACAATAGTTTTTGGTGGTTCTGCATTAAGGATATTATTGCATACAAACGGTTCTGTGTTAAGGATATTGTTGCATACAAACATAATAACAACTGCACCTCACAGATGTGACTTGGACAGAGATGTCTTTTGTGAACAATAAAGTTAGACATTTAAAAGAAAGCTGATAAAAAGGTAAAGGCTTATGAACATGTAGAAATTATAGACATGAAATTACAAAGGAAACACTTTCACAGACATGGCTTGCACATGAACAAATAAGGCCAAGATGTAAAAGAGAGATCTAAAATAGCCTCCATTCAATCTACATTCAACAAGGACAGCATCAACTTCAAACTCCAATGGAATGATGGCAGCAAATTTGTCAAGGATACAAACCTTGAGCAAGTCATCAGGTCCGCCATGAGTTCAGCAAGGACTTCAAAAAATCCATGGCATCTAAAAAACTTTTTATGCTACAATTGACCCCAAAAAGCGACTAAGGAATTTGTCAAGGTAAGTAACAGCATAAACTCTGGATCTGCTGCAATAAAAATGTCTGATAATTCTAATGTTATCAAAATAATGTACTAAATTGTTCAATATCTTAGAAATAAATTACAAGAATTAGAATTACTACTGATGTATATAATATAAGATTTAAATACAGAAAATTGGGCTAAATGCAAAACAAATAGGTTATTGCCATATTAGTAACTTTATCCAATAAGTACACAGGTTTGATCTCCCAGACCTTTTAGTAAGTAAAACTACTTGTAACTCATGACTAATGTGATCTGTGCAGGTATGAGCTTTTGAAATTTTTTTGTTATATAGTGTTGGCTTGCTATGATGCCAGTGGCATGTTAGCTGTTACCTTTAGTGTACTCATATATTGTTATTTTAATTTTTGTACCATCTTCTAAACTTTGCAGTTGAGACAAAGTTTAAAAAAGGGAATGCATATGATCAAAACTTTCAAAAGTCATAGAATGCATGGGATATTTTTTTAAATAGTTTTTAATGCCTGATTTTATTGCTGAAGCATCACAGGCAGTGGACACTGGTGATACGGGAGATGAAATGATGAATTGGGAAAGAATTATTTTTTCTTTAAGGAAGGAAATGTTATAGGCCAAGTTTAACGTACCTCCCCAGCATTTGCCATTTATGAGGACTGAGGAAAACCTAGAGAAAACCTCAGTCAGAGAGGACAGCCCTGGCAGGAATTGAACCACAGACCTCCCACTCATGAGTCTGCATCTTAACAACCTCGGTCAGGTGGTAGGTTTGAGGATGATGATGATGTGATGCTGAATTTAGCTGCAATGAAAATTTTATCATTGAAAATGATCAAATTCACAATATGAAACAGAGGAAAGCACTGTTGAGGATACTGAAAGTGACAGCAAATTTCAAAATGGTAGAAATGGAATTACAGATAATAATCCTTCAGCTAACAGTAATTTAGACATTCCTTTTCATTTTTATGAGAAGAACAGGTTCAAATAGTCAACAAAAGAATGCCTAAGTCATTCTAGAATTGGACAGCACAACATTATTCTTTTATGCAAGTATAGAATTTTCTTTTAAAAGATGATGTGTTTACTGGCATTATAAAATGGACTAATTTCAAAATTATAGAAAGAGAGAGCAAATTATAAAGATGAGCATTACATACAAGACCTGCTTACTGCCTTTAAATCGAACCATAAAAATTATAGATGTTTATTTGCCAGCAATAGAATGGGTTAGTCAGTGTGTCTAGTCAACAGGTCTACAGTATTGGAAATTCTGCCACTGATTGATCAAGTTTTGGTAAGCTTCAAGGATGCTGAAAATTTAATACATTTTTTAAAAATAACCAGCAAAATATGGATTAAAAGAACCTGTCTGATGCATTCCAAAACAATTAATTTCACAATGAATATATATTTTGGCAAAGTTCTGGGGAAAAAACATTGCTGCTTGAACATCAAAAGCTTGCCAAGCAAAACAAGTTGTTCAACTCACTAGCCATTTTTCATATTCATTCAAAATCATCATATCACATCACTTGAATCTATGGATTCTGTAATCAGTTTAGCAAACTCTAACAATGTCATTCTAACTCCAGGATACAGATTTCATCAGAAATGACATACATTATGTACAATTTATGAAACTGTCACTCTCTTCATATTTACACACATTTAACTCTGTTGTAGAGTTTGTAGGAGAGGTCATTTTTTATGTAAAATACCATCTTGGGGAAGAAAAGAAACAACATATTAATGGTATCAATATTAATTCAATTTGGAACCAAACACAGTGAAAGACATAATAATAATCTCTCCCGAGTCAAAATATTTAGAACATTCTTTATGGTTTCACTTGCATGAGATTTACTCAGAACATGTTTTGTGAAACAATTATTGTCCACATCCTCAGCTGTTAAATGATTGTTGGATCATTTGGAAAAGATGGTTAAGTAGATGTCTGGGTTGACTCTGGTGGTCTTGTGATAAACTCGAATAAAGAGCTGTCTGCTTCCAGGGTAGACATTCATAAGGTTTTGCTCATGACTTTTTAAATAAATCCTTTCCCTTGTTTTTAATTAGACAATGAATCGATTTAATAATCTTATGCTCCACTTACCATTGAATTATACACATCATGTTTCACAGGCCTTTGCCTGCATCATCAGCTGTGTGTTGACTGTTGGATTCGCTGTTGGTTGAATGAACTTGGTGTAGCTCTCGTGGACATTTAATGAACTTTCGGATTAATTTGTCTTCTTTTGGGATCTCAAAGTTCATAACCTTATCTTCATATTTTTTTATAAAACTTTTCCCCATATTCCCACTTCCAAGGGTCTATCTATGAATTTCAATAATTTGACTTCCATTTCTATATCATGTTTATCTCTCCAAAAGTGATGTGTAACCGCCAATTTACCAGCAAAAAAAGAAACTACCATTCACAAGAAATTTACTTATCGTCCTTGGGCCACCAAAAATTCTAAAAAATACTCAAGAGAGTTTGGGATTACTTTGTTCCCAGTGAACATATTTAGCCTACATAATCTGCTCAACTCCAGTGATAATGATAGAATACCTGATGAGAAGAAGCCAGGATTATATGAAATCAATTGTTTGGAATGGAACAAAGTATATATTGGCAAAACAAAAAGAAGCATTGGAATTAGGCTAAAGGAACACTGGAAAAACATCAGGTACAATCAGATAGTAAAATCGGCAGTTGCACATCACTTTTGGAAAGATAAGCTTGATACAGAAATGGAAGTCAAATTATTGAAATTCATAGATAGACCCTAGGAGTTGGGAATATGGGAAAAAAGTTTTATAAAACAATATGAAGATAAGGTTATGAACTTCGAGATCCCAACAGAAGACAAATTAATCCAAAAGTTCATAAAATGTCCATGAGAGCTACCCAAATCCATTCAACCAACAACGAACCCAACAGTCAACACACTGTCACTGTGACACTGATGCAGGCAAAGGCCTGTGAAACATGTTCTGTATAATTCAAATGGTAAGTGGAGCATAAGAGTATTAAATCGACTCAATGTCTAATCAAGAACAAATTAATTGTTTCACTGTATTAGTTCCGACACAAAAGTTATTTTAAATTTAATACTTTCCCTCATGTTTAATTCTTTTAGTTGTTGAACAATTTTTAATAACGTGATGACCTTTTGACCTTTTCTATTTCATGGCTTTCATTCCAAAAATGTACTGCTACAGCTGATTTATCCATTTGTTTGTAATGGATGTTTCTCCAATGTTCCTTCACCCTAATGCATATATTTCTCTTTGTTTTTCCTATGTAGATTTTTTCACATTCCTTACAATTAGTCTGGTAAATACCAGATATATTTCTCTTGGGCCTGCAATATGTTTTGTTTAATTTCAAACATTTTTTTACAATGTATCGGTTTTGAGGTGCTAAGATAATATTGTACTGCTTGAAAATTTTTGGAAATTTCTTATTAGCTGATGAGTAGCAAGTGAACTTTTTAAATGATTTTTCCCCTGCCAAATCACTCAAAGTTTTGATTTGTTTAATTCTTTTCTTTTCTGGGGTCTTTTAATTTTTTGGTTAATCATCTTTTGTCTAACCCACTCGATTTAGCAGCTTCTATTATGTATATTCATTCTTATATTCTTCTTTATTCAGTGGTATATTTATTAGTCTGTATGTCATGTCATGTCATGTATTGATGTACTGCTTCATTCTTAATGAAAGGTGGATTTGTTTTATCGATGGCTTTTAGAATAAATATTATTATTTTGAATATATATAAAGAAGAGAAAGAATGCTTAATTTTTTAAAAAGCACTTTACATATTGTTCCTGGACTTGCTCCTATCATGGCTTGAATTCACAGCAATTTACTCCCCCAAGAATATAGTGCCATACCTCAACCAGGAATGGACACAAGCAAAGTAAGGCAGTATTCGCCTTTGTATATCTTGCTGGTACACTTATCATATAGCATATCATACTGAGTATTTGCTTATGTGATTTTTATGTAAGTATTCCATTTTAAATTGTTTTGAATTTAAAGGCCAAAAGTTTAGTGGATTCTACTTTCCCAATTGTGTAGTTTAGGAATTTTATTTGTGGAGCTAATATTTTTTATTTTCTTTTGTATGAATATCCATTGCAACTGTCTTATTGCCATTTATTACGAGAATGTTTTCTACAAGATAGTTAGCAATTTGGTCTGTTACTTGGCAAATTGTTTTTAAGTAGTTTTCTTTGTTTGCTGCCCTTACCAGGACATTTGTGACATCAGCAAAGAGAAGGGACTTTGCAGAATCATCAGCTATAATGAAATTGTTAATGAATAGCAAGAAAAGGATAGGACCTAATATAGAACCTTGAGGTACTCCATAATTTTCCACTAGTGCACTTGATCCTTCTTTATTTCTCTAATTTCTCTGTGTTTTATTTCAACAATTTTTTTCTGGGTATTCAAATATGATTTTATCCAACTGTGAGGTAGTCCTCTAATTCCAAGCATTTCTAATTTTACTAATAGTTTTTTATTTTATGGTCAATTATGTCAAATGCTTTTGACAGATCTAAAATAATGGCTCAAATATGTTCCTTTTCATCAATAGCTTTGAGGGATTCACAAATAAAAGAGAAAATTGCTGATTCCAAGCATTTCTAATTTTACTAATAGTTTTTTATTTTATGGTCAATTATGTCAAATGCTTTTGACAGATCTAAAAAAATGGCTCAAATATGTTCCTTTTCATCCATAGCTTTGAGGGATTCACAAATAAAAGAGAAAATTGCTGATCAGTACAGTAATTGCTTCTAAAACCATGCTGGTCTCCAGATAGTAAACTGTTCCTATCTAGGAAGCTCAAGAGCCACCTGTAAAATAATTTTTCCAAACTTTTTGAGAAGACTGATAGTAATGCTATGGGTCAATAATTTGATACATTATTTCTTTACCCCTTTTTGTATAATGGTTTAACAATAGCTATTTTGAAGCAAGCAGAAAAAATACCACTGCTGAAGGATTCATTGTAAAGGTATGTTAATGGTAGAGCAATTAGATGTACACATTTTTTAATGAGGAAGTCAGGTGTGTCATCCATTCCTGCTGAGCATTTGGTTTTAATTCTTTTATTATTTGCAGTATTTCCACTTCATTTGTTGGGACAAGGTACATTGAATATTTATTTATGCTATTTCAATTTCAATTCTACTCACTTAAAAAGTAGGCAAGCATCTATTTTTTGCTTGTTTGCTATTTTTATTAGGTTTTCTGCTATATTAACAAAGTATTAACAAGACTATTTCCACTTCATTGGGGTGTGAGATGTATTGTGAGTTCTCCATCAGAGTTATGTTTGCGACCTGGGGTAAATTACCTGTTCATTTAAGAACTTTTGAAAAATACGACATTTTTAAAAAATTCTGTCGGAACTCTCACAGTGAAGCTTGTTAAATTAAATTATATCTAATACAGATTAGATATAATCATCTAACACACTCTTATGCTTCACTTGCTTTTAAATATGGTGGGAGACCGGTTTCAAAGAGACATCCTCTCCATCTTCAACCAACTTGAGTCATCAAAGAGTGATTGCTTCTAAAGGCATGATGGTCTCTGTATAGTAGACTGTTCCTTTCTAAGAAGGTTAAGAGCCGCATTCAAAATATTTTTTTCAAAATATTTCAGAAAACTTATAGTTATGCTATGAGTTAATAGTTTGACATATTATTTCTTTCCCTCTTTCTGTATAGTGGCTTAACAATAGCTATTTTAAGGCAAGCATGAAAAATGTCAATATTAAAGGATTCATTTTAAAGGTATGTTAATGTTTGAGCACATTGCGTGTGCACATATTTTAACAAGGAAGTCAGATATGTCATCTACTCCTGCAGAACATTTTGGTTTTAGATCCTTTATTATTTCTAGTATTTCCATTTCATTTGTCTGGACAAGGAATATTGAATCTTTATAATTATACTAATGACTTCACAGGTAGGCAAGAATGTATTTTATGTATCTTTTATTATGTTTTCTGCTATGTTGACAAAGTAAGTGTTGAAACTATTCACTACTTTATTAGGGTGTAAGATGTATTGTGAATTCTCTGATATTTGCAACCTGAAGTAAATTATCTGTTGTTTCTCCTTTGATTACATTATATATGGCCTTTGATTTGTTCCTAGCTATTTAATTGCTTTATCATTAGACTGCTATTTTGCTTCTCCTATGACTTAAATAAGATTATTTTATATCTTATGTAGTCATTAATTTAGCACTGAAAGGATGAGTTTTCAATAAAATATATAAGTAATTGATTGATATCATTGTATGATTCAGTTGAACTACACACTCTTAAAGCTTCACTTACTTTTCATAAATGTATGGAACTGGTTTCGAGAACATTTAGTTCCCAACTTCAGCCAGGCTAAAGTTCAACTGCCGGATCATTCGTTGAGCCGTGGGAATGTATATTCTGCTCTGGTGGTGGTGTGATAAACTTGTAGTTTATGTTTTCATCCCTGGCAATGTCAAAGTTCATTATGCTGTCTTTATATTTGTAGATGTAGATTTTCTCCCAGGTTGCTAATTCTGTAGGTCCTTGTACTGATTTTAATAGTTTAATACAAGGACCTACGGAATTAGCAACCTGGGAGAAAATCTACATCTACAAATATAAAGACAGCATAATGAACTTTGACATTGTCAGGGATGAAAACATAAACTACAAGTTTATCACACTGCCACCAGCAGAATATACATTCCCACAGCTCAACGAATGATCCGACAGTTGAACTTTAGCCTGGCTGAAGATGGGAACTAAATGTTCTCGAAACCGGTTCCATACATTTATGAAAAGTAAGTGAAGCTTTAAGAGTGTGTAGTTCAACTGAATCATACAATGATATCAATCAATATGATTGGCTTCACTGTGCAAGTTCCAATTTACATTTAAAAAATATAAGTAATGTTTTATTTCACATTATTTCTTTATCTAGGTGGAATACACTGTTTGCTATTATTATTAGGATTTTTCCTAACGATTTCCATGGGGAATGCCATGTTTAGATAATAATGAAAAGCTTTTAAGAATGATTCAAATTTGCTAGACAAATAATTAACATTGTAAATTTCTTCCCAAAATTCTTAACTAAGTAAAGAAATGAAATGATGTTTTGATCTTGAATTATTCAAGCTTCTGAAGCTTGAGTTGTGCTAACTACAGCAGAGAGTGTTAGTGTTTTTTCACTGCGGTCACTAAAGTTCAGGTCAAGAATCTAGCTCTTACATTTATGAGGGTCAAGATTTACAAAAAATTGTTATATTAGTGAAGAAGAATGTTGTGTGACTTGTGTAGGTTAGAATATGGTTTGTTATAGTAGTTATAGGTAGCCATGAAGTTTATTTATGCTGATACAGAGTTTGATTTCCTATTTAAATCTATATTAAAATCACCACATATTATTAACATTTTACTTTTGACATTTAACATGATTCAGAAACAGTGTCCAGCTTTTTCAGGTAGATATCTGGATCACTACTTGGATACATATTATTGTGATATTGGGATTTATAGAATATTCAAATTCTTTTTTTTTTTATCATCTATTGTATATTTCCAAGGACATCAAAAACATTATTCCTCACAAAAATACAGATACTCCCTACATTAAGAGAGATTCTACAAGAGAAAGCTGCAAGTGTGAAGTCCCAATAATTTGGTTAATTATAGATTATCTTCGCCTAGCCAGTGCTCACTAAGGCAAAGAATATTTGCTTCTTTTAGTTGTGTTGATAGCAAGAGCTCTATCTTGTTTATTTTGTTAACTAGTGATTGGATATTTTGATTTTTTTAATTGTGTTTGATGCCCATTTTTACTACTGAGGCACCACAGGTGGTGGACAATGATGAGACATGAAATAAAATGATATATTGGGAAAAGTTTTTTTAAGGAAGGAAACGTGGGAGGTCCCGGCATTCACAATTTATTAGGACTGAAGAAAACCTGGAAAAAAAAACCTCAGTCAGGGAGGACGGTCCTAGCAGGATTCGAAACCCAGATCTCCCGTTCACGAGTCTGCACCTTAATGAACTCGGCCACCCATGGCAGTGGACATTTTGATGAACGAGTAAAAGTTGATTATTATTAGGTACAGTTAAGTGACCACATAACTTAGCTAAGTTTTAGCTAAGTTGACTGCATCACCCATTCTCTTTATTAGTTTTCCTGATTCCTGTTTAGCTGACTTTTGATGGCACTGTACAGCAGCTGATCCAGTTTCAACAATCCTCACTAATTTAATTATGGCTTTATTACCAAAGTGCTGCTGTTAACCAATGATTTCTCTCCTTATCAGCATTCATCCTGTCATTATTATTTCCTGATAATGCATAAAACTGAGACAGTATTTGCTAGCCTCGATCCCAGACCTACTGATTAACCAAGTAATCATAAAATATAATAAGGTAATCATAAGATATAATGTAATAAATAAATTAATTTATATTGTTTGCATAAAGCATGTATGTAGGTCAAATATTTATGTTCAGAGGAAAAGTTGTCTCAACTAGGTGTAAACAAATCCTATTATTTTAAATGTAAATTGGAACTTGCACAGTGAAGCTAATCATATTAAATGATATCATTGTATGATTCAGTTGAACCCATTGAAAAGGTGTGCTAATTCCATCAATGAGGTTCTGACAACATGTACAGTCATTCCAAAAGAAACAATATACAAAATAAAACAGAGCAACTCTAAAATAGCTAAGTATATGGTTTACCTAAAATTCACAAGACTGGAAATGGTATGCGCCCCATCATTAACAACATCAATACTCCCTCTTACTATTTAGCAAAATGGTTAGCTAATAGATTCAAGACATTACCAAAATTTCAAACCAGGAGCATAAACAATTCATATCAGTTAATAGAAAAAAATTAATGACATAAAATTGCATCCCGCTGACACTCTTATATCTTTCAACGTAGAATCTCTGTTTCTGAGCATACCAAAAGAAAAACTCCTGATTTATCTACATGATTGGCTAAAAACAAGTGGAATTAATGATACACACATAAAAGAATACATCAAACTGACAGAAATTTGCATAAACCAAGCCTTTTTTACCTTTAAAGGAAAATCTTATAAACAACAAGCAGGACTTACAATGGGCAACCCCCTTATCTCCATTTCTAGCTAACCTCTTCATGAGTAGACTTGAAACACACATCAACACAGCTTTTCCATACATATTTAAGGTATGGTACAGATATGTAGACGATACATTTGCCATAGTTAACAAAAAACTCATTGATGATGCCTTAAAACTTCTGAATATGCATGACATAAACATATCATTTACATACGAAATAGAAACAGATAACATGCTGCCATTCTTGGATATTAAAATAATGAAATGCCAAGAAAATCTTCAATTTGGAATATACAGAAAGAATACACACGCAAATAATCACATCAAAGCTAACAGTTTTAACCCCACAGCACACAAACATGCAGTAATTAACAGTTTAAAACACCGGCTAGTTAACCTACAAATTAGCAAAGAAGAATATTTTAAAGAATACAAACAAATAGAAGAAACAGCAGTTAAAAATGGTTTAAAAAAAATAAAAAAGAAATAGTACATAAAAAGGTGCAGAAATTCAAGAGACAAAAATATATCAAAGAAACCACAACACTTTCAGCAAGAAAAGATAAACTAATTTTTAAAAAATTCACATATCCATGGGCCACAAACAAATTTCAGAATATTCTTAAAGATTTTAATATCAGGTTGGCACTGATTAATAGAATTAATGTAAAAATTTACTGATAGATAATGTTAATGACAGTATTTCACAAGAAGAAAAATCAGGTATTTACAAAATAAACTGTGCAGAATGTGAAAAAAACTACATTGGAAAAACAAAGAGAAACATAGGCACATGGTTAAAGGAACATTTCAGGAACATAAAGTACAAGGAAATAGAGAAATCAGCAGTAGCATATCATTTTTGGACACAAAATCACGACATAATAAATAAAGCAAAATTATTAAAATCAGTACAAGGATCTACGGAATTAGCAACCTGGGAGAAAATCTACATCTACAAATACAAAGACAGCATAATGAGCTTTGACATTGTTGGGGATGAAAACATAAACTACAAGTTTATCACACCGCCACCAGAGCAGAATATACATTCCCACAGCTCAACGAATGATCTGACAGTTGAACTTTAGCCTGGCTGAAGATGGGAACTAAATGTTCTCGAAATGGGTTCCATACATTTATGAAAAGTAAGTGAAGCTTTAAGAGTGTGTAGTTCAAATGAATCATATAATGATATCAATTAAATCCTATTATATTCACTTGAAGCCGAAGAAATCCCAAGAATCTTCTTTTTGTTATATTAATGGCATAGTCTGGTCCTCTAAAGATTTGGAAAGCAATATTAAGCACAAAGCGATTACCCGATTTCTTTAGAAGACACGGTCAAGTGTGAGTCCTATTGTTAGATTGCAGAGAGGGACTGTGCAACAAGATGTAATAATTGCAAAATTCTTAATAAGATTTATTTTAAGTATATAGTTTATTCAGGTCAAACTAATGCCGACAAACAGAGCTAAGAATTTAAAAGCAGAGCCAATAGGAGCTGTTTGGGCAATCAAGACTTTAAAGATGATAATCAATCAGATTTATATGAAAAAGATTTGCATAAAGTGAGACCAATAGAAAGACATAAACAGAGGAAGAAAGTAATGTAATATTCAAAAAGTCCTATAGCAAAGTGTTTCTAGCATCCTGACCGAAGGACTGGATAATTAATAAAAGTGACAGTTTTTCAGGCAGAGGCAGTCAGTCATACACAGTCAGTCAGTCGAGCAGTCATTCACAGCCAGTTTATCAGTGGGTCAGTCCTTCAGAGATTGTCAGACACTCAGTCATTCAAATTCACACAATAGTTACGCAGAAATGCTCAGTCACTTATTCAGCTTCAGATCTTCATTGGTAAAGTATTTAGTTTAGTAATAAGTAATATTAAAATCATTTGTGTGAGCTTTAAGTGACAGTCAGTGATAATAACAGTAATCGTTTGAGTCTTGATAGAAAAATAAGTGTAGTGCAAGTGAATATGAAAGTTGTATGATAAATAGCAAAAGATTGGACAGAATTATGCGTCAAGCTTAGGGGATCATAGTTGCTATAGATTGCAAATTTGATGGTGCTATAGCAGCCTTAGTAATGCTCAGACATGTTTCCAGACTTCAGTGTGACCAAGCCAGAAGAGTGAACATAAAAGCATTAATAAATGTTGTTAACATTATCCATGCTTGTTTCAACTACTATTATTTGTATTCCTTGTCTCCTTCCTTTTGATACTTTTACATGTCACAAAATTTCAGCTAATGCCGAGAATTGTAGCCATGGTCAAGAGACTTGAAGAGAGCAGTGGCAAGAGGAGAAGAATAACATATCAAATTCCACAAATACTCTTCAGAATTAAATTACCTAGAATCAATCATCGTCACTTTACCTCTCACACTACCTTATCAATTAATCCATATAATGAATGAATGAATCAATCAATCAATCAATCCTTTACTTCCCACATTCAATTATAATAAACAACTAATAACAGTCACTTTCCTATTTTATTCCTACGGCAAAACTCACTACTGATTTTATTACACTTTTGAACTATAAGTCATTTCTTTTGGTTACTGTGATGCCATCCACCACACAGTGTATTAGTTTCCCTTTAGAACTGAGTCAGTTACAAGAACTGAGTCAGTTACATTACACAATAGCTTTCCAAATTTGTATGACCCTCTGCATTTAAAGTGTACACCATCTCTTCCAAATTCATCTTCAATTATCCAAAAGTTCTCATATGCAAGTACAGTGCTTGGTGAAACACTGCCGGTTTAGTTCTTTGTTGATTTTCATTACTCTTCGTACTGTTGCATTTCATCTTTTGAGCATGCCATTGACAATTATCTTGACATCAGGCAATTCAGATTTCATTTAACTTATGTTCATTTTCTTTCCCATAATTTCTTCAGCTCATTCTCCCAATTTTATGTTATTTGTCCCAGTATACACCATCACCATACCTGCATTCCTTTCCTTTAAATTAATCCTTCCAACCTGGTGCTTGATTTACACAGAACTGTCTTGAAAATTTTAGCACAGAATTGCCTATGAGTATTTTTCTTCCTTCATGAGCGTTGATTCTGGAATTGTACATTTTTCCTCCTTCATCAGCTGTACCTTATATTATTTTCATTCAGCACTTCAAATCTATTTTTCCCATTCACTTCATAACTACCATTCAAAGGCTGTATGCACTTATTTCAATTAAGCATCCAAGTATCATCTTTTGTATTGGTATTTCACTTCATTATATCTATGATCCAATTCTTGTTATCTCCATTTGAAGGCCCTCATTTATCTCTTTTAATTTTGCATTTTCCTTTTCCAGATCTTCCATTTTTCTTCTGAGGACGCTCAGGATCTTTTTTGTCTTTACTAATCAAACTTAGTTCTGTTTTCAGGTTATAGTTTTCCTTATGGAGTCCAATTATTTCCTTTTGTGTATCTCTTTGGTCCTTATTTCAAATGTTCAGTTTTTATGAAGAAATGCTGCCATTTCTTTCTAAAATGCATTTCCAATCACTGGTTCATTTATGCAGCAATTTCTTGCTTGTTTCTCCAGATCATATCTATCCCCCATGTTCATTCCATTTACATGCCTTTCAGATAGTTCATTTTTATACCATCTTTAGACATTATATTATCATATTTAGCACTGTTATTGCTTAGTATGAGCTGCATGCTTCACTCAACACTGCCATCTTGAAATTATCTTGAAATTTCCCCAGCATTTGTGATCTTTAAAGAGAATACTAGTACCATCTGCAAAAAGAATTGGATAAGCATGTTTGTTTATTATGGAGGGAAGATTGTTGATATATAGTAAAAATAATAATGGACCTAAAATAGAACTTGAGGAATACCATACTTTACTACTTACCATTCTGAGTATGCATTAATATTATCTGAAAAATTTACCATAACTTTCTGCTTTCTGTTTGTTAGGTATGATGCATCCATTCCTTTGTCCTTAATACCATATTAGGATATTTTTGATAAAAGTATGTTATGATTTACACAGTCAAAAGCATTTGATAGATCACAGAATATATCTAATGTATCAAATTTATTATCAAGGGATATGACAACTTCATTAGTTAACTTGAAAGTGACATCATTGGTTGACATGTTCTACTGAAACCCAACCTGTTCCTCTGTTGAAATATTATTTTTATGTAGATGGTGATACATTCTTTTGAATACTAGTTTTTCAAATACTTTGAATAAAGTCATCAGTAATGATATTGGTTTGTAGCCTGATTTAGCGAGTTTTGTCCTTCTTATATAATTGTTTAAGAATAAAACATTTTAACCTGTTCAGAAATGTCCCTGTTAAAAGGAGAAGTTACATATATGACTTAAGGGATTGCTAATATTGTCAGCACATATTTTAGCATTTTTATAGTTATTTTGTCTATCCTGATGAATTTTTGCTTTTGAAGGAGGTATTACTTTAAAGATACTAATTGGAACTTGTACAGTAAAGCCAATCATATAATTGAAATCACAGTATGAATGAGTGGGAAAAAATCTACATATACAAACACAAAGACAGTTTAATGCACTTTGACATTTCCGGGGATGAAAACATAAACTTTTAAGTACATCACACTTCTGAAAGAGCAGAATACACATTCCCACAGCATAACGAAGTATCCAACAGTCGATTTTCTAACTGACGATGGGAACGAAGGTTCATGAAACTGGTTCTACATTTATAAACAAGTAAGTGGAGCAATAAGAATGTTTATTTCGACTCAATCTTACTATGATTTCAATTAGATATTACTTTATTTACTTTAGTTGCCCTTTTGTGTACTATCTCCAGAGAAGCAAACTTTTCAAATTGTTTAAATATTAATTCAATTTGGAATCAAGCACAGTGAAACACCCATTAATAATCTCTTCTGAGTAGATATTTAGTACACTCTTTATGGTTTCACTTACACGATGTTTACTCAGGACATATGTTTCGTGGAACTTTTTCCACATCATCAGTCGTTAAATGACTATTGGATCATTAATAGAAGCTGGGTAAGTAGGTATTTGGGTTGACTCTGATGGTCTAGTGATAAACTTAAATAAAATGCTGTCTGCTTTTGGGATGTCAAAATTCATAAAGTTATGCTCTTGAATTTGGCATCTACAGAAAAGACACACATACAGACATTTATATAAAAGCCCATGGTTTTAATTCAAAATCACATAAGCAAGCAGCATTCAACAGCATGATATACAGACTAAAGAAGAAAACAAGAATGAATATATACACATAATAGAAGCAGCTAAATCCAATGGGTTCAACAAACAGATGATTAACCAAAAAATTAAAAGACTCCAGAAACAAAAAGGAATTAAACAAATAAAAACTTTGAGTGATTTATCAGGGAAAAAAAACAATTAAAAAGTTCACTTACCACATATCAGCCAACAAGAAATTTCTAAAAATTTTCAAGCAGTACAATATCCTCTTAGCACCTCAAAACCGATATAGTATAAAACAGATTTCAGGCCCAAAGAGAAAAAATCTGGTATTTAGCAGATTAATTTATGAATTGAGAAAAAATGTATATAAGGAAGATAAAGAGAAATATAGGCATTAGGTTGAAGGAACACTGGAGAAATATTCATTACAAACAAATAGATAAATCAGCTACGGCAGCACATTTTTGGAATAAAAGTCATGAAATAGAAAAGGATCAAGTTATTAAAAGCTGTTCAACAACTGAAAGAAGTAAACATATGGGAAAGGATTTATATTAAAAAATATGAGCATAACCTTATGAATTTTGACTTCCCGGAAGCAGACAGCACTTTATTTAAGTTTATCACTATTTTGTATCACTAAACCACCAGTCAACCCAGATATATATCTACCCAGCTTCTACGAATGATCTAACAATTGTTTAACAGTTGATGATGTGGAAACAGTTCCACAAAACATATGTCCTGAGTAAATCTCATGTAGTGAAGCCATAAAGTGTGTTCTAAATATCCTACTCAGAAGAGATTATTTTCCAATTGTGTTTCATTTAGGTATGAAATTGGATCTTTCTTGAGTTGTTTCTTTATTAGTAATTTTTCTGCTACCTGAACAGAATATGCATTAAATAAGTTTGCTATTTGCTGTGGATTTTTTGTGGTAGCTTGATTTACTGTAATTTCTTTTATTTAATTTTTTACGTGAGATTTATCAGTCTCTTTTTATATAATATTCCAGATGGTCTTAGATTTGTTTATGTGAGGACTGTATGTCTTTCATAGCAAAGATTTTTACTTTATAGCCTAGTTTAGAATTTTGTAGTAAATTTATAGTTCTGTCTACATCTAGCAAAACTGTCTAACATCAATGCAGATAATTGGTTTTAATCTATAGAACTAGTACAGTTATTAAAAACAAGAGGACTAACTTATAATAATACAATGAACAAGAATAAATGAGAAATTCCTTTACAGTTGTTACCACATCATGGAAGAAAAGTGAATTCCAGTCTCTTTGACTTCAATGATGATACGTGTCACATGTTCCAAAGAAGAATTGGTTTTTTTATGGTGTCCTCAATAGCATCATACAAAAACCAACCATTTGGTTACAGGAAAACCTAAAATAATTGACTTTACAATGCGACTAAAAGTGGTGATGATCCTTTAGATGAAAAATGTGCTAAGTACTGTTGTTGTCATCAAACTTGTCAATGGCCATTGACCATTTTCTTCAGAATTCTACGCAGTACCATAAATGCATTTATTCTGTATGGACCTTACAAGAACTATGCCATTCTTTTTAGGTTTTAATTGATGAAAAAATTGGCAACTCAACATATGCAAATTAGGTTTAAAAATAAGCATGACAAACAAACTGAAGATTTCCATCAGGCAAGTGCTGGGTATGGAGGGAACAACTTTCTCTATTATAAGAAAAGCTACAGAAGTGAAACACTTGCTACACATGCAACCCTAGCAAGAAACAGAAAGCAGCATACATGTGCTATTCTTACAGAGCGCCTATCTGACTTGAATGTATAATAAAATGTCCCAGTCATGCAAGCAGGGGAATGTCTAGTTAAAACCTAAGAATGTTCAGATGGAAAATGTTATCATTTACAGATATTTATTGAAATCCATCATACTTTAAAAAGTGCAAAAAGAAATGTATATATATTGTTCGCAATTTTTATATGTTCTTTTTTTCTTTTTCTGATTTAATTGAAACATAACATATATATGTAAATAAAAATAATAATCCTGCAGTATACCTAAATGATTTTGATTGAAAATTAATAAGCTAGGATTAAAAACTGTAACATTGTGACTGTAATTTTTGTAATGTTTTTAAAACATTTCAATAAATAAGGCTAAATGTGTATTAATGTTTTAATGTCTTATTTCTGAATAAAATAAAAAAGTGTGCAATTAAATCATACATGAACAGTCCCAAGCTTAGTTTTTAAAAACAATTGTTTCAACTTTGTAAAATATAGTGGTTCATCTGAACCAGAACTGGATTACTAATGTACTTGAAAGCTTGTACCCTCCAATGTACTAATTACAAAATGGAGTTTCAGCAATATTTGCATAACAAAAATTTCAACACAATTAGAAAAAGCAAGCATGTCACTTAAACCAAGAAAAAACTTGTGAACATGTAGTTACAGATATATAATTAGAAAATTGTATTATGACAATACTACGTATTCAAACAATTCCAAAAGTTAGCATGACAATTTTTTTAAAAAACTGGTATCATTCTTAAGCCTAAATAACAAAGACCAGCCACCAACTTGATGTACAGATTTTAATTTAAGCTTTTAATAAAACAAGTTTTTTTTTTTTAATTAAATCACTTATTTTCTCATTTAACTTAACCCAAATTCCAGCATACACTACATACATAAGCTCTACATCTCAATTGTGTCTGAATCAAATAACTGTTGAATGAGTTTTCTTTTATTTTCTATATAAAATGTAAATATAGGAATTTTCAATCTTAGAATATCAATTTTGCATTTCCAATTAGGAGCAAATGGTAGACCCAAAGGGTGATTAATGTAAGCTATAAAAAATATTCAATCAGGGGACTTTAGGATGCTTTAAAAATGTTCCTCATAAAGAGAATTGGAGTGATGTAATAAATAAACTGGAGTAATGCAAAATCCTTGGAATTCATTAATACTATTACAAATTTCAATATTTTATTTAAAATCTAAACAATTAATAGGAAATGTTGAAAACTAAATTAACTATAATGTAATGTAAAAGAAAAAGAAATCCATATAAATCATGTTAATGTACCCATGACTGAAATCTAATCTGTTGCAGAAAAGATATGCCAGTATTTTGAAAGGTGGGGCCAAACTAAATTGCAACAAAGACTTCATTATAAAAGCAGGATATAAAAGAAAAGCAACATGATAAGCAATTAAAATCATTTGAGATATGTGGACCTAAACACTCTTATTGCTCCATTTACTTGTTGTAAAGTATGGTACCGGTTTCAAAGACCTTCGTCTTCATTTTTAGCCTTGGGACAACTGGCTAGAGACTCACTGGCTATGTGGAAATGAAGTTCTGCCCTGGTGGTATTTTGATGAACTTAAAGTTGGTGTTTTCTTCCATCAGAATATCAAAGTTCATTAACTGATCTCTGTATTTATAAATG
Organism: Metallyticus violacea; assembly: GCA_030762175.1. Lineage (NCBI taxonomy): Eukaryota > Metazoa > Arthropoda > Insecta > Mantodea > Metallyticidae > Metallyticus > Metallyticus violacea. The sequence continues at coordinate 275,119,825 of CM060846.1, read as the reverse complement.
TAAATTGTTTTCCATATATATGTTCTATAGGTGCTTGTGCTGCTTTTAACAATTCCACCTTTTTTTTATAATATCATGATTTTAAGTCCAAAATTGATTTGATATGTTATCAAAATTTTCAAGTAGAAGTGTTAAGAACTCATGTCAACTAATAGAAAAGATAAAGAGCATTAAAGTTACTACTGTGTGATACATTAGTATTCTTCAATGTAGTTTCATTATTTCCAAGAATACCAAAAGAAAAACTTCTATCTCACTTAGGTGATTGGTTAAATGAGATTGGAATATATAGGTACATATAAAGGAATATATAAATTCACTAAAATTTGCATAAACCAATCTTAATTTACTTTCAAAGGAAACTTTTACAAACAACAAATTGGACTTACTATGAGTAGTCCTTTATCTTCTTTTTAGCTAACCTCTTTGTGAGTAATTTTGAAACGCATATCACCTCTGCCTTCCCATACATTTTTAAAAGTAGGTATAGATATGTTAACAACATTATCTCTATAGGAAACAAAAAATTGGTTGATGATGCTTTAAAACTCCTTAATATTCAAGATAGAAACATCTCTTTTACATATGAAACAGAAACAGATAATATGCTACCTTTCTAGGCATTAAAATCATGAAGAGCCACGGGAATCTGACCTTCAGTATATACAGGAAAGACACACATACAGATAATCACATCAAAGCAGATGGTTTTAACCCTATAGCACATAAACATGCAGTTTTTCACAGTTTGACATATCGATTGGTTAACTTACCAATTAATAAAGAAGAGTTTGGTAAAGAATACAAAAAGATAGATATTGCAATTTTAAATGGTTTAAATAGAGGTTTGGTACAAAAATCGGTAAAACGGTTTCAAAGGAACAAACTTATTAAAGATGCATCCACGTTATAGGCAGATAAGGAAAAACTCATTTTTAAAAAATTTACATACCATCCAAGGGCAATGAAAAAACTCCAAAGTATTTTTAAAGATTTTAATATAAAACTGGCAGCTATCAATAGATTTAATTTGAAAAATATTCTGAAGGACAATGCAGTTGAAAGGACCTCACAGGAGAAAAAAGCAGGCATTTACAGAATAACATGTGCAGAGTGTGAAAAGATTTATATTGGGAAAACAAAGAGAAATATAGGCACATATTTAGAAGAACATTTTAATAATGTAAAATGCAAGCAGATGGATAAGTGGGTGGTTGCTTATCATTTTTGAACTGAAAATCACAATATTATAAAAATGTGGAATTGTTAAAAGCAGCACAGGGCCTATAGAACTGGATATATAGGGAAAAATTTACATTTATAAATACAGAGATCCATTAATGAACTTTGATATTCTGAGGGGAAAAAACACCAACTGTAAGTTTATCAAAATACGTGAGGGTGGAACTTCACTTCCACATAGCTCGTGGAGTCTCCAGCCAGTCATCCTGAGGCCAAGGATGAAGATGAAGGTCTTTGAAACCGGTACCATACTTTACAACAAGTAAGTGGAGCAATAAGAGTGTTTAGGTCCACATATCTTAAATGATTTTAATCATATAACTAGCTTCACTGTGATGGCTCCATATACTTTTTAAAGGAAATTTCTAAAAAAATTTTTAAAACAGGGAAGTGCTAAAATAAGTAATGGGGAAACTGTTATGCAGCTCAAAAGATATAATGAATTGTTCAACATTTACAACAGCTGAAATATTATATTACTGAATTAATTACTAATATGGCACAAAATCAAGGTATTCTACACATATGAACTTCATAGTCAAATTTTTAAAATAATACAAATAATGTAATTTTCTTAACATCAGTAACCAGAAAACGATACAGAACCTAAAAAACATGGAGCAAATGAAATTTCATGTTCAAATATAAAAATATGTGCTTATCACTCTGTGATTCCACTAATACATATAATTTATCACTGGCAATAAGGATATTTCCCAAGTTCTTCATAACTAGCAGTAATTTCTTTGTTGAAACCTATTTCAAACCAGGTAAAACTTCTTTCCCAAGGGAAAGGTTAACATTTTATAATTTAAAGAGTGAAATGCTCAAGAGTGTGGTATATTTTAACCATTTTAAAATTTTAAACTTTCCCTTGGGAAAGAACTTTTAACTGGTTTGAAATAGGTTCATGCAAAGAAACACACATTTTTCTGTATTGATTCCTATTCAGTTTTATATTAGCAACAATTTGTTCAATTTTTAAAATGGATGGTAAACAAAATATAAAATTGTATAGACCAACAGATCTATTATTAAACATTGTACTTACGAAGCTGTTGGCAATGGAGTGGCAATATAACCTAAACTTAGGTATTCATTTTTTACACTAAACTCCATTCACTTACACAAAAGTAAAAGTGTAAGTGAATGGAGTTTAGTGTAACAAATGAATACCTCATAAATAGTTTTGAATAGCGGGAATTTTCACAGTGAAATATAGTATAATATAACAAATTATTATTGAGGAAATCACTCAAATTTCACTAATTTAGTTCCACTTACTTGGACATGTTTCAAAGGCCTTCATCATCAGCATGTCCGCTTCCCCGCATAATGTTAAGATGTCGGTCCGTTGACTTCACGAACTTATATTGTTTGGGAGATCAAAATTAACCAAATTTTCTTTGTTTTTATTTATGAATATATTTTCCCACACTGTCAATTCTATTGGTATTTGAAGAGTTTTTAAGAGTTTTGGTTCCTTTTGGAATTCGTGGTTCTTTTGCCAGAAATGGTCTGCCATTGCTGATTTTTCCATGTGTTTATATTTTACGTGTCTCATGTGCTCCTTAAACCCTATGGAAAAATTTCTTTTTGTTTTGCCTATATATTTCATATTGCAATCCTTGCAAGCAATTTCATAAATGCCTGATTGTTTTTCTGGAAGAATTTTGTCTTTTGTGTTCATTTTTAGGAGGTTTTTTAAACTACATTTGTTTACTGGAGCCAAAATGATGTTTGCCTCTTTAAAAATCTTCTGGAATTTTTGGTGTGCCCATGGGTGGAATGTGAATTTCTTATATATATGATCCCCTTTGTAACCTTTTAGTGTGGTGATATCTTATATTCGTTTTTTCTTTTTGAATTTTTCTATTTTCTTGTTGACCTGATCTGTTGTGTAACCAATTTTTTGTGCTATCTCTATGATTTTTTGGTACTCCAATTTGTATTCTGTCTTGCTTATTGGAAGGTTTGTTAATCTGAATGTGAGGCTATTGATTATGGCATGTTTTGCATGTTTAACCCAATACAACATAAAGAAGAAATAATAGACAAGAGATATACCAGCTCCTTATTTAAACAGCTTAAGTCAGACAAAAAGCAAAGTATAAATTTTTAACAAAGATATGAAAATGATACATGCATCTTTGCTTTTAAGATATTGTTCTTTGTTTTTTTGGCCTTGCCTTCTTTTTCAATGGACAAGAATGTTTGGACAACAAAAAGGGCTTCTGAAGTAAACAATTTTCATAAGCTCAAAATGTGACAAGCTATCTGTACACACAAACTCAAGAGAGATTCACTAAATTATCATTCATTTCCATTGAGAAGAGCCTCTTGAAAAATTTCAAGAAGAATCCAGATTTCCACTACAAATTAATAGAAATATTTTCAGCCAAAACCCAATGTAGAGAGATGCTCTAGGAATCATCACCATGAAGAGATAAATGCACATATATATATAGCAAAAGTGCAGAGTTATATGCCTGTTACTTTAAATACCTAAATCAAGGCTCACACTTTTACATACCTACATCCAAGCTCACACTTTGAGAAATGCCACATTCTCCCAGTGACCTATTGCATGTATAAAACCTTGTGGCTTTGTTACTTATGATTCGTCTTTTATTCAATTTAAATGCACTCCTTCATCCCAAAATAAAACATTTTTTCATCACATTGAGAGTGCCTTACTGCACAACAACCATATAATTTCTAATTTCTTATTACTTCTTCTGCCCAGCATTTACATTTTATTTTACTTTAAAGTTGCTAAAACTGTTTGCATCAGGTGTCTTCATATTATGTACCAGCAGTTAACTGACAGGACAGTCTTGATGTACAACTAATATAATGAATAACTTCTTTAATTTTAATAGCTATAGCATGCAGGTTACCTATCAATCTATCATTACATTATGAAACTTTCTAACATATTACATACCAACTGAAGCTGCTCTTGACTACCCGGCTGACTCCATGCTCCTTCAATATGTCGGCTGAAAAACATCTGCAAGTTTGCTCCTCCATCTGAAGCTCTACGTCCAAAACCACCGACTGCAATTAGATTTAATATTTGCTTTTATCTTGCTAGCTAGCTTGAAAATGCTATTTTATTGTAATATCATTAATATCACACATATTACAAACATACATTAAGAAATTCAGAAACTAAATTCAGTTAAATGATTTATAAACTCTGAAAACAAGCCATTATTTTCTACACATTTTTAATAACATAAGATAAATGTTTCCATACTTGCTCCCATTACTGGTGGAGGTTTCAATAGATGTTGATCTTTGACAGAAAAATTTTGTGGGGGTTGGTGCTGCACTAATGGAAGATTTAAGGGCAGATTGGTGTTGGGTAGGATATCTAAAGGCTGTGCAGCTCCATCCAGTTTGATATAATGTGCCTCCAACACCTGAAAGAGAAATGAAGTGATAGAATAAAAGTCAAAAGTGCACATGCACACACACACATGCACACATTCTCTCTCTCTCTTTGACCAAAGAAATATACACAAATGGCATGTATTCAGGTGTAACTCTACTGTACCTCATGCACTTCATAAATAGTAATTAATAAGGAGTGCATATTCATTGCTTGAAGGTAAAGCTGAGCTCTGATTATTCTACCTCTAGGAATTATAAATATGGAGGTCTAGTCATTTGTTATGACCTCACACAAATACAATGGCAAACAATTGCATAACATGTTGGAATATCTTAAGCTTTATACAGGATGTTGAGAATAACACTGATATATTTACACTGCATTTAGAGGGATTTTAGACAAGTAATTTCAGACAGAAACTTAGAATCATATATGTAAAGTGTCAAAGTTATGGGCTATTGAAGTAATCACTATTTGGTGCTCAAAAATTCATACTAAAGCTAAATAGATTTATATTTTGTATTAGAATGACTTTATACTTTCTTAATAATTTAAATAAACTTGGTTGCTAATAACCAATGAAGAGTATTTTCATAATTTAGCATTAAGATAATCTGCAAAAGTTAAAGCTATGTACCTTTTTACATGGCAATGCATGGCGTGCTAACAGCAATTCAGTTAAATATAAAATTTCACTTCGTGTCGGAACCAATACAGTGAAGCAACTAATATATTCTTAATTATCTAGTGAGCCGATTTGATAATCTTATGCTCCACTTACTGTTGAATTATGCAAAACTAGTTTTGCAGGCTTTTGCCTGCATCCTCAGTTGCGAGTCGACTGTTGGATTCATTGTTGGTTGGCTGGACTTGGTGTAGCACTTGTGGACATTTTATGAACTTCTGAATTAACTTGTCTTCTGTTGGGATCTCAAAGTTCATAACCTTATCCTCATATTTTTAGTGTTCCTTCACACTGGAGAAACATCAGGTAGAATCAGATAGAGAAATCAGTGCTTGCACATCCCTTTTGGAGAGATAAACATGACATAGAAATGGGAGTAAAATTATTGAAATTCATAGATCGGCCCATAGAGCTGGAAATATGGGAAAAAATGTATATGAAAAAAATGAGTATAAGGTTATGAACTTTGAGATTCCAACAGAAGACAAATTAATCCACAATTTCATAAAATGTCCACGAGTGCTACACCAAGTCCAGCCAACCAACAACGAATCTGACAGTTGACTAGCAACTGAGGATGCAGGCAAAAGACTGCGAAACTAGTTTTGCATAACTCAACATTAAGTAGAGCATAAGATTATCAAATAACTCACTAGATAATTAAGAATATAGCAATTCAGTTGTTATAAAACAAAGTTGCAATTCTACCTTTTTTTAATGTTACAAGATATCTGTCAATTGATTTGTCCTGTAATTGTTTGTTTAAAACCAAAATATATATATATATATAACAAAATAATTCATCAAATAAATTACAAATAAAAAAAAATGGAGAACAGGTACATTTTTTCTGATTATACATCTGATATATGGGAAAGCAAGAGGTTATGCTGTAAGAGCTGCTGAGATCTACAGAGAAAAATTCCCTAAGAGAAGACATCCACATTCATACTACATTTCAATCTGTTGATAGATGTTTGCATCAATTTGGATATTTTAAGGTGCAGGTGAATACCCTTTAAGCTGAAACTTTAGGCCCTAATATATAATTATGTAATTTTGTAATTTGTTATGAGGAAATCACTCAAATTTCATTAAATTTCATTTAAATTAAATTCCAAGGCTGTGGCCTTCAAAACATGTCCAAACATGGCCTTCAAAACATGAGTGGTTTCCTCATAAAAATTGCATAATTATACCATATATACTATTTAAACTATTATTTATTACATCCAAAATGTAATTTTTAAAATCTTTCAACCCAGGTTTCTCATCTCAAATTGCTTGTCTATAGCTAGGGTGCAAATATTTCAATGTATACTCACTACTTTATTATAATTAATCATAAAAAATCATAATCTTACATAAAAATTGACAATTGGTTATTTTCTTGACTGAGTTATGCACTTTGCCAGCTGATATAATGAGAGAAAGTGTAAGCTAATTAATGATGACTGATGGCCCATCCGTTCTGTGCATCTCCACTAGAATGCTTGAATATCTTGGGCTATCAGAATTGATTCTACTCTTCATGTTATGTATTTCCTTCTTTTTATGCACTTTGCACTCTGAGGTAACTTCATCATATATTTGCAGTCTTCTCAATAAATTTGCATTGAAACTTTAATAAGCCAACATGAAGGCCTTTTTTCTTTTAGTGCTAATATTTTATGCTGATTGTCAACTTCAGGAAATACTTTTGATGCTAATGAAGAATGGATGATATGTGTCCCTAATTAGCTCTGGTTGAAACCCTCAGTATGACCCAAACCAGATTTGAACCTGTGTCCTCAGGGTATCTACATGATGCCAATTCTTTAGCCAGGTTCAGGCAGATACCTAACCAAATGAACCATAAGTGTCAGTTTGAAGTTGGACCATAAATTCATTGTGATTGCATTTTGCAAATACTACAAAACAAACATATACAGAAATTAATCTTAGTCAATATAAATAAAAAACCTAGTCACAGTATAAGCAACAAATTGGAAAGGCACAAATAACAATTATAACTACAGCAGAAATAGAGCTAGGCTATAAACAAGAGTTAATGTAGAAGACCTGAATCATTCCAGTAACTGCATAAAAATGATATGGGATACCAAAGAATGATAAAAGAAATGATAAAAACAAAACGTTTAACTTTACAATAAAGATTTAACAAAATTTTAGATGGTTAATGATGCAAGAAAATTACATAAAACCAACACAGAACTATACAATGTCAAACGTTAAAAGAATTTTACTTGCTACTTGCTGAGGAAAGGAGGGGGATGGGGGAAGGAGGCTTTTTTGGATATATGAAGAAGCTCAAGTTTTTCACTGTGTAAAATAGCAACAACATGAAACTTACAAACCTACAAAATAAAATTTAGAGGACCAAGAGTTTAAATATACTAAGCACAGAAATGTTAACTTTAAACTTTAAAAAAGTCACTGAAAGAAGTCATATTAATTCACAAAATAACAAGAGATTTGCACGAAGAGGATGTGGATTTCAAGATTTTCTTATAGAAAGATTTATTTATTTGTTTGTTTTTAACTTTGCATGTTTTATACATGATTTTATATTTCCGGAAAGATTTATCATATATTTTAAAAACTGATATTGATACAAATATTTACTTCTCCTCCTATGTCTGCCAAAGATTAAAAGTCATCAGTAATGCACAGTATACATTTATTTCTGGAAATGAAATAAGGTCAGGGTCCATATTTGCAATTTCATTAATAAATCATATTACACCCAATCATAATAACTAGAAAACATTTTCAGAGAAGAAGGATGTAGTAAAAGAAGTTACATGCTTGTAACAAACATTAGCAACTAAAGATATTAATACTTTACTTGATGGAAATGACTCTAGATGGACTAGTGTTCAGGTTGCTGTACAGGCCATAATAGTACAAGAAGATACACAGAAAGTTATTATTTAAGAACTTTCGAAAAATAAGACATTTTTAAAAAATTCTGTTGGAACTCATACTGTGAAGTTTGTTAATGTAAATTATAATTAATCTGTCATCTAACATACACTTATGCTTCACTTACTTTTAAATACAGTGGGACCGGTTTACAAGAGACATTCTCTCCATCTTCAACCAACTTGACGACTGGTATGAAAAACTAATATCTATCAGGGACCTGTGGCTCTGTCCTGGTGGTGTTTTTTTCCTTATAAACTGTTTGGTATTACGTTCTCCTATAATGTCGAAATTCATAAGATGATCCATATGTTTATGAATGTAAATCTTCTCCCATGTATCCAATTCTGTACGTCCGTGTGCTTCTTTAAGTAACTTTATTTTTTTTTTATGTCATGATTATCTTTCCAAAAATGGTGCGCCTCTTCTGATCTATCAATCTATTTGTACTTAACATTCCTGAGATGTTCCTTTAACCGTGTTCCTATGTTTCTTTTAGTTTTTCTAACGTACATCTTATCACATTCTTTACATGTTATTTTGTACATGCCTGACTTTTTCTCCTGTGGAATGTTATTAAAACTGTTGTCCACTAAAGCATTTTTCAGAGTGTATCTGTTAACAGGTGCCAATTTAATGTTAATATTTTTAAAATTTTTTTGGAATTTATTCATAGCTCCTGGATATTAGGTGAATTTTTTAAAAATCGGTCTCTCTTTTTCAGTTAATAATGTGATGGTATTCTTGATCAATTTCTTCTTTAGAAATCTAATTAAGATAGTTTTATCTTAAGATAAAAGATAAGATAAAACTATCTTAATAGATTCCTAAAGAAGCAATTGATCAAGAATACCACCACACTATTAACTGAAAAAGAGAGACCGGTTTTTAAAAAATTCACCTTAAGATAAAAGATAAAACTATCTTAACAGATTCCTAAAGAAGAAATTGATCAAGAATACCACCACACTATTAACTGAAAAAGAGAGACCGGTTTTTAAAAAATTCACCTACCATTCAGGAGCTATGAATAAATTCCAAAAAAATTTTAAAAATATTAACATTAAATTGGCACCTGTTAACAGATACACTCTGAAAAATGCTTTAGTGGACAACAGTTTTAATAACATTCCACAGGAGAAAAAGTCAGGCATCTACAAGATAACATATAAAGAATGTGATAAGATATACGTTGGAAAACCTAAAAGGAACATCGGAACACGGTTAAAGGAACATCTCAGGAATGTTAAGTACAAACAGATTGACAGGTCAGCAGTGGCATGCCATTTTTGGAAAGATAATCACGACATAAAAAGAGAAATAAAGTTACTAAAAGAAGCATACGGATGTACAGAATTGGACACATGGTAGAAGATTTACATTCAAAAACATAGGGATCATCTTATGAATTTCAACATTATAGGAGAATATAATACCAATTTCCAGTTTATAAAAAAAAAAAAAAAACACCACCAGGACGGAGCCGCAGGTCCTCATAGATGTTAGTTTCTCATACCAGTCATCAAGTTGGTTGAAGATGGAGAGGATGTCTCTTCGAAACTGGTCCCACCATATTTAAAAGTAAGTGAAGCATAAAAGTGTGTTAGGCGAAAGATTAACTATAATTTACAGAAACTTATTAACTATACTGCAACAATTTCAGAGATTGTAGCAGGATTTTAGACAAGCAATTTGAGATAAGATATCTATGGTTTGACTGTTCAAATTTCAAAGTCCTGGTGTTAAGTTTCTAAAGAACTAGTACTCCACTGACTAATGAAGTCTTTGTTTGATATGGTACCAGACAATAATAGACAGAAGCTGTGAATTATCATCGTTCTTTTTATTATTATTATTATTATTATTATTATTATTATTATTATTATTATTATTATTATTATTATTATTATTATTATTATTATTATTATTATTATGTACACTCTTTAGCATCCCATTCAATTCAGGGCAAGAAAACAGCCAATAATTTTGCTCACAGGCCCCTTTTTTCAGGTTTCAGGTTTTTTATGTGTTGTAAAACTATGACACAGGACAAACCATTCTATTTCCCTTCTGAAGGAAGCTATACATAGGATTTTTATTCCCAGAAGCTGTGGAGCATGTTTCTTTATTGCAGATGATATGAAACTGGCATCAAATAAAAGCAATCAAGACTTTGTTGATTACATTTACTTATACATCTTTGTTAATCATAAATAAATTTAAAAAAAATTCCCTTTTAACTTAGTAACCACAGTCTATCATCTTAGGACTTCTTGAATGCATGAGGTTTTTTCCTTTTTTTTTTCCTTTTTTTTTTTTTTTTTCCACCTTTAAAATTCTATGCTACACAATGCACAAAATTTATTATAACAAAGATAAACTGATTAACTATATCTTGCCTTAATGAAATGGATGTGATAGTATTTATCACCGATGAGTTTTAAATTTCTCAAAATGAAGATAAATTCTGAAAGTGCTCATCCAACAAAATGACACATCTAATGTTATTACAGTATTGATGTCTGAGAAAGTGATTTTACTGAATTGAGTTTTTTTTCTTCCTTTGTTATAGTACATGTTTCATTTTCTTTTATTGTTAATAATTATTTTTAATTGTATAGGTAATTTACCTTCAAATGAAATAACAGGTATTTTATTTTTATTAATTTTTAAATTGTGTTTTATCAATGTAACAGAATATATTGCTACAACTCAACAGTCAATTACTATATTTTGTAATATTCTGTACAGTTGCTTCCTTTCATGGCAAAATAAATAATATTAAAACTTATTTCACTTTTCATGTAATTGCCCTTTATTGCAATACACTGCTCACATCTTTGAATTAACATTACAATCCTCACCAAAAATAGTTAGAAGTCCTGTCTACAAAATGGGCATAAACAGCATCCATCATTTCTTCGTCACACTTAAATTTCTTTCATAGAAGGTCATTCTAGAGTTTTGAGAAGAGGAAACAGTCACTGGGAGCTAGATCTGGGCTGTAGGATTGATGATTGATCTCCTTGAAGCGACATTTATTCACAGCTTCCTTTGCAACAAGAGCTGTGTGCACATGTGCATTGTCTTGAAGAAGGCTCACACCATCACTCAGTTTTCCTCGCCTTTCCTCTTTGATGGAAGCATGTAGTCTGCACAGTAGACCAGCATAATACTGCCCATTTACTGTGGTGTTCCTCTCCTTGAAGTCAATGAAGAGTATTCCTTCACAGTCCTAAAAGATTGTGGCCATGGTCTTCTTGGTTGATTAAGTGACCTTGGTCTTTAGAGGCCGTGCTTTGCCAGGTTTATGCCACTCCATTGATTCTCTTTGGATTAGGAGGAGGACATAGTAGAGGACATAGTTTCATCTCCTATAACAATGGTTTTCAGAACTTCTCTCTCTCGTTAACATGGCAGAGCTCCAAAAATGCCTAACAACAGATGATCGTTGCTGCTTTAGGAGTGAGGAAAGAAGTCTAGGCACCCATCTTGCACTAACCTTATTCATATTTAAATGTTCATGAATAATTCAAAGGACTGTTGTTTTAGAAAGACTCAACCTTGCTGCTATTTCTGTAACTTTGACCCACCAGTCTTCCATAATTTCTCATTCGACAAGAGCGATGTTTTCAGGAGTGAGCACATCCAAGGGTCAACCTGCATGCTCTTTGTCTTCAATGCCTTCTTGACCCATTCAAAAAAATTTGGCCCATTCTTTTATGGTAGAATATGAGGGGGATGCTTCCCTGTATACACCGTCCAATCGCTGTTCAATTTTATTTAGAGCAAGTCCTTTTGTGAAGAACTTAATAACAGTTCAATACTCCATTTTGAACATGTCACAGGAATAAGTCTTTTGTGAAGAACTTAATAACAGCTCCACACTCCATTTTGAACATGTCACAATCTTGTACACATAGCCTTCTTTATGCAACTATATCTGAACTACTGAACACAGCAGAGCGGAAGTTATAGTTGCAAATGTTTACTTAACAGATAAGGTATGACACTAGATAAGGCTTTTGTGAATGCAGTAATTCTCAGAAACTTATGGACCTACCCTCAGATATTTGTATGCTATGTCTGACCTTTGAAACATTTATTTTGAACATAAAAATGAACAGAAAAGTTATTGAAGCAGACAGTATATTTTACACCTGTAAAACTCTGCTACACACCGCACAAAATTTGTTATAACATAGATAAATTGATTAAATATATCTTGCCACAATGAACAATGAATGTGTTGGTATTTAACACTGGTCAGCTATTAACTTTCTCAGATTGAAAATACAATTCCAAAATTAGTCATCCATACTAAATGACACATCTACTATTATTACATGATTGAAATGACATGCAAAACATTCACTTTGATTCTTATGAAAACATAAAAATTTAAACACAAAATATTCCAAACCTGTTCATGTGCTGTATCTCCAGGTCCCACGGTGTGCCGTCTAGCTGTTAGGTATTTGTCTCCACCTCCACCACCAGAACGCCTGAGCAGTTCATTTTCTGCATCCATTTGCATATCCACATCACCAAACTACAAAGAAAATCATACACATTTCTCACATATTTATCAAAATGCTTCACCAATACTTACACAATAAGCTTTATTGTCTTTTAGATTGGTTTTTTCTGTTTTATTACCACTTACTGTCTCCATCCCTTTCAATCTTCCATTTTGTACATTGTAAGTATTATGCCCAGAACAGTCCTATTAATTCATTTTAATTGCTATTTAACTGAATTTTACAATTTCTTTCCTCTACAACAAAGTACAAATTACAAATACAAAATATCCAGGTAATTATCCTTAGCCATTATTATTTCAAATTATTTTTTTAAAATTGTATTAACTTCTCATATGCTGCATCAATTACCACAAATGCTGTAATATTTCTGACAGACATTTTCATGCCTATTTTTTTTAATACTATAATTTTTTATTTATTGCATTATAGTTACAAACATTCTTTTTGTGAAATGGCTAAACTACTTCACAGTACAGGATGTTTATCCTCTCTCCTCTCCCATCCTTGAAATCACTTATTCAAATACAAAACTTACAAAAATACAAAATGCCCACCCATTTCTTACACAAACATGCTAGAAGTAATATGACTCTTTTCTCATAGAGTATAAAATCACATATAATACAACATCTCACTCCTCTGCTAACTTTAAGCCTGAAAGTCACTATGTTCCCATTGTCATGAAAGCTTAAATTTTCTAAACATTACAAAATATTTCTTAGAAAAATGTATCTCCTCTATATCTTGTACTTTCTCAGCTGTTACAAAACTTGCCTTTACACTGAACATGTAAAATTAGCTTTTCTTGCTGAATAATTCTAGATAATGCCTACATACCAACCAGAACCAAAATAAAACAAGCTTTAGCTAATGCCAAATATAAATACACTGGTAAAATAACTAATAAAAACTTGGTTAAAAATATTCTACTATCTCCTTAATTCAGATAGTGATATCTGCCTAAACAGAAATTAAATGTCTGGCTACAATTGGCATAGCAAAGAGAACACACAAATAAAATGACTGGAGCATATCGCTCTACATGGATAACTGTGGGTAACATAAATTACCACCACTACTACTGCTGCTCCATCTTCTTGTTCTGTTTCTCTCTTGCTTATCTTTCTAAATAACATAATTTTATAGACCTTTACTCCCAACGAAATTATATGTCAGAGTTACATTTTGTTTTTATACACCATGTTCACATTTACCCTATTCCCCATATGCTCTTCATGTAACAATGATTAATAGTATGTTGCATTTGAATTTAGATATGCTAGTGACATTTCCTCTTTGACAGTAACTTAAAACATTATGCTATATCAATCTTAAAGCATTATTTGTCCATTTCTTTCTATGTTTATACATATTTTTCCAAATTGAATTTATTATTTCATTTTTGAATTTTGTTACTTCCCTCCTCACATGTGAGAGTAGATCCATAAGTTTCTGGCCTTGCTGATAAGGATTATTGCCTTAACAAAAGCCTTATCTCGTGTCATACCTTATCTGTTAAGTAAATAATTGCAGCTGTAACTTCTGCTATGCTGTGTTCAGTTATTCAGACATAGTTGCATAAAGAAGGGTATTTGTACAAGATTGTTACATGTTCAAGATGGCATATCCAGCTGTTGTTAAGTTCATCACAAAAGAAGAACTTACTCCAAATGAAATTAAACAGCAATTGGATGGTGTATATGGGGAAGCATCCCCCTCATATTCTACCATAAAAGAATGGGCCAAATTTTTTTGAATGGGTTGAGAAAGCATTGAAGATGAAAGAGTGCGCAGGTTGACCCTTGGAGGTGCTGACTCCTGAAAACATTGCTCTTGTGGAATGAGAAATTATGGAAGACCGGCAGCTCAAAATTACTTAAATAGCAGCAAGGTTCAGCCTTTATAAAACAACAGTCCTTTGAATTATTCATGAACATTTAAACATGAATAAGGTTAGTGTAAGATGTGTGCCTAGACTTCTTTCCTCAGTCCAAAAGCAGCGAGTCATCTGTTGTCAGGTATTTTTGGAGCTCTGCCATGGCAGCGAGAGAAGAAGAGTTCTGCAAACCATTGTATCAGGAGATGAAAATAAGGTTCTCTACTACGAGCTCTTGTCCAAAAGAGAATCAATGGAATGGCATAAACCTGGCAAAGCACCACCTCTAAAGGCCAAGGTCACTCAATCAACCAAGATCATGGTCACAATCTTTTGGGACTGTGAAGGAATACTCTTCATTGACTTCAAAGAGAGGAACACCACAGTAAATGGGGAGTACTATGCTGGCCTACTGCACAGACTATGTGCTTCCATCAAAGAGAAAAGGCGAGGAAAGCTGAGTGGTGGTGTGCACCTTCTTCAAGACAATGTGTCTGTGCACACAGCTCTTGTTGCAAAGGAAGCTGTGAATAAATGTCACTTCAAGGAGATCAACCATCCACCCTACAGTTCAGATCTAGCTCCCAGTGCCTATTTCCTTTTCTCAAAAATCAAGAGGACCTTCTAGGAAGGAAATTTACGTGTGACGAAGAAGTGATGATGTTTATGCCCATTTTGCAGTCAATTTAGATTCTGAATATTTTTGAGGGGGAATTGAAATGTTAATTCAAAGATGTGAGAAGTGTATTTCAATAAAGGGTAACTATGTTGAAAAGTGAAGTACAGTTTTTGTCTTTATCATACCTAGTTAATGGTTAGGCCGGGAACTTATGGAGCTACTCTCGCATTTGAATTCCCAAAAGACTCATTCTATTTATTTTCAGCATCTGTTCATGGACTTCACAAATGCTACTGCAAAGTTTTAAATTATTTGTCTGATCAATGTAATTTTTCTTATCACACTCTTGGTGTTACTGTTATACTTCAGTTTATATTTTAACAGAAACTTTCCTGAACAATCCTTATAAATTATTTTTTGCTATGTATTTACTTTTTGATTGCATTAAGGCAATTTGATTCATCATAAGTGATGCTTTCTATTCTCCTGAGAACAGCAATATGCTTGTTTTTAGTCTCCAGAATTTCAAACATTTCTATATCCTTATATTGCACTGGACTTTTCTAAATTATTTTTGACATTTATAAGACTTCAATTATTAGATTTGCAAAAACATTTGAACAAATGATAAATTACATTCTTATTGAAAGCTTTATTAAATGCATTTAATTTACACACACAAATTAAATATCTCAAATGAATAGAACCATTTTTTTTCTTAATGAATTAGCTGAATAAACGAAAGAAGTGTCATCATTAACAGTAAAGTGTCCAATGAGGAAATTGTACTCATATGGCAACTATATCGTAATTTAAAAGAAAACTGGTTACACACAAAATAGTTACACAGTGGTTGTATTTTCATCTTTGTAAGTTTATAATTGTTAAAAGTTTCTTCTAGTACAAAACCATCTAAAAATGCTACAGAATTATTATATACCTTCTCTAGCAATTGTGAATCATTCACCAGAGGTATTGCTGGCATAGACACTAATGGTGAGCCACCAGATTCCAATTCATCACTTGCTAAGCTTCGGTCCACAACACCTATAATATAGAAGAAAAATACATTATCACTGGTGTACAAGGGGTTCTGCATAAATGACATAAAGTCTTTACCAGTTTTTAATATTTGTGACTAACAGAACTGTCTTACTAATGAAAGAGATAAATTAACAATGGTGTAAATAGTCTTAAATACCCAACTCTTAAATTAATTAATAGTTGCAATTCTGGATAAAAAATGGGAATATCAGAAACCATAAAAGAGAGGATAATATTGTGAAAGAGATACAGACATATTCCAAATAAACAATAACAAGAACATGTCTTACTTGAGGGATCCACAGCCAGCATTATTTTGCACACACAGAAGAAGAGGAATACGTTGACCAACAGGAATACAAGGAATGGACTTAACCATCAAACAGGGAGAAAAGAAGGATGATTAGGAGGAGTAAGAAGAAGAGGGAGCATAATTTTCCCATGGTAAGGGAAAGCTGTGAAAAATGGTTGACAATTTTTGACCAACTAACTTGTCTAAATGAACATTAGTAGATAATGTATTTGTTTAATTTTGAAGCTATTTACAATGTAGATTTTATATATTAATTAATACAAAGTAGGGAAATTTCTTACACACACTTATGTATTTCAGTAAGGACATGTTTCGGCAACCAACGTTCACATCCTCAATTGTTGATCCACTGTTTCCTGGTGCTTGTGTTGGTCCTGTGGAAGTTATTGTGTTGTATGTGGTGACCTCTGGTGAATATGAAATGAATTTAGAAAGGTAATCCCAAGGTGGAAGTGCAAAATTCATTGGTTTTTCAATATAATGTTAGCCCTGATCAACAGAAATAACATCATGCCCCTCCTAGGGTCAAAATTAAAAGACAAGATACCCGCAGAAAAGAAATCAGGAATATATGCCATGGAATGCTTAGACTGTGAACTGAAATACATAGGAAAAACTAAAAGAAATCTGACAATTCAGAAGAAAGAACATTTTAGAAATATTAAATTAAAATGGACAGAAAAATCAGCAGTAGCACACCATTAATGGAACCATGAAATAAACCCAAAGATAAAACTTCCTGAATAATTAAACAACCATATGAATTGCCTGCCTGAGAGAATATCTTCACTCTAAAAAACCAAAAAACTGCAATGAGTTTCAATCTTCCACGATGGGATTACCTTTCTAAATACCAGAGGTCACCACATATAACAAAATAGCTTCCAAGGGACCAACATGAGCACCAGGAAACATTGGGTCAACATAACAAATTATTATTGAGGAAATCACTCAAATTTCACTAATTTAGTTCCACTCATTAGACATGTTTCAAAGGCGGTTGCCTCCATCGTCAGCATGATCCCATGATGATGAAGGCAACCGCCTTTGAAACATGTCCAAGTAAGTGGAACTAAATTAGTGAAATTTGAGTGATTTCCTCAATAATAGTTTGTTATGTTATACTATATTTCACTGTGAAAATTCCCGCAGTTCAAAACTATTGGGTCAACAGCTGCAGATGGGAATGTTGGTTGCGGGAACATGTCCTAACTTAAATACAGTAAGTGGAGTGTGTAAGAACTTTACCTGCATTGTACTAATTAATATTAGTAGATAAATTACAATTGTCTTGCAGCATCTGAGGTCTAATAAAAAAAAAATGAAATCTACTGAAACTGCATAATTTATCTATCCGATGCCTCCTACTCCTCTTCACATGCCCCCCGCCCCCCCTCTCTCATTTTATGAATAACACTTAAAATTAGAATTACACACAATTCTGAATTCAGTAATTAAATTTGTTAAACCATTTCATTTTTCTATCTATTCATTTATTTTAATATACAATGTTACATTTTTTTTATTTTTTCATCTATAGTAAGTATATGCTTTTAAGTATAATGTAACTAATATATTATTTTCATTAATTTAAATTAAAATGCAGCTTGTTCGGCTTCCTTTCCTGTTTGTGTCTAAGTGCTTGAATATTATATCTACTTTTCTCAACCAGTATGGCATTAGGTATCTTGTTATCATGAGACTTATACTGAGTGTTATCACTCACATACAGCATAGTGAACATGTGATATTAAACAGTTGGAGGAAATAAAGTAAGCATTATTGAACTTCTTGAAGGAGTTTACTCTTTCTTTCTTTCTTTCTTTCTTTCTTTCTTTCTTTCTTTCTTTCTTTCTTTCTTTCTTTCTTTCTTTCTCCCTCCCTCCCTCCCTCCCTCCCTCCTTCCTTCCTTTCTTTCTTTCTTCTTTCTTTCTTTCTATCTTTCTTTATAGTTTAACAACAAAGGTCCAAAGAGATTGTGAATGAATGTTTGATGAAATGAGTGCATAAATGAACCCATCCACAAAGCTGAAGTTACCTAGCATTCACCTTTTCAGGATAAGGAAAAACTTTAGAAAAAACCTTACTCAGACAACAGATCTTGTGGTATTCCAAACAACTAGAAGCTCCAGATTTGCAGACAATCACTAGGTCATGAAGGTGGTTCAGTAGAGGATGAGCAGATTATCAATTGATAATGCTCAGAGCACTATGATACCATGAAATACTTAATATAATTTTTTTGGAATATGCACCTTTGTATTTATTATACAGGAAACATTAACTTTAGAGTGTTTTAATTCTGATATAAATATCTGAAATCCAGAGTTGGCAACTTCTTGTAGTCTCCATTCTATAGACCTACACATAATCTAGCATTGCAAGAGTTCTCTATGCTTATGAAATTAAGCATTTTAAAATCTCAAAATTTCATGAAGATCATTAAGCAAGCAACTTCACTATGATAAAACTAAGATGTGCTAGATTTGGAAAAAAATTTTGAATTCTCTTGATGTACCTACATTACAATAAAACTAAAATGGGCCAGATACGGGAGCATTCTTTAAATTCCTCTTGATAGTACAATAAACATTGTGACATATTAGGAAACACAAATAGTACCTAAACTATCTTCCAGTGAACAGTGAATCTATAATGCTATGCTGCAGCACTCTAGTATATTGCAAGTGAACCATAAATATACCAAACATATGAAATTATTCTATCAACATGAAGTGAAAAACTTTATGCCATGATTTTCACAATTACTCATTTTGTATGATTATTAGACCTTTTGTTTTAGGGCAAATGCCAATTTTTTCTCTGAAAAATAAGCTGAAGGAATACACTATAGTAAAAATAATTTATATAATTGAGAAAAGCTATTCAAGTTTGAAGTTTGTCATTCCAGAATGAAGTCAATAAAACAAAGAAAATAAAAACAACATGAGTGAAAAATATACAATTATAAGAAAATTGTTGAAAATGTATGCCTTTTCCACAAACTCAACTTGTATGGCTTAGATGGACTGTAATTTGTGCAAAGGAGGAGAGTGAAGAAGTTTTTATGATTGCATTGTAATTCAAATCAAGTTACATGTAAGTCACAGGATTTGGCAGTAACTTTTTCTACACAGTAGGCAAATCATTAGTCAGTGAATGGTCAAGTAAAAAACAAAAGTTTACTGTCCACAAACATAAAATATTTTGGTGATCCAGTTACTACATCTTGCAAAGTAATCCAATATGGGCATAAGTACAATTGCAATTTGTTTCTTGTAAAATGTAGTAAAAACTGAATTCCAATTAATGTAAGTAATGAGCTCTTAAAATTTCTTTTAACATGGTGAAATGGTAAAAATTGGTGATATGACTTTTAAATAATTGAAAGAATAACTGTGTATGAATTTCAATAAAGCATTGCCATAGAAATAATTGTTCTAATTAAAGAAATAATTTTGAAATGAAAGAACAGTAATTCCTGAAAAAACATTTTAAATGCTCATGAAGCCCCAGAGGAACTTTAAGATGTTTGACATGAAAAGAACACTTACAGTAGTACTTCCAGAAACTGATGTTGTCAACGCTCAACCATCATACTCCAATAATAGAGTTCATATTATAAGTGCCACGAAAAAACTTTAGCAAGAACTAAATTAATGAATTTATTTATAAGAACCATTGCAATTCTTTTAAATACTCTGTATTACATATATCTTTTTTCATTCTTTGGAATGACTTGAAAAATGTTACAGTTCAGCGGTATTACTTGGACCATGGTTGTAAGCAATAATGACCTGTAATGAGAATCTTTTGCTTCATCCTGAGGAGGAGGAAGAGAAGGAGGAGGAGCAGGAGGAGGAGGAGGAGCAGAAGAAGAAGAAGAAGAAGAAGAAGAAGAAGAAGAAGAAGAAGAAAGGCAGATAGGGCCAAGACAAGTGAATACAGCAGATGAAACTATACTCCCACTTTTTCCTTCTCCCTAAATGTTGACAGCCCCATGTGTTAAGTATTGCTGTGATGCAGCACTGGATGTTTTGATCTGGTGTGTTTAGATTTTTATGTAGTTATGACATTGAGTAGATAGTAATTTATCATTAACTCTGTGACATGTATCTAGGATCACAGTGATGAGAAAGGTAATCTTTATGATGAACAATGTGACCATTTTTTTTCCATAATAGCAACTCCTCTTGACTTTTTTGATTGATTTCTAATCTGGAAAGCAAAAAACAAAAGACTACCAGTTCATTTCAGGATTATAATGAAACACCCATGTTTAATCATCTGCGATTCTGATATTGTGTCTTTGAACCAACTTCCATAAAATGCTTCCATTATAAATTGGTACCAATCCATGATCAAATTCTTTTGGGCCTCTTATAAGGGAATGCAGCACTCAAAGCGCACTTGATTGGTAAGGTTCAAATATTCATAGAAGATTGATAGATCATAAATATTCAAACCATCAACCGTACATGCAAACATTTAATAATAAAGACACTGAAGAAACCAACTCCACATCTTTGCATAACAACATACCTACAACATCAAATAACACATCTGGACCATGCCCTCCAGATGAATGGATATGCTCCCAAGAAGATAAAGAGAACTCTTCACCCTAGGAGGAGCACCTACACTGCTTTACAGCAAGAACAGCTCAAAATATGGGGAACAGTATACTGCCATACATTAATGGAGTCACTGATCAGATCGGCAAGCTGCTAGAGAAGCAACATATCAAAACCATTTTTAGATCAACAGAAAAGATTAAAAGCATATTAAATTCAGTCAAGGATTCTCAGGACCCCTTGTCCATCACTGCAATGTACATAATTCTATGTTAATCCAGGAAGTTTATATGATCACCATAAAGTGAAATATAAACCACCTATATTGAGGAACACAAGAGAAACTGCCATCAGAGCCTCATAGACAATTCAGCTCTTGCCAATAAAGTTTTTCAAGATGGTGAACAGAAGATATGTTTTGACTACACTAGAGTATTATCTAAAATCTCACACTATCATGCTCAATTACAC
This sequence comes from Metallyticus violacea, assembly GCA_030762175.1. NCBI lineage: Eukaryota > Metazoa > Arthropoda > Insecta > Mantodea > Metallyticidae > Metallyticus > Metallyticus violacea. Next base: position 275,098,132 of record CM060846.1, on the reverse strand, counting down.
CAGGAAGCAATAGAAATTCACAAACATGTACACAGTTTTATTGAAAGTAAGTAGATCTCTAGTTAAACAAAACTTGGCAGCCCATCTTACATGAGTTAAAAAAATGAACATGCTTGGCAGACCACCAGCTTTACATCTAAACCTGATGTTGTTTGCCAGGTCTGCCAATGAGAAGACACTGTACAGTAATGCCACAAATTAATCAAAGACCAACTATTGTAGGAGCAAATCAGGAAGCAGGGAACAAGCAGAATCAATCATGAACCAGCAAGAAAGATACGAATATGGTCTCACTCCATCCTTAAGGGCCACAAGTGCCAAGAAAATCAATATGAGAGTAATTGCAAAGATCATCAATGCCACTGAAGATGCTGGATGCAGTTATCAGTAAATGTCTATAACAATGAGCTCCATTTGACTATGGCCAAACAGCCCGGAAGATCATATTTCTACATTTCACACTGGCCACAAAAACCTATGCATTGCAATTTGAATTATCTTTTCTATTACTTTAATCAGAGTTAAATAATATAAATATGATTTAATACATTAAAACCTTTCTTCCTTTTAGGCATCTTTTAGAATAGCACAACATAATTATTATGATCTTACATGAGAGTGGTTTCATATGATACAGAACAAGTTCAGACTTACAACATAGTGTATTTTTCTACATAGCCCCTTCAAATATCATGCAGTTGCTCTGTTTCCCCAGGTTCATGATTGCCTAATGGAAGTGAGTTTCTTCCTCAAAATACTCATTTACCTCCTGTATGACCTGTTCATTTGCCTTCATTTATGTCCAGTATGAAAAGATTTCTGGAACAGATGGTAATCTGAGGGAGCATGATGAAGTGAATGGAGTGGATGAAGAATCATTTAAAATTGTAGTTTAGTCAATTTGTCATGAGTGACATGGCTTTAATGCACCAGTGCATTGTCACAGTGAAATATCAGCTTCATTTTAGCCATTCCCAGAAGTTTTTCCACAATCACTGTCTTTAGTCTCTCCAAAAGTGATGCACAGTACTTTCCAATAATGGTATTTTCTCTTCTTTAAGTAGTCAATCAGTAGTAGAGAATTCCTATTGCATCCCAAAAAACTGAAGCACCAATTTATCTATCTGATTGTACCTGATGTTTCTCCAGTGTTCCTTTAGCCTAATTCCAATGCTTCTTTTTGTTTTGCCAATATATACTTTGTTCCATTCCAAACAATTGATTTCATATATTCCTGGCTTCTTCTCATCAGGTATTCTATAATTATCACTGGAGTTGAGTATTATTTAGGCAGAATTTGTTCACTGGGGATCAAGTAATCCCAAACTCTCCGAGTATTTTCTGAAATTTTTGGTGGCCCAAGAATGATAAGTTAATTTCTCGAGAATGGTAGTTTCCTTTTTTCCTGACAATGTCATAACCTGTTTTAACCTCTTCTCTTGTTTGAATTTCTTGATTTTCTTGCCTATAATTTCATGGCCATACACATTGATTTTTGCCATTTGTATTATGTGAGAGTACTCTTTGCTGTATTCAAACTCATTCATGGGTGTGTGGATGAGTCAGTGTGCTAAGCTGTTAAAAACTGCATGCTTGTATGCTGTGGAGTTGAAGCCATTGGCCTTTATGTAATTTTCAGCCTGCGTATCCTTTCTGTATATTCCAAATTTTATAAGAACAGGCAATAATTTGAAATTTGGAATATACAGAAAGGTTACTCAGACTGAAAATTACATAAAGGCCAGTGGCTTCAACTCCACAGCACACAAACATGCAGTTTTCAACAGCTTAGCACACAGACTCATTAACAAACCCATGAATGAGTTTGAATACAGAGAAGAGTACTCTCACATAATTCAAATGGCAAAAATCAGTGGGTATGGCCATGAAATTATAGACAAGAAAACCAAGAAATTCAAACTAGAGAAGAGGTTAAAACAGGTTACAGCATTGTCAGTAAAAAAAGAAACTACCATTCACAAGAAATTTACTTATCATCCTTGGGCCACTGCCATGGGTGGCCGAGGCCGTTAAAGTGTGGACTCGTGAGCAGGGGGTCTGGGGTTCGAATCCCACCAGGACCATCCTCCCTGATTGGGGTTTTTTCCAGGTTTTTCTCAATCCTCATAACTGGCAAATGCCGGGGAGGTACCCTAAAATTAGACGTGGAACGTTTCCTTCCTTTAAAAAAATCCTTTCCCAATATGTCATTTCATGTATCACCAGTGTTCCTGCCTATGGTGCTTCAGTAGTAAAAACTGTTGTTAAACACCATGCAAAAAAAAAAAAAATATCCTTGGGCCACCAAAAAATTGTAGAAAATACTGAGAGTTTGGGATTACTTTATCCACAGTGAACAAATTCAGCCTAAATAATCTGCTCAATTCCAGTGATAATGATAGAATACCTGATGAGAAGGAGCCAGCAATATATCAAATCAATTGTTTGGAATGGAACAAAGTATATATTGGCAAAACAAAAAGAAGCATTCGAATTAGGTTAAAAGAACACTGGAGAAACATCAGGTACAATTAGATAGATAAATTAGCAGTTGCACATCACTTTTGGAGAGATAAACATGATATAGAAATGGAAGTCAAATTATTGAAATTCATAGATAGACCCTTGAGTTGGGAATATGGGAAAAAATTTTTATAAAAAAATATATAGATAGGGTTATGAACTTCGAGATCCCAAAAGAAGACAAATTAATTCAAAAAAGTTCATAAAATGTCCACGAGAGCTACACCAAGTCCATTCAACCAACAATGAATCCAACAGTTGACACACAGCTGATGATGCAGGCAAAGGCTGGGAAACATGTTCTATATAACTCAATGGTAAGTGGAGCATAAGAGTATTAAATCAACTGATTGTCTAATTAAGAATAAATCAGGGACTTAATTGATGATTACTGGCCTCACTGATTTTGGAGCTCCAAGATAATGCTTGTTCTGCCACACTTAACTCATTTACCAAAAATTGAATAGTTCCATAGGAAGGGCATGCATCACCTAATGTGGCAAAATCATTTCATGAATTTCCTTTAAAGTTTTTCCTTCCTGAAAAAAGTGTTAAAATCATTGCACAAATTACAATCTTACCCATTTTTCACTGTTACTCAAAATGCTTGTGTTTAAACAAATGCCAAACAATGAATTAAAATTAACATCAGAATGACTTGTGACCATATAATATTGATATATAGAAAGCAAACTTTATGACTACATATATATACATGTTGCTGTTTACCTCTATTAGTATGCAAACTAAGGTACTAAGTCACTTACCAAATCACTCTTATACTTACAGCTAAGATGTAAATTATAAAAAAGATGCCAGGAAGGTTTACAAATTGTACATAAACAAATTGCTCATCACCAAGAAATAAAATCCTTATTAAAAAGAGTGACAAGATATCTTTATGTAATTTGTATCTTAAAATTATTGCCATTATTTGCTAGGTAATTTTATTTTAGAGCATGTGATGCTATAGTACATAATGCCCTTGAACACAAGGAAATTCTGCCACAGATTCTAAATTGTATAAGCATCATCAGCTCAAATTCACATCAAAGTATTATCATTTTCAGATAGATTTTAAATACTGTACAATTAATAATAAAGAATCCAAAACAATATGAATATTTCCTTAAAATACATTATAAGAAATTTAGCCATTAATACTTCATTTTAAATAATGTTGGTATATTAATAAGATTAATACAAATAGTGGCAGAGACTGACCTGTAGTAATACTTGCTTTGCGCTGCACTGGAAACATGTGCTTATTATTACTGCTACTGTGCATGTTATTTTTCGACTTCTGTTGTTCCAGTTTGTCAACAAGAAGATGATAGATGGCACTGATATTACCAAAACTATTGGAATGCACAGACTGAAACAATAAGTGAAAACACTGTATTGTTACAAACATTACCTTGATATTCATGAAGCACCAGTGCCAACTTTGCTGCTGTGAAAATAGTAGCTAAATCTAAGCTAATCATATTTTATGAAATTGAAATAGAAATTTATTGAAATGGTAAGAAAAGTACATAGTGGCCTTCATCTGATTTTAGTTCAGGACATTCTCAGGTGTGGCCACCACAACTTCAATTAATATGTTGCAATCAACATTATCTGAATTATAAAATATCCATAATTAATTTATGTCACAATTCAAAGAACAAAAGAAAAGACACTAATTACCTTATACTAAATCTTTGGTTCATCAGTAGTTTTCTATTGGAATACCCAAGAGCCAGTAATTCAATGATCAACACAAATTATTTCAACATAACCATAGTCTTCCCTCAGTATCTCTTCTTATTCCATTACTCACCATTTCCATTTCCCCTCTTTCTCCTAATATTTTATGTGATTAAATTCACAAACATTCAAATACATTTCAACTACATATAATTATTAATTTATTTATGTTCAAGAGCTATTGGGCACTGACATTGTGAAAATATGCCTGAAATATCAAGAAAAAAATTTGGATATAATAACTAATACCTGGTTGAAAAAAATTAGAGAAAAGTTATGTCGAAATTGGTTAGGAGATTTTTGGGATATATATAATTTTTTTCAACCAGGTATTAGTCATTGTATCCACATTTTTTTCTTGATATTTCAGGCATATTTTCACAATGTCAGTGCCCAATAACCCTGCCCTATATATATATATATATATATATATATGAAGAGGTTGTTGGAGGGAAGTGAGATTAAGAATGGAAGATATGGATAGACAAGTTTTTGCCCAGATAAGAGAGAAAAGCTCATTAGCATATTATAAGGAATTAAAAGATGATGCGGAAAAGAAGTATATATGAATTTGTAAGGAAAATGAAAGAGATGGAATAACATGGGTTTGTTTAGGTGTTTGGAAATTAAAAGGAATGGGGGGAGATGTTTTATTCCAGGAATGTGTCTCGTCTGAGGGGAGAAGGAAGATGAAATTCATATTATTTTCCAATATAAAGCCACAAATGTATGTAGGGAAAATTTAATTGGTGAAAAAGATTAATAAGGAATAAAGGAATTATATTGAGAAAGATCTTTGAAGACCATGAGCAGATACCCAAATAAGGGAAGTTCTTATGGAAGGTAAAAATGAAATGGAAATGGTCAGTTGATAGATATGTAACTTAGATAAATTTTAGATGGTAAAGAATACCTGTATGATTACAAAAAAATATCATTGGTAGTAGTTTGTGGAAACTGTAGCTAGCTAATAAAATAATGGTATAGGTACAGTAATTGAAATATTTCAATTTGGTCCCCTAGGTTGGGTCGGAGCCTAGTCCCCTGGAATTCCAGTAGACTACTGCTGATGAACCGGGGACCAGGGTATGATGCTATTTAGGTGGAAATTTTATATTTTATTTAATTATTTAGAATTTAGATAAAGGATTAGTATAAAATCATTAGTGTATTAAAATTTCTGTAATCGCAAGGAGGTACACATAAAATGGCCTGGGCCAGATAGGTGGAGACCCCTTGTAGTTTGTTTTTCTTAGTACTTTCAATAAATTTCAATAAAAAATATATCTATTAAATTTTAATGCTTTAAATAGAAACAAGCTTTCAGTCTTTCTTAATAACAGCATATTTCCCTAATACTATGTTTCAGAGATCTACAAGTTTTAACTCCCCATTCCTCTCATCCTTTACATTCCATTACATTGCACTATCAAAAAGTTATATGAATTAGAAGAAGATAAGTTGCTAAAATACAGTCATGGTCTAAGTATAAAAACACCTAATGTCCATCTTCTTTTGAAAGGCAAAATGTAAAACTAGTGCTTTAGGTCTTTAACGAAAGTGTGATTTAGGGACTGAAAATACTTGGTGAGAAACATAAATTTGTCTCACCACTCAGAGACGGCAAACTTTATTGAAATAATCCTAAACAGACGAAACATTGTGAATTATGACTCCAAGTAAATGTACAAGACGTATGTTCTTATGTTCTAATGTTATCTAGAAATGATGGTAGTGTGCATTATCTGAAGAGAAATTAATTGGTTGCATAAATGGAGAAGACTATAAGTAAAGAATGGGCTCACAAATGAGACAATGAATCTCATGATACTAATGAATGATGGTCTTCTAAAATTAAAGTATTGGCTTAATGAACTTAATTTTTAGTACTTCTTGCCAGAGATGTGTCAAACAGATGCACTAGAAGTTGGATTTGGCAACTAGCCAAAGCCAGTACAGCTAGGAAGCCAGTACAATTTGTCTTTGAGACAAGGTTTTAAAGTATAGTAGAAATTGAGATTGCACTCTTGTGCATCATTGAAAATAATATCAGAATTTGGTGATTTTGAAATTTCATGAAATAAGTAAAGAACCAAAACCAATGAAATGTTCCTTTTACTAGTTTATCTAGCTGTATGTTGCTCTTATAATATTTTGAAAAGTTGAAATGTTAGTATTGTTAGAACATTATGGTACAAATAAGCTGATGAATAATTAAAATGTTAATTGGAACTTGCACAGTGAAGCCAATCATATAATTGATATTATTGTAAGTGAAGCATCAAGAGTGTGTAGTTCAACTAAGTCATACAATAATATCAATTATAAGCTGATGAATGTTAATAATGATGCATACTACCTTATAGATAGGAAGAAGTGGAGAAAACTTCTACATTCACAACTTTCTATGCTGAATATAATATTGTACCATTACTTAGTAATATTTAAATGCATAATGAAAATGAAAAACAGTTTTGCAAACTAGAAATAAAAGGGAACTAGTATGTGAAATTACATTTAATGCAATAACGTCCCAGGCAATTTTATGGGAACAAGATGTGTGTAGTAGTGGCTACTGCAGAAAATATCTGTGAAAATGTTAAAATGGGTTTCTTCAAACATTTTCCTCAATAATTAATTTAAAATACAATATACTCAATCAAAATCTACAAAGCCCAGAAAGCAAGAAAATTTTCAGAAAAATCAGTATAATGGGTTTCCTATATTAACATATTGCTAAGAATTAACGTATTTTTAAACAGGAATAAATAATGTATAAAAATGGTTTAATTAAAAAAAGTTAATGATTTGTAGAAATGTTTAGAAACTTATTTATATGTTACAATTTTGTAACAGTTGTCTTTGAATGAAATTTTCATTAAAACATATAAAATAATTCACCTTTAAAGCTGAAACTAGTTGAATCATTCAATGCTAATACTCTAATTGCACAGCTACCTTGTTTTAATGCTCAGGCCTTCTAGTTAGGTGGTGTTGGTTTCACCCTTTCACCAGATACTGGAAACACCAGTACATACAATATATCAATATCTTTGCAGCACATTTCTAGTTTGAACTAACATGGATGCTAATTCATGTTTGCCTGCCACATCTTTTATTTTCTTGAAACATTCACATAAACTGGCTATATGTAATATTTTCTCAGGGTGCTCTCATCTGGTACTGACCTTAGCATATACTTCTTGAAGAATAATTTGAATGCTCAATTGCTGACCTTGTGCACTGGAATTCATGACTGAACTAATGTGATGGTAAGATATGTAGAGAACTGACTGAATGACTACTGCTTTTCAGATCCTGAAATGAAGGTATGTATCCACGTAGTTTCCTTAGGTTGCAACTTGAGATGTTCAACATTCTTTGCAAGCTTGCCATACTGGAGTGATATGTTCTGGCTCTTTGCTACACATTGATTGCTATATTTACACTGTAGACAGCACAATGAAGGATTAGACGATCAATTTTGAAGATATTGTCTCTGGAATTCTGCTGGAAGTGTATATAATACCTTCTAACTTTTGTAATGGTAGAGTACTCACATCACATTAACACATGCATCAACTAGAAATTTGAGCCTACTTTATATAAAATTTGCATGGACTATGCAGAGAACTGCTGTTCTGGCAAATAGCTTTCATTGAAATTTGTGTTTTCTCTTGCAGATTTTCCTATGTACACTTGAAACTTGGGGCTGCAAATTTATAAATATATAATTTTATAGCTCTGATTTTTCTTTATAAAATTAAAATATATGATTTTATGTAACTGCTAAAGAAAAGTGAAAATCTTTTATTTTTTCCGCCCATGAGGAGTGAAATCATTTATTTTTCTGCCCAGTTTTTTAACAAAACATGAAAGAAAACTTAAAAATAAATGCTGCAACATCAAAGAGAAGGTGAAAAGGGGACTAAATGCTAATTCAATCAAAAGATGCTAAAAGGTGTAACAAAATTTGTCTATTTCACTTCATTTCTTGTCCTAAAATACAAAATCTCAAATGAACAGTATGAAAACACATACATTTTTGTAAAGGTGCTACATCTTAAAATCCATTCCTTAGTAATGCCATTTTCACACTTTGGATACAGCTACATAAGTTTCACATCATGAAAATGTGATCAAATAGCAAGTGAAGTCAAAGTAATAACATTGCTTCAAATGATCTGATATTCTAAACAAGACACGAAACAAGTCCAAAAAGAAATCAAAAGAATAAGAATAGAAAACAAAGATCTTAAAACTCAAGTTCAGTTTCTGATGGAAAAGGAAACATACATTTCAGTTACTAAGAATAAATTTTCAAACAAATCCAAGGCCAAATTGAACAATATATTAACATGTTAACAGCAAAGTGTTATAAAATCCTAAATAACAACATTTACGAAATTTGTGAAAATAAAGCATGCAGATATGTACAAAAAGGTTCCAAACATGTAACACGAATAAGAATAGATGAAAAGTTATAGTGCTAGGTTAATAAATTCTGAAATTCAAGGGTGACAAGTGTTTGAGTTATATTGTTATCCTGAAATGTGTATAGATGAACTAAAACATAAAGTGGAAAATCTGAAAATAATAAAGTAAAACCAGATATATCAGCTATACATGTAGGGAAAAAAAAAAAAAAAAAGATTCATGACGAAGGAAATTATGGGTGATATGGTGGACCACAGTCTCACAGCCTACACACAAAAGTGATAATCAGTGCAATATTGTATTTGCAGGATATAAGAAAGTTACAAGTTCATAGAATTGTTCAAGAACTTGGCTGGTTATGCTTAACCTAAACCTGTGTAATGGTAGACAGAAATTGCTGGTTAAGAGATTAAGGTGTCTCCAAGGATAAATTCATCCGATTAAGAGAAGAGCCTCCAGGTTAGAAAGACTGTTATTAATATGATCAAGAGCTGCCAAGGAAACCAGTTAATTGTGTGGGGGATGCTGCAAAGTTTATGGGAATTGATGTGAAGCAAAACTTGAAGTGGCATATGCATGCCAAGACTCTTTGTTTTGCCATAGAATAGCGACAAATGTTTTAAACATGGATTTTTTGCATATTCTTTATTTTTCATACTTTTACCCCCTGCTGTCATATGGCATCCTCTTATAGGGTAACACAATAAACAGTGCAACAATTTTTAAGATACAGAAAATAATTACTTTTGGTTAAGTGAGTAACAAAAAGTACTTGTAGACTATTATTTAAACAAATGCATACCTTACTTTTCCATCTTTGTATATTTACAAAATGCTATTATATGTGAAAAAGAATTTAAATAGTTATCACACAAATTGTTAAACACATTGTTTACATTACCCACAACAAAGAAAGGTTCTCTTCTCTAGGCCATAACATAACCTTATGAAAGAAGCTTTAATTAAAAAGGTATCATTCTGTACAACATTCTGCCAAACTCACTTAAATCAACTACTTCCTCAAGCTGTTCAAAAGCAATTTAAGCAAGCTTGTACATAAGCATTGTTTTATACTTTGCAAGGTTTGTAGAAGACTGTCAATGAGCTATTTCATAGCAGTATTGTATTGAGTTATTTAATTATTACATACTTATAAGTTTATATCATTGATATGTCCCATGACAAATAAAAATTGTCTTAGTGGATGAATAAATGAAACAGAATAATAGAACAGGTTTTAATATAGATTTGGATAGTTTGGGATTTTCACAGTGAAATATAGTATCATATAACAAACTATTTAAGAGGATACCACTCAAATTTCACTAGTTTCATTTCATCTACTTGGACATGTTTCAAAGGCAAATTTCCTTCATTATCAGCATGGTTCCACTGTCAACTTTACAGCTGACACCTTAATACCACGCCAGAAAGCTGATAGTGGAACCGTGCTGACGATGAAGGAAATTTACTTTTGAAACATTCCAAGTTAAGTGGAACAAAACTAGTGAAATTTGAGTGATTTCCTCATAAACAGTTTGTTAAATGGAACAGATACTTAATGGTTGTTGCATAAAGGCTCCTTGTCACAATGCATAAAATTGTTATCATTGAAAATTATTATACTGTTTAAAAATATTTCAGATAAAAATAAATAATTAACAAATACACAAATATTCTAAACCTAGTAGTTGACTATGTAAACAAATAGTGCAATGACTAAATTATTGCATATAATAAATAATAGAATAGTACCTTAATTATCATTTCTCTCTCCAACCCTGGAAGTTGCAGCATATGTTCTACAACAACATTATTAATTTGTGGTGGTGTGTCCAAGCTCTCAAAAGAAGCTAATCTCTGTTCTCTCTCCTTAGGTTCACCCTGAAAACATATCAGCATTTTTGTAAACTATACACTTCCACAACAAAAAAGATCTTAATTTTTAATTATACTTGCTGTAAAAATATGCAAAAATATATTATATTAACACTTAATATATGGCTCAGCAAAATCTATGACTCTCTCATTAAGAGGGCTGTTGGATAAGTTTTTTGCAAACTCAAAAAGTGGTAGCACTGGGTTTTTCAATGTTACCTTGGCAACTTAATTACTGTTGAAGAATGATGTACATGGTTTTATATATTTACAAAGCTTAGTCTGTTTATGAGAGCCATTTCCCTGCTTAAATTTTTAAATAGTAATCACAATAAAGAAACACAAATTTCAAACATTATTCTGAAAGGGACAATGCCTGCAGAATCTAAGGCAAAGTTGAACAAATATTATGGCAAACCTGCACTTTCATTTACTATAGTGTGTTTAGTGAGTAACATGTGACAAAATGAGCACAAGTAAAAGGGACCATTTCAGATATCCAGCTGTAATGCCTCCCAATATTAATAAAAAGAATCCATGGCATATTGCTGGGTGATCAGAGACTGAAAGTATATGCTTTAACTGAAACTGTGGGTATTTTTGGAAATCTTGTGCATAATATTTTGCACAATCATTTACAAATAAAAAAGCTATCGATGAGCTAGCTATTGCAATTGCTAATGCTTGACCAGAAAAAAAAGTGAGTGTCACTTTGTGCAGAATTTTGAGTTGATTAAAGCGATACTAGTGAATTTCTGAGGCAGTATGTGACAGTTGACAAAGCAAGGATTCACCATTACATACCAAAAATAAACAGGCAGTCAGAACAGTGGGCTGTGGCTGAGGAAAGCACTCCAAAGAAGGCAAAAAGAGTCCTCTCAGCAGGAAAGCTGATATTAACTGTGTTTTGGGATTGGGATTCCCAAGGCATAATTTTAATTCACTTTTGGGAAAAGGGCAAAATAATAATTGGAATATTATGCTAAGCTACTGAAGCAATTAAATAATATGATGAAAAAGAATCCTCCTCCTTAGGTGCAGAAAAATGTCCTTTTCCTTCACAACAATATGCCAGTACACAAGTCTGCAAATGCAATCTTAAATTATTATTGAACTTAAGTTACGAAATTCTTACTCATTCCCTGCTCTCCAGATTTGGTGCCTTCAGACTACTTCCTGTTCTTTAAAATCAAGACATAGATTGAAGGAAAGAAATGTGCATCAATTGAAGAAGTTATTGCTGAAACAAATGCGTTATTTTATGAGATGGCATTTTATGGATGGGATAAGCAATTTATAAAATCACTGGAACAAGTGTATAGATTACAAAGGAAATTACTTCCAGAAATAAAATAGTTTGTCTTCAATCTTCTTCATTTATGAACAGACTTGTTGAACAACCCTCATACTTACATTTTTAAGTGAACTAAGCTGCCTAGGTCGTGACTCATGCTATTATTCTTATTATCAAAAACCCACTGTTTTTATAGAAGTGGATATACCATTAAAGAGTATAATGCTCAAAAGGTATACATTTCCAAGTCAGTCCAATATATGAAGTAAATAAAGTGAAAATGTATAGTCCTAGCATACTATTTTTAAGAAAACTGATAGTACGAGGGTACGTCCATAAGATTCCAGCCTCACCGATAAGGATTATTGCCTTCACAAAATCCTTATCTGGTGTCATACCTTATCTATTAAGTAAATAATTGCTGCTGTAACTTCTGCTATGCTATGTTCAGTTGTTCAGATACAGTCGCATAAAAAAGGCTATGTGTATAAGATTGTGGCATGTTCAAAATGGAGTATCCAGTTCTTATTAAGTTCTTCACAAAAGAAGGACTCCAAATGAAATTAAACAGCAATTGAATGATGTATATGAGGAAGCATCCCCCTAATATTCTACTGTAAAAGAATGGACCAAACTTTTTTGAATGGGTAGAGAAAGCATAGAAGATGAAGAGTATGCAGGTTGGCCCTTGGAGGTGCTCACTCCTGAAAACATCGCTCTTGTGCAATAAGAAATTATGGAAGACCAGCTGCTTAAAGTTACAGAAATAGCAGCAAGGTTCAGCCTTTATAAAACAACAGTCCTTTGAATCATTCATAAACATTTAAATATGAATAAGGTTAGTGCAAGATGGGGTGCCTAGACTTCTTTCCTCAGTCCAAAAGCAGCAATGTAAGTCTTCAGTTTTAAGGCATTTTTGGAGCTCTGCCATGGCAACAAGAGAAAGAGAGCTCTGCAAACCATTCATTGTTACAGGAGATGAAACTATGGTCCTCTACTATGACCCCTTGTCCAAAAGAGAATCAATGGAGTGGTGTAAACCTGGCGAAACACTGCCTCTAAAGGCGAAGGTCACTCATTAACCAAGAAGATAATGGCCACAATCTTTTGGGACAGTAAAGGAATACTCTTCATTGACTTCAGGGAGAGGAAATCACAGTTAATGGGGAGTACTATGCTGGCCTATTGCACAGACTACATGCTTACATCAAAGAGTAAAGGCGAGGAAAGCTGTGTGGTGATGTGCACCTTCTTCATGTCAATGTTCCTGTGCACACAGCTTTTGTTGTAAAAGAAGCTGTGAAGAAATGTGGCTTCAAGGAGATAGACCATCCATCGTACAGCCCAGATTTAGCTACCAGTGACTATTTCCTATTCTCAAAACTGAAGGAGGACCTTTGAGAAAGGAAATTTAAGTGTGATGATGGATGCTGTTTATGCCCATTTTGCAGACAAGAATTCTGACTATTTTTTGGGGGGGAATGAAATGTTAATTCAAAGATATGAGAAGTGTACTGTAATAAAGGGTAATTATATTGAAAAGTGAAATAGGGTTTTTGTCTTCATCATACCTGGAAAATGGTTAGGCTGAAAACTTATGGACCTACCCTTGTAGCTGTCATTTCTCATGTAAGTTCTATGAACTTTAAATGAATCAATAGCGACTTTGGTGCTAACTTAACTTTATTGTAATAATTATATATTTGTTTTACTCTTACGCCATCATGAAAAAGACACTTTGGGAGGAGATGGAAGTGGCAGTTAACAGAATTGATTTTTACAATATGCCCATACATCTAAATGCAGTTCTTAATATCTCATCACACAATTTTGTTCTATTTCCCAGATTCAAAAATTAAAAAATAAAAGTTGTCTATGATCATAGATCTGTGCTGATCTGTACAAAATAAACTAATAATGAAATCAACAAATGCAATATAATTTTGAATTTCTTTACCAAGACTACCAAAATAAGTGCACACAATTTGTCAATACATTTGGAGGAAACTTAACATGTAAATTAGTTTGAAATGTAAAGCAAATATTTGATCGGTATGATTTCTTAACCCTGAAAATATTCTATGTCTATATTAAGGTAGATTTATAGTGCAAATTTATGCTTTTTGTCATTAAGACTTAGGTAGCAGTTTCTCCTTCCCATAAGGTGGGCTCAGCTTCAACCTCAGTTGGGTGTCACATGAGTAAGCTTTTATTTGAATTTGTCTGCACCAAGCAATAGTGAATGATGAATACATTTAATTACCATAAGATTCTTCACTCACTTGTGCCACACTTAATCAGTTTCATTCACCAAACTATAGGTATAATTTAGCAGAGATATGATATTAAAAATATTTAAAACATATGGCCAAACTGGTGGCATAACTTTTGGTGTTTTATTGCAACAGCTTCAAAGCTTTGAATAAGCTTTTTCGGGCATAAAAATCCTAAGTATGGATTCCTTCAGAAGGGAACTAAAGCTGTGGGTCCCGTGTCGTACATTTACGGCACGAAAAAGAACCTCAAGCCTGAAAGAGAGGCCTCTGAGCAAAATTTGTCAGCTGTTTCACGCCCTGAATTGAATGGGACACTGATGACCTGAGTTGTTAAAAAGCGTCCATAAATAAAATCAATTAAATCCAGTCAACCTCCTGCTGGACATGCATAGGCTGAATTACCAACCAACTGAACAATCAAACTCTTAGCATTATCTATCCACAATCTCTTCATTCAAGGTCATATTTCAGGCACCAAGTCAGCTCTGTCACAAGTTAGTGTTTCACTTGCAAGTTCATTATTTACTATTCATAACGTGCAAGGGACTTTATTATTTAGTGTAGGAGATATTTGTTCTCTAAAGAAATCTCTATATGTTGTATTAAAAAAATAGACATTTCAAAAAGCTCAGCCCATAAAGCTGTTGAACAGCTAAAACTGAAACCTTATTGAGTTTTTGTAGTCCAAAAATGTATAATGTTGTAAATAATGTGAGTTTTTGTAATTGGGATTTTAATTTTGTTCCATAGTAAATAGTTTTTCTCTGATGAGGCTTAGTTTCATTTATATGTTATGTTTGTCCATAAAACAATAAACAATGAAACATAGAAAATCTGCAATACCTTAATGAAAATATTTTCCTTGTATTATGAAAAAATTTAGCATGATGTGCTGTTAACTGCGAATAATAGGCCGGTACTTTTTTCCATATTTTATAAATTTAGAGAGATTCTGCATGCAAATATTCTAAAAGTTTTTTTAACAACTATCCAACAAATAGAACATGGATATTTTCAACAAGGTTCTTCCTAATGCACATGATTGAGGCAATAAGGGATGCCTTTAATAACAGAATCATTTCTAGAGAACTATGGCCCTCATTTTCCCTAGATCTTATTTTGTGCAATTATTATTTGTGAAAAACCCTAAAAAATTGAATCTGCAGAAATGATGGATGATGATGAGGAGGAGCAGGAGGAGGAGCAGGAGGAGGAGCAGGAGGAGCAGGAGCAGGAGGAGCAGGAGCAGGAACAGGAGTAGGAGCAAGAGCAGGAGCAGGAGGAGGAGGATGACGACAATTTTATTGCAGCCAATAGATTCTTACAAGAGCATCTGACATTGTCATGATTCTATACCTCTATTAATCATTTGTACATAATTCATATTTGTAATTAGCAATATTATACACTCTTATCCATTAAAGTTCAGTAACACCAGCATTTCTCTATTAGGAATAGTTTTAGTACAGATTTAAATTTCAGGTATGTGGTATTCTTAATTCATAAAGGTAATTTATTATATAATATAGTAACATTTTAAAAATGGAGTCGAAATTGTAACATACACACCACTAAAATTCAATAAAATGGAAGACTAGTTTCGGGAGCCATCGCTCCTATCATCAGTTCCTGGTGACTGCCGGTCTCGTTGTTTGAGGTAGGTCGATTCATCTCTGGTGGAGGTTTAATGAACTTTTGTATTAGTACATCACTTGGCAGGATTGAAATTAAAAACTTTCTCTTTAATCTTCCAAATATAGATGTTTTCCCAGACTGTAAGTTCAGTTTTTCCTTTAATATTTTTAAATAATTTGGGGTTTTTATTAATGTTATGTTGTTCTTTCCAAAAGTGCCAAGCTACCGCCGATTTTTCTTCTTGTTTTTGGTTTATATTCTTAATGTGTTCTTTAGCTTTGGTTTTTATATTTCTTTTGGTCTTTCCAACATAAATTTTTTCACAATCATTACAGTTCATCTGATATATTCCTGATTTATCTTCTTCTTGTAGGTTATCTTCTTTTTGTCTTGAGTTAAGGATATTTTTAATGGAATAATTATTTTTTGGAGCCAAAACAATGTTGTATCTTTTAAAAATCTTTTGAAATTTATGAAAGGCTGATGGGTGGTATGTGAATTTTTTGTATGTTCTGTTTTTCTCTTTGATGGGAGTAAGTGTAGTGGTGTCTTTAATTTTCTTTTTATTCTTTGCTCTGTCTATTTTCTTGTGCACAACTTCTTGTTTGAAGCCATTTTCTATAGCTATATCCATTATATTAATCATTTCCAGTTCATATTCCTCTTTTTAACCAGTCTGTATGCAAGAGCATTTGAAACTGCATGTTTGTGGGGAACTGGATTAAAACTGTTATATTTAATGTAATTATCTGTGTGTGTAGGTTTTCTATATATGCCTAAGTTTAGGTGATTTTCTTTTTTAATTATCTTAATATCCAAGAAAGGTAACTGTTTATTGCATTCTCTCTCCATAGTGAATTTAACTGTTTTTTCCTGTAAATTAAGTAACTTTAGTGCATCATCCAAGTGTCTTTCTGGTACTATTGCAAAAATATCATCCACATAGCGATACCAAGTCTTAAATATCCAGGGGAAACTATTTACTATTCTAATTTCTAAAGCACTCATGAAAATGTCTGCCAATATTGGTGATAGTGGACTACCCATTGTCAGACCAAAATTTTGTTTGTAATATTTGTTATTAAATGTAAAGTAATTTTGTTCTAGACAGAAGTTAATTAATGTAATGTATTCTTGAATATCCTTTGTGGTTATTCCTATCTTTTGTAACCATTTTTTTATCAGAGAGTATAAATTCAGTGTAGGAATACTTGGAAAAAGTGCTATAACATCAAACGAAACTACGGTATCTGTTTTTTCTATTTTTATGTCTTTAATTTTTTGAATAAGATCTAATGAGTTTTTATACTAAGAGATTCAAATCTTGGAAAAGTAGAAAATTTTTAAGTCAACCATTTTGCTAGTTTATAACTTGGCAGCATCTATATTATTTATGATAGGTCTCATTGTTTTCTCTGGCTTGTGTACTTTTGGGAGATCGTAGATTGTAGGTATTGTAGGGTTATCTACTTTAATTTTATAATGTTCCTTTTTATCTATTAATTTGCAATCAGTAATTGTTTTATTAAATGTGCTTTTGCCTTGATTTAGTGGATTTTTTGTTACCATTGAATATTCATTGTTTTTTAATAATTTTCCATTCTGTCTACATAACCATTCTTATCTAGAATTACAACAGTATTTCCTTTTTCTGCTCTTGTGTAGATAACAGGTTTGTTTTTTAGTGTCTTTATTATCTTTGTGTAAGGGTTGGTATTATTTTTATTTCTAATTTGTTCGATGATATTACAACACTGGCTTTGAATTGTATTCCTTTCTATTTCTGTAAGGCTTTTGGTGGCTATCTGTATGTCTGCTACATAATCTTCAAATTTTTTAGAGAAATTTACAAAAGTTTTTAAACCTTTATTCAAAAAATTGATTTCTGTATCTGTGAATGTTTGTTCTGAAAGGTTATAGACATTTTTTGTGGGTTTTTTCTTGGATGGTGTTTTTATCTCTTGTTTTTTGCATAAATTATCCAATTTATGTTTTAGTATTTTAGTCTTATTTTTCATATTTCGATTAAGTATTGTCAAGAGGTTGTTTTCCAAATTATCCCAGATAAAATTGCCTAGAACTTTAGTTAATTTCAAATGTAGGTTATACAGTTGTAGTTCTATTTCACTTCTATTTCTGTAGTGTTGGTTTTTTTCCATTTCAAGGATTTTTCTCTCTGCTGCTTTTTGTTGTTTATTATTATCATTAACTTTAATTATTTTCCTAACGAATTTACATTTAGCATATAACAGTTTTAATCCAGTTCCCCACAAACATGCAGTTAAAATAGTCTTGCATACAGACTGGTTAATGTTCCAATGAACAAAGAGGAATATGAACTGGAAATGATTAATATAATGGATATAGCTATAGAAAATGGCTTCAAACAAGAAGTTGTGCACAAGAAAATAGACAGAGCAAAGAATAAAAAGAAAATTAAAGACACCACTACACTTACTCCCATCAAAGAGAAAAACAGAACATACAAAAAATTCACATACCACCCATCAGCCTTTCATAAATTTCAAAAGATTTTTAAAAGATACAACATTGTTTTGGCTCCAAAAAATAATTATTCCATTAAAAATATCCTTAACTCAAGACAAAAAGAAGATAACCTACAAGAAGAAGATAAATCAGGAATATATCAGATGAACTGTAATGATTGTGAAAAAATTTATGTTGGAAAGACCAAAAGAAATATAAAAACCAAAGCTAAAGAACACATTAAGAATATAAACCAAAAACAAGAAGAAAAATCGGCGGTAGCTTGGCACTTTTGGAAAGAACAACATAACATTAATAAAAACCCCAAATTATTTAAAAATATTAAAGGAAAAACTGAACTTACAGTCTGGGAAAACATCTATATTTGGAAGAATAAAGAGAAAGTTTTTAATTTCGAAATCCCACCAAGTGATGTACTAATACAAAAGTTCATTAAACCTCCACCAGAGATGAATCGACCTACCACAAACAACGAGACCAGCGAGACCAGCAGTCGACCAGGAACTGATACTGATGATAGGAGCGATGGCTCCCGAAACTAGTCTTCCATTTTATTGAATTTTAGTGGTGTGCATGTTACAATTTCGACTCCATTTTTTAAAATGTTAATATTTGACACCACTGTTACAAAAGTTCACTATATTTTATATATAATATAGTCCCTATTTTATATGGGTCCTTACTGGTTTGAGCTTTATTCATGCTTACCCTATGGTAACTTGCTATGGGTGATAAGGTCATTAAGGTGCGGACTGGTGAGTGGGAGGTCTGGGGTTCGAATCTGCCCAGGACCGTCCTTCCTGACTGAGGGTTTTTCAAGGTTTTCCTCAGTCCTCATAAATGGCAAATGCCGGGGAGGTACCCTAAACTTAGGCCTGGAATGTTTCCTTCCTAAATAAAACAAATAAAAAAAAATCCTTTCCCAATATATCATTTCATCTCATGTATCATCAGTGTTCATCACCTGTGGTGCCTTAGTAGTATAAATGGGTGTTAAACACCATTAAAAAATTTACCCTTAGGTAATCGTCTGCTCTTGTGTATCATATGTATGGCAGTCTTTATTAAGCCAGTCTTTATTGAACGAGATTAGCATAATAGTTTTGAATACATATGGAGAAACTACAGTTAGGATGTTTGGTTTTTTTAATGTTTCCCTATAGGATTGTACTCACCCCCCCCCCCCGATTTCAATTCTATATGCTAAATGTGAATAAATAATGCCATAATATGCTGTTTTTAGAATATTAATGTTACCATATTTTGTCAATTGTCTCAACGGGTATAGCCTTGAGTTCATTTTTGTTACAGACTATTTCTACATGGTATTGTAAATTAAATTTTTATCAATGTTTATGCCCAAGAATTTATAGTTTATTACCTGTTCTAATGCAATATTGTTCATGTTTACAATTATCATTTTGAAATGTCATGAATTTTGTTTTACATATGTTTAATTTTTGTGCATTGTTTAGTAAATACAGTAAAATTTCACCAGTTGCATTCTTCATTTGTCTTTCTAAGCTTTCCCTATCATACTCCAACTTATTATAGATATTGTCAGCGTAAGAGATCACCTTGCTGTTTTTCTCTACTGTTATACTATAGTTGAACTAATAGACAATATAAGAACAGAAATTTGAAGAACTTTGGAAATGGCACTCTTCTGTGCAAAGGCTTATTTTATCAGAAGATATGAGGAATGCTTGAATGCAAAGAGATATTACTTTCAACATCTGCCATAACACAGGTTAGTACATTGCATTTATTAATCAAAGTTGTACAAGCATTTGATACACAGGCAAGCTATGCATTAATAAGAATGGGATCAAGTTGATCTGCCACTCAAACAAGAAACCATGCTTTTAATAAACAGGCAAACAATAAATTTGCATAGATGGTTAATTGGGATGTGGGATATTTTGTTTCACAAACATTTTTAACACCTTGATTAAAAGTAAAAGATTTTAAAAATAACATTGTTTGTAATATGTTTTAGTATATTGAGAATACTAGAGAAACTTGGGTATCATCTTCTTTTTAAACATATTTATTATTCTTTTGTTAAATTTTATCCATTTATTATTTGAATTCCTCAAGGCGAAATTTTTCCATGCTCAATGTTTTCTTTTGCCAAAAGTTTTTGATAGTGGTTTGAAATTTGGTATGAGAAAAAAGCTGATTTCTTCTTTGGCCATAAAATGCAGAGAAAGTAGTGAAATTCCACAGATATCAGTAATTCCATAAAGCTCTGGAGATTTTCTCAAACATTCCTGATACAATCATATTGGTGGCATTTCCACAAAATAAGGTCTAAGAGTGATGATCAAATCGTGTCATGTGCTGATATTTCAAAATCATAATGAATTTTCAAATTTTTCCCATAAAATATGAAAAATTACATTAAATCATATTTAATAGATCATTTATAACTGAGCTGATATACAATCATTTTCTATTACAATGTCTAACTTGCTTCAAATGCTATCTATTAGTGACAATGTATAATAAATTAATACAGAGGTTTCATCCTACTTCCTGAAACAATCATTTACTCTCTGTAGCCAATTAACTTCAAGGTATTAGTGATGTTTCTTTCCATTTGCACTCACATCTCATTCAAATTAAAATATGGTTTCTGAGAACCCACAGGACATAAAGATGGATTGATTAGTCTGGTAAAAACATAAAAAATAACGTTATTTGCAACAAAAAAAATAAATAAAATAACAATCTCAATTTTCTCCTTTGACCTTAATACATTTGATCCAGTGAAATGCAAATTTTATTTCCTCAAAAAAAAAAAAAAAAAGGGCATAATAATCATTTAGAGCCCAAATAACCTCTTCATTAACAAAAATTTCTTCCCCAAGTCAATTTTTGAACTTGAAAAGAGAAAAAAGTCACATGGGGTCAAAACAGGGCAACCATTTTGAAATCCAGCTTGTGTATTTTAATTGATATCATTGTATGATTCAGTTGAACTACACACTCTTAAAGCTTCACTTACTTTTCATAAATGTATGGAACCGGTTTCAAGAACATTTTGTTCCCATCTTCAGCCATGCTAAAGTTCAACTGTCGGATCATTCGTTGAGCTGTGGGAATGTATATTCTGCTCTGGTGGCGGTGTGATAAACTTGTAGTTTATGTTTTCATCCCCGACAATGTCGAAGTTCATTATACTGTCTTTGTATTTGTAGATGTAGATTTTCTCCCAGGTTGCTAATTCCGTAGGTCCTTGTACTGATTTTAATAATTTTGTTTTATTTATTATGTCGTGATTTTGTGTCCAAAAATGATATGCTACTGCTGATTTCTCTATTTGCTTGTACTTTATGTTCCTGAAATGTTCCTTTAACCGTGTGCCTATGTTTCTCTTTGTTTTCCCTATGTAGATTTTTTCACATTCTGCACAGTTTATTTTGTAAATACCTGATTTTTCTTCTTGTGGAATACTGTCATTAACATTATCTATCAGTAAATTTTTACATTAATTCTATTAATCAGTGCCAACCTGATATTAAAATCTTTAAGAATATTCTGAAATTTTTTGTGGCCCATGGATGATATGTGAATTTTTTAAAAATAAGTTTATCTTTTTTTGCTGAAAGTGTTGTGGTTTCTTTGATATGTTTTTGTCTCTTGAATTTCTGCACCTTTTTATGTACTAGTTCTTTTTTAAAACCATTTTTAACTGCTGTTTCTTCTATTTGTTTGTACTTTGTGTGTACTTTTACTATCACAACAGCCAACATGTGAGCAGGTGCGTTATCCTGGTGGAGTAATACTTTCTTGCCCACCAATCTTTTTCAGTTCACTATGCAAATGGCCCAATAATATTGTATAGTAACAGCCAGTCACTGTTTTACCCTTTTCCAAACAGCCAATTACGTTGGTACCCTATGAATCCTAAAAAAAGTTTGCCATCACTTTTCCTGAGGACAAAATGGTTTGTTTGTTTTGGTGCACTTTCACTTTTGCCAGCCCTCTGTTTTGACTGCCACTTTGTCTCCAGGATGTAGAAGTGGATCAAAGTTTTGTCTACAGTCACATTACAATGCCAGAAGTCACTCAGATTATGTTTTAAATTTTCCAATCATGATTTTGAAATGTTTTTTCTAGAGCATTTATGGTCTGCAGAACAAATGCGACACCCATTATGCACTCAGCTTTTACATATGCAGAACTTCATGCAGTATATTACGTACTTGTTCATATGAGATTCCTACCATGTCAGTAATCTTACATGATACCATGAATTTTATTCAGCATTTTTTCAGAAGAAACCTCAATCAATCATCTGGAATATGCAGCATCTGCAGTGCTTATAAGGCTATGTTTAAATTGGTTTATTCAGTAATATATGGTCTTGAGTTCTGGGACCACCACAAGTGGCCGAGGTCATTAAGGCACGGACTCATGAGCCGGAGGTCTGGGTTCGAATACTGCCAGGACCGTTCTCCCTGACTGAGGTTTTTTCCCATGTTTTCCTCAGTCCTCATAAATGGCAAATGCCAGGGAGGTACCCTAAACTTAGGCCTGGAACGATTCCTTCCTTAAAAATAAATCCTTTCCCAATATATCATTTCATTTTATGTATCATCAGTATCCATCCCCTGTGGTGCCTTTGTAGCAAAAACGGGAGTTAAACACTATTCATTCATTGAGTTCGGGTGCAGAGTCTGCATAAAGTTCCTTCAGCTCAGTATGTATCTAGGCTGCAGTCCACTTTTTTTAAATAAAAATTTCTATCATTGCACGATACTCATTTTTATCCATTTCTAGGATGTGTTACACCAATAACTTAAGATAGCTGCCAACAAAGAACTGTGCATTGCATCCATTTGAAATTTTGAACAAAACCATTACAAGTATCATGCTTACCAACTGTAATGCTGCTTAACAAAATTTAACACTTCGTTGAAGTTTACCGATTATCATTCCAAATGGTATTTTCATATTTTCTTAGTTATTTTCTATCAAATTGATGTGCTGTCCAAAAATGTATAAATGATTCATTTTGGTCATGACCAGTGCAAAATAGGAACAGAGATGATCTATATGTTAATGCAATGAACGCCATCTTGATGCCCCTCTAATCTCCAAACTACACAGAAATTGCCTTGTCCAGAAATTCATTTTCCTCACACAGTACTTTAGGCAAGATATAATATGCAATTTCTATGGATAACATATGCTGAATCAAATCCCTACTACTTTTTTTTTACTGAGTTGGCATCTAAATCTTCTTGTCAGAGAATATCATGTCTTATCACACTACACTTTCCACAAAGAGTAAATCTATCAGTAGCTGGATTGTCAGAGCATTCTGCACTACTGTTCTTCTGGTGAACATGTTCTCCTTCTGTGTTCAATATGTGTTGAGGGTGACCGCTAAATTCAACCTGAATTCCATAATGTTCAGTCTGTAGTCTGCAAAGGAAATATTCTCACACATCCACTAATTATAAAGTTTGGTTTTGCTTTATACTTCAAACTTTTTTAATATCTTGAATACCCTCTTTCTTAATTCTGATACCAAAATCTTAAGGCTGTCCTGGTCAGTATTTCATACTGCTGGAGTATCTGTATTTATTTTTTTTTTGTTTATTTTATTTATTTATGTTATGATTTTCATTTTTAACTTGCAATAAATCTACACTACAACTATTACCTATGGATTTTCACTTTTGCACCATTTTAAGCACAGTATGGAAAACTCTATAGATATTCAGATACATACATAGACAAAGTTGTCATATCTTCTCTCTCATTAACTTACAAATGACCTAATGGCAATGCTCTAAAGTCAAACAGTTTACAACAGTCTGTTATCCTTGACTATTTTAAACAAATATTATATTAAATACAAATCTGTAATATATATATATTGTATACATATATTGTATACAATGAGAACTAGAGAAGTAAAATAAAACAATGAAATATGCACATAAATAGCAAAAAAAAAAAAAAAAAAAAAAAAAAAAAAAAAAAAAAAAAAATTTACCAACAATTTTCAGGTCTAACTATGGAAAACCCTTTGTCACCTTTTCTAGCAGAGTTATTCATGAGTTCATTTGAAACACATATCACAAAAGCCTTCCCTTTAATTTTCAAGTCATGGTATAGGGATGTGGATGACATTTTTGCTATAATACCGAAGAAACACTCAATAGATGTCCTGAAACTTCTTAATTTGCAACATGAAACCATACAATTTACCATATAAGAAGAAAGAAATGGGTTGCTACCATTTCTAGATTTAAAAATTATAAGAAATGGAGATTGTTTGAATTTTGGAATTTACAGAAAAGAAACACATATGGAAAACTACATAAAAATGAGATTTATATCCCCATTCCACATAAATATGCAATTTTTCACAGTTTGGCACACAGATTGATGAATATTCCACTCACAGAAGCAGAGTACAAAATAGAATACAAACGAATAATATAGACAGCTATAATCAATGGTTTCAACAAAGACACAGTGATAAAAATTATCAATTACTCTAAAAGACAAAAAGGGATAAAGGAAGTTTCCACACTGAAAAACACAAAAGAAGAATACAAATTCAAAAGTTTCAACTACCATCCAATTTACCACAACAAGTTCAAGAAAATCTTCAAAGAACATGGGATAATATTAGTCCCAAAGAACAGATACAGCATCAAGAATTTATTGGGTTGGACAGTAAAAGACTCCACAGAACAGAAATCAGGAATTTACGAAATAAAATGTGCAAGATTGTGAGCAGAGCTACATAGGCAAAACAAAGAGAAGTTTGGAAATTCAGAGGAAAGAACATTTTAGGAATATTCAGTTTAAGCAGGTGGATAAATCAGCAGTAGCAGCTAACTTTTGGACCAAAAACCATGAAATAAAACCAGAAATTAAACTGCTGAAACATCTTCACAACCCATTGGAGTTATCCACTTGGGAAAACATTTTTATATTAACAAATAAAAAAAACCTAATAATTTTGAGTTTCCTCCTATGGATGAACTGAGCAATTTCCTACTTCAACCAACAGAGGCCACCACAGAAACATCCGGGTGTCCAACCATCATTTCAAGTAACGGCGGTTCAGTGAGCAACTGAAGATGGGAGAGATTCTCCCAAAACGCATCTTACCTTTATGTAAGCAAATGGAGTTTAGTGTAAAAA
Organism: Metallyticus violacea; assembly: GCA_030762175.1. Lineage (NCBI taxonomy): Eukaryota > Metazoa > Arthropoda > Insecta > Mantodea > Metallyticidae > Metallyticus > Metallyticus violacea. The sequence continues at coordinate 275,072,656 of CM060846.1, read as the reverse complement.
AAATGAATACCTAAGTTTAGGATATAATACCACTCCATTGACAATAGCTTCGTAAGTACAATAACTTTCATTCTGCTTACAGTCAAAACATTCTGCTATTTGTGTGACTGTTTCAGTGTTTCATTTATTTCTGTTTCTCTAGTTCTCATCATTTTTAGCTATATTGTTCTTTACGAGTTGCTTTATTTTGTTGCTTTAATTTTAAGTGCACATGTAGATGGGGGTATGAGAAAGGAAACTAACAGAAACATAATCCTTTTGAAAATACAGAAAGTGTAAAACAAATGAGGGAGAGGGAAAAAAGAAGAAAATAGGAAGAAAGATAGGCCTTGCCAATCTAATAAAAAACATTTTTCCTTTATTTTCTCAGGCATCCAGAAAGAACACTATGGGCATAATAAAACATCTATCTCTACATTTGCTTTTGTAAATCTGCATATATGTTATTTCTTTCTTTCTAGTTTACCAAACATGAGAAAAGTTTCTAGGATATGCTGGAATCTATTTTGAGTATTTAGAATGGAAGTGAAGGAAACCAATGTCCAGTTACAGTGATGTTCAGGTTAAAATAATAGAAACAAGAGGCAATACCATACCAAAAACCAGCACAACCATTGTACTTTACCAAAAACGAGAGCAATTACAGGTCCAAAATTCTTATAGCAAATATACTCAAGCTGTTCTCAAAAGCATTAACAAAAAGATTAACCAGAATTCTAGAAGAAAACAATAACAGCAAATTTCTGCCATGACTTCCACACTGCTGATCATCTATAAGCTGTAAATCAAAAAAAAGCTATACAGTACAACAAATACACCTAGTAACTAAAAATGTTAATTGGAACATTCACAGTGAAGCCAATCATATAATTGAAAACATTTTATGATACAATCGAACTACATGCTCTTATGCTTCACTTACTTGTCATTATTGTAGACCAGTTTCGACTCGAAACCGGTCTACAATAATGACAAGTAAGTGAAGCATAAGAGTGTGTAGTTTGACTGTATCATAAAATGTTTTCAAATATACTAGTGTTTACAAACTATAACAAAGTCTTCAACTCACTGGAATAAATAGTTCTTGAAACAATTGAAAAGTATGACATCATACACCATTATCTATATATATAGATATAAAATCTACGGTCAAAACTATGCAAAAATAAGAACTGGCACGAAGAGTTAAACTCAGACACCCAATTTCTCCAAGTTGATTATATATCTCTAAAGAGATGTAATTAGAAATTTGAACTGAAAGCTTAAGACAGAACAAATAATATGGGGTTAACCAGATGAGCCTCATTAATGGCAATATTTTGTCATGTCAGCACTCTTACTCTACATAAAAATATTATTATAAAGGTTTAAATTATATTAACACCATCACTGACCAGAATCCCAATGATTATAATCAAAATTTGGAAAATGAATATCTAGACTGTGCATATCTAGGACAGACTAGATCAAAGGAATAAGAAGAAAAAAAAATTGATAAAAAGAGACACCAGCATGAAACAATTTTAAAATGTATATTTCGCCTTCTTGCATTCAACACAAAACTGAAAACTTAAATGAAGTTTTCCAAACTTGTGGGTTCCCAGTTCATTTGTATGGCTGCTATACATGATAATTTGCAAAGAAAACAAACACTATGCAATTCTGTTATGAAAAATGGTAGGAAATGTGCCAAATACTGTGTAAATCTGTTTAAGAAAATGTAAAAAGAAATGCTGCATATACATTTAAAGAAAAGGATTTTCAACTCGGAATCAATGAGAAAGTTTGACATAAAGAGTGTAATGGATCAAGCCTGATAGACCAACCTTTGCCGGAAGGTGGCAAAGCTTGAATGTGTAGGTGGCTACATAAAGAAATGATATCATACCCCCATATATCAGAAAAGAGAGAACAGTACAGGCCAAAAACAATTAGTCAAGTGTGTAAAGCATACAGAAAGACTTGAAAGAAAACCTACAAATCCTGATTGAAATGGAAAGGGATAAAAAGAAATACACACCAAAATGTTATACAGAGTTTGTGAAATACTTGTGAATTTCCATTTTTATAGTATTTTGTATTAATCAAATTCTTACAATGACAGAACTACTACTGCCTTTCTAGCAACACTCACATCTTACAAATTTCTTAGTAAAGAGGCAATAAATGTACCTGTGTCATCCAACGGTGATGAAGAATTTGTTTGATTCCGAGTCTTCTTTCTGGATCTACAATCAACATGTGCCTAATCAGGTGCTCACAATCTGTAATGCAAAAGATTTATTTCTTTATCTTAAGCATTCCATAAGCATAATATGTAATTTTCAAACATTATGGCTATATGCCTACTTTGCAAATGCTTGGATGCGAGGTCAAGAGAAATGTGGTTGTGGTGGTCTGGTGGTGATGGTGGTGCTGCCAGATACTTATCTCCTTAGATTATTATTGCCTTAATTGAATCAAAGTGTATTTTATTGGAATTAAACTTAAATAACCTGAAAATTAGTGACTTATCAAATTACCAGCACTCACAAACTAATGTTTAGGTTATTTATATAAAAATACAAAATAACTACACTGCAGTGTATAGAATAAAATCATTTTGACTGTAAACATGTTTGAAACTTTATTAATATTCAAACTTTAAAAATAGTGATTTAGATTAAAATTAAAATGTAAAATGGAACTTGCACAGTGAAGCCAATCATATAATTGATATTATTGTATGATTTAGTTGAACTACACACTCTTAGTACAAGTACAAGTAGGTGAAGCATTAAGACTTGTGTAGTTCAACTAAATCATACAATAACATCAACAATTTAGATGTTTATGGATACAACAGGTTCTTCTGAGTGCCAAGGATGCACATGATTCCTTGTCATCTGCAGGTGTTCACAAAATCCCCTGCAATTGCAGGAACATATACATAGAAGCTACAAAATGCAGCATTAAGACTTGCATTTTGTAACACAAAAGAAACTGTCAACTGGGACTAACTGAAAACTGGCTATTGCTCAGACCAATTACATTTGATAACTATCTCGTGTTTTACAAAGACACCAAAGACCTTGCTATTTCTAAAAGTTACTACAGTAGACTTTACAGGGAAGCAATAGATATTAAAAAATTAACACAAAAGGTCTTAAATGAAACCAGGATGAATTCCAGCTCTTGCCCAACATATAAACTCTACAGCAAATGATCAATATCAACATAACCATGGCAGCCTTCCCCTATCTCTCCTTCTTATATCACACCTAGAAACAATCATTCAGATTCAAGCAGATAGACAGCTGCATAATTTATTTCTCTGATGATGTTCACCACAGTGCATGACAAAATTTTAGGTTAAGAAAAATATTCTATACTACTAGAACATGGCCTCAAAGCCTAGAAATATATTGCTTTAACATCACAACTACAGCTGTTAACAGAACATGGACTTAAAGTATGGAAATATATTACTTTAACACACACAGCTTCAGCTGTTAAAACCTAAGTTCATATTACTGAATTTCATTAGCATACAGCCACAGCACCAACTCACACAACAAAAGTATCAATTTCAAAAAATATAACAACAATGAGTGTCCAAAACAAAAGAACAAACAAATTATTAGCAACCTTTTCACTCAAGCACAAAAACCTATATGCCGGCATTCATGTTTGACAATACCCAACTTTGAAAGTCTGCTAGTCAACAATAGTGGGAATAAGAAATATAATCCATTGTTGTTCCCCTCAATGGATCAGTATACTAATAAATATACCATAAATATATAGGCATTATTCAATAATTTACAAGTTGATGTAAAATGAGACACCATCTCATTTAATCAAATAAATATGACCAAATTATAAAAAGAAATGTTGTTTGACTGTTGACACATATTTTTCATAACAGTATCAAGTTTTATTATTCTTCACTTCAGACTTTCATAAACTTTGCATCCTCAATTGAGAACACTGGGTATAAATGAATTAAAATACACAAACAAATAAATTTATGTGTAAAATATATATACTTTAATTTTAATGGCATTTAAATGCCCATTTTTACTACTGAGGCACCACAGGCAGGGAAAACTGAAGATACATGAAATGAAATTATATATCGGAAAAATATTTTTTTAAGAAAGGAAATGTTCCAGGCCTAAGTTTAGGGTACCTCCCCAGCATTTGCCAGTTATGAGGAGTGAGAAAAATCTGGAAAAAACCTCAGTCAGAGAGGATGGTCCTGGTGGGATTCGAATCCTAGACCTCCTGCTCACGAGTCCGTGCCACCCGTGGCATTACCTGTATTGGTGCTTGTACACTGAAGTAACATAAGAAAATGGTTCTTTTAAAAATTGCATTGGTATGTAATCTATATAATGCAAAAAATTATGATAATTCTCAGAATGATGATTCATTTATTAAGTGCATTTTGCTGTTTATGGATCAGTCACATATTAACACAGTCATATACTGTCATTCTATTTGACATATGAGGAAGGATCCAAAAGTAATGTACAACATTTTTAATGCAATATTTAATGAGTAGGAAAAACGAAAATCTATGCACCAAAAAGTACACGTTTTACCTATTTTTCAATCATAAATCTAGTCGTCTCTCAAGCCATTTATCCCATCATGACGCCAAACTGAATATTCCTCATTCATAGAGCTCAGTTACCTGGGAATATAGCCACTTGCATACAATTCATTTCATTTCTTCATCTCAATCAAAGGGTTTATCTCCATGAAGTTTGTTCAGTGGTCCAAAGAAGTTAAGGTCAGATAGTACAAGGTCTGGACTGTATGGTGGACGATTGAATTACCCCCAGCCATATTTCTCAATTTTTGCACAAAAAGAAATAATCACATAGGGACAAGCATTGCCATGAAGAAGTCTTGACTTTCTTAGCATTTCTTTTTGTCTCTAAGGGCAAGACGCAACTTAGTTAATGTTATAGTGTAGGTTTCAGCATTCACATTGATCCTAGTTGGAAAAAACTTCACCAAAAATATGCCAAGCATGACCCAGAATTAAGGCCTTTCTTGGTATTTGGGTGACCTTGAATATCTTCAAAGTGGGGAGTTCAAATGTTTGCACATCATATTGGTCTGCTTTGTTTTGGGCATGAAGTGGTATAAGCAGGATACATTGCCAGTTACCACATCTTCCAGAAAGGCATGACCTTCAGCCTAACACATCAAGAGGTTCAAGCAAGATATCATTCTCTGGCCCTTCTGCTCTTCTGATAGATCCTTGGGCAGCACACACTGAGTATACAAAATTCCAATCTGCCATGCACAATATCATATTTTGTTGTGCTAAGGTTTGCAGATGCTTTCACTATTATTTTTAACTGCCATCTCTGCCTCTGACTGTGGATGGCGTTGAAAGAGACACATGTCAGCCATAGTGTGGTTCATCAGCAAAGTTTACTTGGCCCTATTCAAAGAATCTGGAACATTGCTGGAATCCAGACAACCAGAACTATATCCTTATAACATTTCCCTTGATGTTTTTCCTTTTTCCCATAAAAATCACACTTCATCTTGCTGTTCTTAACAGGAGGGATGCTAGCACACATGCCTTCTTTGCTCATTAGTTTCCGCTTGCTCCACAAGTGCAGCACCTGATAGAGCCAAAGCTGTCTGTACCATAAGGTTCAAACTTACTACTGCCAGCTTTGAAAAACCAGATCCAAATAGTATTGCGTAACAAAAAATTGTGCATTACTTTTTGATCCTTTCCCAGAGAAATATACTTAGAGAAAACTAAGGAATTATTAGTGCAAAAATTGCATACCCATTTAGAAATAGCATATACTACCATGTAACATCACCATCACCAAACTAGGTGTTGTTAATTACAACATTTATTTTAGTGACTTAGTTTTAACTAATTAATTATTTATTACTAAGCACTAGACTAATTGTAAGCATTGCTGCAAGATTGGATTAATAATGTTACAAACACAATAATATGAGTCTTTAATTGATATCATTGTATGATTCAGTTGAACTACACACTCTTAAAGCTTCACTTACTTTTCATAAATGTACGGAACCGGTTTCGAGAACATTTAGTTCCCATCTTCAGCCAGGCTAAAGTTCAACTGTCAGATCATTTGTTGAGCTGTGGGAATGTATATTCTGCTGGGGGCTGTGATAAACTTGTAGTTTTATGTTTTATGTTCTCATCCCCAGCAAAGTCGGAGTTCATTATGCTGTCTTTGTAATTGTAGATGTAGATTTTCTCCCAGGTTGCTAATTCCGTAGGTCCTTGTACTGATTTTAATAATTTTGCTTTATTTATTATGTTGTGATTTTGTGTCCAAAAATAATATGCTAATGCTGATTTCTCTATTTGCTTATACTTTATGTTCCTGAAATGTTCCTTTAACCATGTGCCTATGTTTCTCTTTGTTTTTCCAATGTAGATTTTTTCACATTCTGCACAGTTTATTTTGTAAATACCTGATTTTTCTTCTTGTGGAATACTGTCATTAACATTATCTATCAGTAAATTTTTAACATTAAATCTATTAATCGGTGCCAACCTGATATTAAAATCTTTAAGAATATTCTGAAATTTGTTTGTGGCTCATGGATGATATGTGAATTTTTTAAAAATTAGTTTATCTTTTCTTGCTGAAAGTGTTGTGGTTTCTTTGATATATTTTTGTCTCTTGAATTTCTGCACCTTTTTATGTACTATTTCTTTTTTATTTTCTTTTTAAACCATTTTTAACTGCTGTTTCTTCTATTTGTTTGTATTCTTTAACATATTCTTCTTTGCTAATTTGTAGGTAAACTAGCCGGTGTGTTAAACTGTTAATTACTGCATGTTTGTGCGCTGTGGGGTTAAAACTATCTGCTTTGAAGTGATTATCTGCATGTGTATTCTTTCTGTATATTCCAAATTTAAGGTTTTCTTGGCATTTCATTATTTTAATATCCAAGAATGGCAGCATGTTATCTGTTTCTATTTTGAATGTAAATGATATGTTTAGATCTTGCATATTCAGAAGTTTTAAGGCATCGTCAATGAGTTTTTTGTCAACTATGGCAAATATATCGTCTACATATATATAATACCTTAAATATGTGTAGAAAAGCTGTGTTGATGTGTGTTTCAAGTCTACTCATGAAGAGGTTAGCTAGAAATGGAGATAAGGGGGCTGCCCATTGTAAGTCCTGCTTGTTGTTTATAAAATTTTCCTTTAAAAGCAAAAAAGGTTTATGCAAAATTCTGTCAGTTTTATGTATTATTTTATGTGTGTATCATTAATTCCACTTGTTTTTAGCCAATCATGTAGATAAATCAGGAGTTTTTCTTTTGGTATGCTCAGAAACAGAGATTCTACGTCGAAAGATATAAGAGTGTCAGCGGGATGCAATTTTATGTCTTTAATTTTTTTCTATTAACTGATATGAATTGTTTATGCTCCTGGTTTGAAATTTTGGTAATGTCTTGAATCTATTAGCTAACCATTTTGCTAAATAGTAAGAGGGAGTATTGATGTTGTTAATGATGGGGCGCATACCATTTCCAGTCTTGTGAATTTTAGGTAAACCATATACTTTAGCTATTTTAGGGTTGCTCTGTTTTATTTTGTATATTGTTTCTTTTGGAATGACTGTACATGTTTTCAGAACCTCATTGATGCAATTAACACACCCTTTCAATGGATCTGACTGGATCTGAACATATTCTTTTTTATTTGATAAATTCTGCATTCTATTATTATAATCTTCTTTATGCAATATTACTACTCTGTTTCCTTTGCCTGCTTTCATATAAACAACATCTTTTTCATTTAAGGATTTCATTGTATTCTTATAAGTCTTGTGTACTGCTGCATTCTTTTTAATAATGACTTTAAAAACTTTTTCTGATTTAATTCTAACTATTTCTTTTTCTTTGTTCTTCAATCCTTCAATGGCCACTTCCAAATCTACCAAATAATCCTCTATTTTAGTGCAGTATTGTACACAAGTTTTTAAGCCTTTATTTAGAAATGCTAATTCTTTTTTTTTTGAAATTTTCATTAGATAGGTTTTCTACATAATTGTGTTTAGGGTTTGGAGTTTTCTTTGGTTTATAATAAAGATTACTAAATTTTGTTTTTTGATTGCTGACTATTTTGTTTACTCGAAATTGTATATGTTCTAAGGCTGTTCTAATTAAATTATCCCATATTATGCAAACCTAACCTCTTTGAAATCTGTAAGTGTTTTCTGTATAGTTTAAGATCAATATTTGCCATTTTAGTATAATGTTTTGACTTTTCTATTTGAAAAACTTTTTTCTCGGCAGCTAACTGCTCGCGACTGTTGTGGTTACGTTTAACGATTTTTCGGACGAACTTTGTACACACTTTATGTTTAAGGCAATGGTTTAAAAAATGAATATCTGCAGAAATGAGTCAGCTTTTTTCTTTTAATTTTATATACTCTTTAATGTTCTTTTTTAAGTTATTGAATTGCAGTTGAAGTTATGAAGGTTATTGTCTCTTGAGTCTGTGTATTCCATCTTATAGTCGTTGCAAAAATGAATTAATATCAGTCTTTGTTGATTTCTATTTATTACTTAGTTTATTTATGTATTCATTCAGTTCTGAAACACAAATGCACATCATGGAACATACCTCACTCATTCTTTCACTCCTGAAATACTACTGATCTTTCATGAAACATACCTGCAGACATAAAATAGGGGATGCGAAACCTTCCTGAGATCACTCTTGTGCGTAATGTATGCAGTGTTGTGCCATCAAATGGAAGTGCTCCACATACCAAGACATACAAGACTACTCCCATACTCTGCAAACAGAAGCATTAATAAGAGGAATGAGATAAGCATCTAAAACTAGTAAACTACTTAACATCAATGATATAGAGTTGGTTTGGCAACACTTATAATTCATTTACTAATTGGACATGTTTCTGCAACATTCACTCCCATCATCAGCTGAAGACAAACTGATAGAAGCATATTCTGTAGGCAGTCAGAGAAATTTATTGAATATATCCAATAATGGTGTCTTAAAAGTTCATAATGTGGTTTTTATTTTTTATGATGTAAATTTTTTCCCATGTTGTTAGTTGCAAAGTTTTGCAAGTGTGTTTCAATAACTTTTTTTTTTTTTTATCAATTTCATGGTTCTCTGACCAAAAGTGTGCTGCCACTGTTAATTTCTCTATCTATCTGTTTGTAAAGGATATTTTTGAAATGTTCCTTGGGTTCCATAGAAAATTAGTAAATAAAATTATTAAAAAGTTTAAAAGAAATGAATACATCAAAGATACAAGTTTCCTATTACAAAGAAGAGATTCAAAAATTCACATACCATCCCATCATATTCAATAAATTTAAAAAAGTTTTAAAAATACAGAAAATGGATTCTAAAAACGTTATAGTATTACAAATTTATTACAATATTCCCATAAAGATTCTATACTTTCTGACAGGAATTTGGATATCTACCAAATCAATTACAAAGACTGTGAACAAATATATACTGGAAAAACAAAAAGACATTTGGAAACCCACACCAAAGAACATTTCAGAAATAGCTATTACAAGGAGATAAGATAAATCGGCAGTGGCAGCTCACTTATAGTCAGAAAACCATGAAATTCATTTTTAATATATATATTTAGACAACTTGCAAACTTTGGAACTGATGTCATGGGAAAAAATTTATTACCAAAAAAATAAAAACCGTATCATGAACTTCAAGACATCATCACTGGATATACTAAATAAATTTCTCCAAATACCTACAGTGAATGCTTCTACCAGATGCTCTCCTGTTGATAATGGGAGCAAATGTTCTCAAAACATGTATAATTAAAAAATCAAGTATGTGAAGCATAAGTGTCCCAAACCAGCTCTATATGAACATTAATTTACTAGGTAGATTAAAAGTAAAACTACTTAAAATCATGTTAACACATTAAAACACTTTTGAAGTTCCACTCTTAAAACTTTTTAAAAAACTGGGACATGTTTCGTGAGACCTTGCTCACATTGTCAATCATCAACGACTAATGGATAAACCTAAATTGATGGTGTAAGTGACTGTGAGTGCTCTGGTAGTTGATGAACTTATACAAAATGTTGTCTGCTTCTGGAATATCAAAATTCATGAGTCTATGTTTTATTTTTTATGAAAATTTTTCCCATATACTCAGTTCCTTTGGGTTTTGTACTGCTTTTAATAAAGTGATATCCTTCTGGATTTCAAGGTGTTCATTTAAAAATAATTTCTAATAGAAAAATCAGCAGTTGCAGCAAATTTTTGGAATGAATACCATGAGATAGAGTAGGATATCACTTTATTAAAAGCAGTGCTACACCTAAAGGAACTCAGTATATGGGAAAAAATTTTCATAAAAAATATAAACATAGACTGATGAATTTCGATATTCCAGAAACAGACAAGATTTTGTATAAGTTCATCAATAGACCACCAGAGCACTCACAGTCACTTACACTGCCAATTTAGATTGATCTATTAGTCGTTGATGGTTAACAATGTGAACAAGGTCTCACGAAACATGTCCCAGTATTTTTAAAAAGTTTTAAGAGTTGTATGTACCTCAATAGTGTTTTAATGTGTTGACATGGTTTTAAGTAGTTGTACTTTTAATCTACCAAAGATTTTAAGATTGTTCCACTATTTTGATTCCTACATTCATCATTAATTAATTTACTACTTCACTGTCAGCACTTAGTGATTTGTGAACTGATTGATTAGGTGAAGTATTATAAATGGTAACCTAAACTTAGGGAATTCATTTCTTAAACTAAACTCCATTCACTTACACAAAAGTGCGTTTCCGGAGAATCTCTCCCATCTTCAGCTGCTCACTGAACCGCCGTTACTCGAAACTATGGCTGGACAAACGGATGTTCCTGTGGAGTCTCTGTTGGTTGAAGTAGAAAGTTGCTGAGCTCATCCATATGAGGAAACTCAAAATTCATTAGGTTTTATTTTATAATATGAAAATTTTTTCCTAAGTGGATAACTCCAATGGGTTGTGAAGATGTTTCAGCAGTTTAATTCCAGGTTTTATTTCATGGTTTTTGGTTCTAAAGTGAGCTGCTACTGCTGATTTATCCACCTGTTTAAACCGAATATTCCTAAAATGTTCTTTCCTCCAAATTTCCAAATTTCTCTTTGTTTTGCCTATGTAGCTCTGTTCACAATCTGCACATTTTATTTCATAAATTCTTGATTTCTGTTCTGTTGGTATGGAGTCTTTTACTGTGCAACCCAATAAATTCTTGATGTTGTATCTGTTCTTTGGGGCTAACATTATCCCATGTTCTTTGAAGATTTTCTTGAACTTGTTGTGGTAAATTGCATGGTAGGTGAAACTTTTGAATTTGTATTCTTCTTTTGTTTTTCAGTGTGGAAACTTCCCTTATCCCTTTTTGTCTTTTAGATTTATTGATAATTTTTATCACTGTGTCTTTATTGAAACCATTGATTATAGCTGTCTTTATTATTTGTTTGTATTCTATTTTGTACTCTGTTCTGTGAGTGGATTCATCAATCTGGGTTCCAAACTGTGAAAAATTGCATATTTATGTAGAATGGGGTTATAAATCTCTTTTTTATGTAGTTTTCTGTGTGTGTTTCTTTTCTGTAAATTCTAAAATTCAAACCATCTCCATTTCTTATAATTTTTAAATTTAAAAATGGTAGCCATCCATTTCTTTCTTCTTTTATAGTAAATTGTATGGATTCATGTTGCAAATTAAGAAGTTTCAGGGCATCTATTGAGTGTTTCTTCGGTATTATTGCAAAAATGTCATCCACATACCTATACCATGACTTGAAAATTAAAGGGAAGGCTTTTGTGATTTGCATTTCAAATGAGCTCATGAATAACTCTGTTAGAAACGGTGACAAAGGGTTTCCCATAGCTAGGCCTGAAACTTGCTGGTAATATTGTTTGTTAAAGCTGAAGTAATTTTGTTTAATGCAAATATTAGTAAGTTTTAATAAGTCATCCATTTGTTCTGTTTTTAAATTTATTGATGTTAACCATTTCTTTAGTATAAGCATAAGTTTCTCTATAGGTATGCTTGGGAATAAGGCTTTTACATCAACTTCAAGCTTCAATAAAAAATATTACCAGCAAGTTTTACGCCTAGCTATGGGGAAACCCTTTGTCACCTTTTCTAGCAAAGTTATTCATGACCTCATTTGAAATACACATCACAAAAGCCTTCCTTTTAATTTTCAAGTCATGGTATAGGTATGTGGATGACATTTTTGCTATAATACCGAAGAAACACTCAATAGATACCCTGAAACTTCTTAATTTGCAACATGAATCCATACAATTTACTATAGAAGAAGAAAGAAATGGATGGCTACTATTTCTAGATTTAAGAAATGGAGATTGTTTGAATTTTGGAATTTACAGAAAAGAAACACACACAGAAAACTACATAAAAATGAGATTTATATCCCCATTCCACATAAATATGCAATTTTTCACAATTTGGCACACAGATTGATGAATATTCCACTCTCAGAAGCAGAGTTCAAAATAGAATACAAACAAATAATAAAGACAGCTATAATCAATGGTTTCAATAAAGACACAGTGATAAAAATTATCAATAAATCTAAAAGACAAAAAGGGATAAGGGAAGTTTCCACACTGAAAAACAAAAGAAGAATACAAATTCAAAAGTTTCACCTACCATGCAATTTACCACAACAAGTTCAAGAAAATCTTCAAAGAACATGGGATAATGTTAGCCCCAAAGAACAGATACAACATCAAGAATTTATTGGGTTGCACAGTAAAAGACTCCATACCAACATAACAGAAATCAGGAATTTACGAAATAAAATGTGCAGATTGTGAACAGAGCTACATAGGCAAAACAAATTTGGAAATTTGGAGGAAAGAACATTTTAGGAACATTCGGTTTAAACAGGTGGATAAATCAGCAGTAGCAGCTCACTTTTGAACCAAAAACCATGAAATAAAACTTGGAATTAAACTGCTGAAACATCTTCACAACCCATTGGAGTTATCCACTTAGGAAAAAATTTTCATATTATAAAATAAAACTTAATGAATTTCGAGTTTCCTCCTATGGATGAGCTCAGCAGCTTCCTACTTCAACCAATAGAGACCACCACAGGAACATCCATTTGTCCAGCCATAGTTTCGAGTAATGGCGCTTCAGTGAGCAGCTGAAGATGGGAGAGATTCTCCCGAAACACGTCTTACTTTTGTGTAAGTGAATGGAGTTTAGTGTAAAAAATAAATTCCCTAAGTTTAAGTTATATTGCCACTCCATTGTCAACAGCTTCACAAGTACAATAATTATAAATGGTATTTAAGTATTTTGGTTAACATCAGTATTTGTAAAATTAGTTTTTTAGATATTTTGTTTGTTTAGGAGTAAAAAGGTAGTTTATAAACAAGGAATTAAATTGTAATTAGTCAGTTAAAAAATGGTTATGTATAAAATATTTACAGTATTGTTTTATTGGTTACAAGGAGCCTAGTCCCCTGGATGAACCAAGGACTGGAGTCTGAGCTAATATATTGGAAAAATTTGGGATTGAATTATTTTGAATTAAAATTCTGCAATGTATTGTAAATTGCATTTTATTTACGATATATATGTGAATGTGCAATAAACACTAATATAATTTACTGTTAATAGCTTCAAAAGCAAGAGGGTCACTAGAAAGCATTGAGAAAACAAATAATGAATACTCAAAGAAATATTTTTTTGTTTATCCCAGTTTCTTAAAGTACTACTCCTGGCACTGTATGCAGCAATCCAACTTCCAAAACCAATTCTAGAAGCATCCATGCCACTCAGTTTTCCACCACTGCAGATAACTCCTCCTCATATGCTGCAACTGCTTCTTCCGGGCTAGAAAATCGATGACCTCAAAGTTGGTTCTTCACAGTAGGCAACACAGTCACAGGTGGCTGAGGTCGTTAAGGCATGGACTCATGAGCGGGAGGTCTGGGTTCGAATACCGCCAGGACTGTCCTCACTGACTGAGGTATTTTCCAGGTTTTCCTCAGTCCCCATAAATGGCAAATGCCAGGGAGGTACCCTAAACTTAGGCCTGGAACGATTCCTTCCTTAAAAATAAATCCTTTCCCAAAATATCATTTCATTTTATGTATCATCAGTATCCATCCCCTGTGGTGCCTTTGTAGCAAAAACGGGAGTTAAACACTATTCATTCATTTACAGTAGGCAACAGGAAGAAATTGCATAGTGCCAGGTCAGGACTATAGGATGGACGAGTCATTAGTTTTGCCTCCTTGCAGAGACTCCATTGTTATATTAGTGGTGTGAGTTGATGCATTGCCATGGTGCAATAAAATGCCCCTTAGTCCTTTCTTTTGGATGCTGTTCTTGGAATTTCTGAAACACCTTATGAAGGCAAACTTCTGTGTAGCATTTTGCAGTAACAGTTCTCTAATTTTTTAGCACAATGGTTGCCACATGACCATGGTTGTGGAGAAGAAAGGGGCAACCATTTTCTTTCCCAAATTCCTTGGCCTCTTGACTTTGATGGGTGGTTAGTCAACTGATATAGATCCATGTTTCATCACCCATAACAATATCTGAAACATGGCGAGACTTTCCACAATTAAATCTTTACACCATTTCTTGGTACCATTCACCCTGTGGAGCTTCTCTGCTTGAGAAAAACTATGGGGCACCCATCTTTGAAGAAATTTATTTTACATGAAGGTGCTCATGAAGGATGGTTGAAACACTGAGCAAAATAATTGCTAATGCCAGCTTAATGTCCTTTAGGTTAGTCTTGAATCTTCCCTGATCATTGTTCTTCTCAGTCACTACTGTTGTTAGTTTGCCATTCTTCTCTTCATCATTAAGAGATTGCTGCCCCCTCCTTAATTCTCCAAAACTGTGGAACACAGTGGCACATGAAGGAGAAAAGTCCCTGAAATATTCGCCCCCCCAAATACTCAAGTACTATGTTTTATTTAAGTCACATTTGAAATCGTACACAATCATATGAAAATGCTCTCTCTAAATCTCTATTGCTCTTAAAAGAATTTTCATACTTTCCAGACTTAAAACATAAAATGTGAATAACACAACAGAGCTCTGCCTGCTACTAGGCAACACCAATCCCAACAATTTTGACTCAGCGACAATATTTTCCCTTGGGGGGAACAATTTTCCGTGTCTAAATACTTATCTAGTGACTCTTGTATAAGTTCATATTAAACATCTCCAATTCCGAATTACAAATTTGGTAATCGGCAGCCTTGAAAAAAAACATCAAACTGGTAGAATAGGCACATCAAAGAGATGTAAGCAATAAAGAAAACAAGCTGTGGAATTTATCAAAACAAGGCTCATTACTGCTCTTAAGAAAAGCATTGGATATATAATGTTAAACAATATAAGATGCACAAAGTTCTATGTGATTTTGCCATCAAGTTACTGTATAAGTGTTGTGCCACTTGCTGAGGAAATTAATGGGTGTGGTATGAAAAATGCAATCATACTGAAATCTGTTACCCAGTACAATGGACATGTTAGTACAATACGACAAAATAAAAAATTGTGGTAGTAATTAAAAGCATCCAATTTTATTTTAAACTTGTTGTTATCATCTTAATGGTGCCCAAGGTCATTAAGGTACAGATACAGACTTATGAGTAGGAGGTCCATATTTGATTCCTACCAGGACCAACCTCCCTGCCTGTTTCCAGGTTTTCCTTAATCCTCATAAATAGCAAATACTGGGGAGGTACTGTAACTCAGACCTGGAATGCTTCCTTCCTTTAAAAAAAAATCCTTTCCCAGTTTATCATTTCATTTCATTTCATGTATCATTAGTGTCCACCACCTGTGATGCCTCAGAAAAAATAGGTATTAAACACTATTAAAAAAAATCTGAATAGGTGTTGAGAGAAGTTTGTGATTCAGTTTAAGTGGCAATTAGAGGAAGTAAAATTTGCTATATTATGAATATTCATCTTATCAATAGTAAAAAGGAAATACTTCTTAAAGTGACACATAATAAAAGGACATGTGATATGTTTTCTTTTTTCCCTCCACTGGACTATATTTAATCACATTCTTGTTGTTATCACGGACACAAAAATGTTTCCTAGAGAAAACACTTTATAATCTACCGTTGCTTAAATAGGTGTTCAATGTTTCACTTTCAAGTTTTTTCAACCCTTTATTTTTATTGTGATTTAGTGCCAAATCTTCAGTTCTACAAGCTTTGGTATTAATTCAGACATATTTCAATGCCACCCTCCCTTGTGCTTTATTTGGCTGCCTTCTTTACAGTGTGTTTTTTTTCTCCCTCTCCCCAACCAAAGCATATTTTAAATGTAATATATAATACATAAATCTATAAGGCATTGAAACTAATCTATTTGGCCACTGAACACTAGAGTAAAGCTGAAATGAAGCAAGGTACATATTATACTCCTATCAATTAAAACCACAAATCCCTGCAAGAAAACATACAGTTTTTAAAAACCAGTTGCATTTAAACTTTTTAGAAAATTAATGAAAATTAGCCTTTAACTAAATATAAAAAAATGACAAGTTTTTTATAACAAAGATTTCAGATATCTTCAGCTTAGGCAAATGCATGCTTTCTTTAGGAAAACTTACGGTTGGAACAGCTGATTATTAAAAAAATCCAATCAGCTGATAAAATAGCATTGATACTTTAGGCAAACTATACTTCAGTGGCTCAAAACAACTACATTTATTTATGCAAAAGTGAAATAAGTGACAGGCTACAAGAGCAGCTATTTACATGTATTTCCCTTTAACAATGGGCTTTAAGCAGCTGATTGAGATGGGGTAGAAACTTAAAACATTCAACAAATAAATAAGCTAAATTAATATAAATATTTTATAAAAAGAACCAAAGAAACAGCAATTAATAAAAGGCCATTACTTGACCTGAGCCTTCCCTTATTATGAATCCAAAACACTCCAGCAACAGAAGTCGTGCTTCCTCTTGTGCTTTTGTCAGCAACTGAGTTTATCAATTTTCTGAATGAGTCATCATTTATTTATGCCCTAGCCCTAGCAGCAGCAGCAATAGCACTTTATCATGGAATATAGCCAACTCTGTGGCTAGGGCATCAGTTTACGGCCAACTGCAAAAGGGATGGAGAGGGGAGCACATATTTAAATTCTATTTTAGGTAAGCTGCTTTAGGATGTGTTTTTTTCCTCCCCCTCACCCTGAAGTTGCAATTGCCAGGCAGCCTTATGAGCCAATTTGGTTTTCATTCATTGCATTATTATTTATTCCATTTAATTACTCAACACGTTAGTAGTGAGCATAAGATTGAATACTAAACAATCACAATAAAAAATAATTAAAAATATTTTTGGAATGCTCTAATACATTTTTGCAAAACACATAAACTCTGCTCCAGACAAAATATACAAATATATATCATAGATCAGTATTAACAATTAAAGACAGCAATGTATTGCAAAACTATATCTTGAAAATCAATAGTTTACTGATGTTCACTTAAATTAATTCAGATTCATCAAATATTTCCATTTGAAAATGGGCTGAGAAATGCTGCATTAGATAAATGTACCATAATTAATTAGTGAATTAATCTGTTCACACTCCGGTAAAATTTGAATTTTGTGACACTGAGGTTTTATATTAACAACAATATCTTCCTATTATTTAATTTACATTCATAAATGCCTTTTCCACCAGTTGATGATTTTTTTTACTTTCAAGGCTACAGATTTCTACATTTTTATTGCTTTGGACAAATCTGCTTCTTTAAAAGCAATGTTATAATAGAATTTTCATGTTTTAAGTTATATAATTATATTCCTTTTGTTTTACTTTAAATAGCTGGATGGAAATACTTACTTTTTTAATATCTAAAGGATATCAAGGCTATTTAATAATAATGTAGGTCTATAATTCTATATAGAATAATCTCTATATTACTAACTGAGGAAATGACATTAAAGTAGTTAGTACCTATACTAACAAAACGAATGAGTCTGCTGATCCTTGCACAGTTGTTCAATATTTGTTTCCAAACTCCCAAACTCCATAAAAGTGCTCAACAAATATTTACATAAAAGAAAACTTTTGCAGCAGAAATCTTGCTTTGTTGTGGTTCTGGAAAATACCATGTGATCCACAATTCATTTTAATTTGATCAGTTTTTCTCAGACCAGTGCTCGATTTCACTAAATACATGCTTAATATAGTTTCTGGAGGACCATAAGGTAAATTTTGAGGACTACTACTGGTCCATGGACCATAGTATGAGAAATGCTGCCATGCGTCAAAGACTTAATATGCACTATGCTACCATTTCATATAAAATAATAATTTTATTTTGGAATGCTTGTTAGTGTTTGCATTATAAGAAAAATTAAATAAAAATACCACATAAGAAAATTTTACTAATGTACACAGGTTTCATTCATGAGATAAAAAGTTATAAAAGTTAAATGAATAACTATTACATTATTTGACATTTCTTTTCCTTTATTGCAAATTTTGAAAATGCATTCACTGAAAATATAGAACAAACACATACAAATGCAATATTGCAATGAATATTTAAAAAAAAATTATAAAATACACTTAATAAATTATTCTTACTACGCACAATTATGAACATTACCCACTGATTTACTGCCTTTACAATACAGTATAATTTTACACATGGTCTCTTATTCATAACGTTTCCATTTGGGAACATTTATAAGTATGCTTCAAAATTTAAGAAGAATGAGTAGTTTTGAGTTTGTAAGAGTTTTGTGGCATGACTCTTTTAGTTGGCAACATAATGCACAGATGAATTGTTTGAAGCTTTGAAAAGTTTTTCTAATGTTGCATGCACATCATCAGCCTCTGTCACTCTATGACCCTTATTCAAATAAAATTGTCCAGTTGTAACTGGGTGCTTTTAGGTAAATCACTTTAGCAAGGATGTTGTTCCTATTCTGCTAACTAAAAACCACCCAAAATAAGCATGCTTTAAATTCCAAGCAAATTTGTTATCAAATTACAGATACAGAAACTGAACTCATTCACAATAATACCACTATTAGTATCTTACCAAAAATACAGTATCAAATCTCCTTTAATGAATATCATTGTATGATTCAGTTGAACTACACACTCTTAAAGCTCCTTTAATGAGTTAAATTATGGCATTGTAGCTTCCTATCTAGCTTTGATGCTAAAGTTTTAGAACACAACAGCATACTTTTCTCCAAGTAACAAATAATGTTTCATTGTTGGCACTTTATTTAGCACCATTATTTGCTTCTCAAGCTCTCATTTTTCATGATATGAGAGCAATATGCTTCTTTCCTGAGAAACAACTTTTAAACAAACACATCTGTATTCCCTTCTCCTTGAAAATTTATTGAAACATATGGCTTCGAACTGATGAAGAATAGTTGTTGGCACTCTATTCTTTGCATACTTCTTGCATGCGTAGAAAGCATCAATGTTAATCTTACTAAAAAAGTAAATTCAACATATATCTTATTTGGAGAAAACCTATAACAATGGCTAGAAACTTTCGGAAGATGTGCTATCCATCTTAATTAAAATTAATTAACTTTTTTAAATCCAATCCAGCCCATTGTTCTCATGAACTTGTGAACATTTCCCCTGACATGGCAATAGTGTAGCATGCTTCTGAGGCCGGCACACCCATAGGATGCTCTACTGTTTTCTCAGTAGAGATGATGGTAAAGGTAACATGGTTTTGATGCACTGGGGGGGGGAGACTCCTTAAACCTATGAATACCTAAATGTTGTCTGTAGGGATGAGTAAAATGAATTAATGATGGTACAACTAAGCTCAGGGTTCTTGGCACCTTAAAGCTATCTGGCATCCACCTTCTCAGGTTAAGGAAAATCTGTGAAAACAATCTTATGCAAAGAGCTTGATCTGCCTGCAAATCAAACCCAGGACCTATGGATTAGTAGTTGCTAAAATGATAAATTTCCTCACTCCCCCTACTGTGACATTTCTTGGGTGCTGCGTGTTTATATGTCACCTCTTCATTTTTTAATTTATCTTCAAATGCATTTTTCATTTTTCATACACTGATTAAAAGACTTATCAACATCACATAAAGTATCCATGAAATATGTACTGAATACTCTCACCTTACAGTAAAAGAGTGTGAAGTCCTTCAATCTCTTATTTACAACTTCTGCTCTATTTAATCAATTCTTTATGCATCTATTATTTATTAAATGACAAAATTTCTCTTCTCTCTTTCTCTCTCTCTTGTATATCAAAAGCTTTTTAACATAGTGTTCCTCTCTTTCTCTCTGAATCCATAATTGAAGCACACAGAAAACTAAATTCATAATCATTAGCAAGGAGAGACCATAAAAAATATTTCTTAAATTGTATAGAATTTTAAAATTTTAGCCATACCAGCTTTGCTATACAAATTGATTGAACTTTTAATGGTTCATTAAGATGATAGGAGGAAGCAGAAATTAAGTTTTTGAGGTCCTTGGCAGGTTATACTTTATGGATAAACAAAGAAATTAAAATATTTGGCAAAAATTAAGAATATTTAAACTCTCCAATCAATATAACAAATTATTATTGAGGAAATCACTCAAATTTCACTAATTTAGTTCCACTTACTTGGACATGTTTCAAAGGTGGTTGCCTTCATCATCAGGATGATCCCAATGTCTGTTTCCCCACGTGGTATTAAGATGTCGCTCCGTTGACTTCACAAACTTAGTGATAAGGTTACTATTGTTTGGGAGATCAAAATTAACCAAATTTTCTTTGTTTTTATTTATGAATATATTTTCCCACACTGTCAATTCTATTGGTTTTTGAAGAGCTTTTAAGAGTTTTGGTTCCTTTTGGAATTCTTCGTTAATTTTACAGAAATGGTCTGTCTGCTATTGCTGATTTTTCGATGTGTTTATATTTTACATGTCTCAAGTGCTCCTTAAACCGTATGGAAATGGTTCTTTTTGTTTTGCTTATATATTTCATCCGATCAAATTGAAGCACACAGGAAAACCTGGTATGACCAAGTTGGTAGGATGGATGAAAAGAGAATATCTTATATAGCACTGAATTATGCTCCCAGAGGATAACAAAGACAACAATTTCCCAGGGTGTATTCTGGTATTTTATTGACTCGTACTCAACAGGATTGGAAGAGTGTTTCTATAGTGTAAATAAATACAAAATGCAACATAATAAATATTAGCATTTTATTATGTCCAAAATCTTTCGCATCCTCCGGTGTTTAACGTACGATAGACTTAGCTACGCCGATTCAAACTTATTTGCGCGTGTGAAACTTATAGGCGAGTCCCGCGGGGCGTAAAACTGAAGGTCGAACTTATAATGAGTACTGCGAACTGCTTATAGATCTTATAACTGCGTCTTGCCGCGCGTAGAACTGGCGAATGAGAACTAGCGAATGAGTAAATGAATTGTGTCTCATCGCATCCGGAACTTACGACTGCTTGTATCTCGGCGCGTATAAAACTTATAATTGCTGAATGAGTACTAACAACTGCGCGTATCTTATCACTGCCTCTAGAGACGTATAGAACTTATGACTGTGTCTGAGGAATGGGTTCCCGAACTGCGTGCGTCTTGTCGCGTATAAAACTTAAGACTGCCTGTCTCACCGCGTGTAGGACTTGAAACTGAATAATGCGTGCTGAGGACTGAGGAATTGCTTATCTATAACTGCATTTCTTGGCAATGTCGAACTTACAACTGCTTATGCAACGAACCGAATGCCCCAACAGAGCAACCGTTTCCTTATATATTAAATTCAAATCATGTAATTGTTGGTTTCAACGATGCCACGGAGTCCCACTGGCACGCGCAATCTTCGCGCATATGTTTAAAAGTTCAAATATATATTTACTACTAGAGTTTATTAACACTCCAAAGGCAGTCCCTTTAAAAATAGCATAACACTGGATCATCAGGTTATTTCCTCTGAATAGAGGTTTCATGACCCTTTTGTTGTCTTTCTAAGCTTCTGTAACAAAACCTCTCTTTTGTAGACATTCAACTCACATGTTAGCATTATGCCACATTATATATAATGCTCTCTACATTACGAATTACAATACATGAAATATTATGATTGGGCTTACATAAATATACATTATAGCTATATTTCATTGGGGTGGAATGGAGGAACCATTAAAAATTTGCTTCCATATTAATTGTAATATTTATGTCATTATAAATATAAAAGTAATGAAACATGTTATACAATAAATTATAATTAATATGAAAACATTAATTTAGTAATGTTTTGGAATATTTTCAACAAAATATATTTAGCATAATTATATGGGAATATAAGTCTGATTATGTATTTACATTTGAGGTATTTAACAAAGAAGCCTGGCATGAAAATTCAACACTTAGACAGTTAATAAAGCATCCTTTTCAGAAACACCAATTTTTATGTTTTCTAATGACATAACACCAAGGGTGCTTCACAGAAACACAAAATTTTGCATTTTGAGGTAAAGATTTGGTTATGTTAATTTGTGAACAAACTGCATTATATGAGGACATTAGAATAGGAGAGATGTATCCAAAAACATCTCATTAGTTTTTTTTTTTTTTTTTTGCATACTGTTTTAGCTTACCCTTCATTCTTGTGGCTTTGTTTCATTCGTTAACCTAAGTAGAGAATAAAGTATCCATTGAAACTGCCTTTCCATGCAGAAGGAAAGCATTGTACAAGCTTGAATGCAATTTTCTCAAACTAATGCAATGCCCTTCCTATTCTAGAGGCCTCATATGTAGCGCTGTTTCATTTCAATCAAATATCCATACAAACATTCAATGCCAATACTGCGTTCTATTTTCAATTTAATAAAAAACAGTATGTTCAATATGTGATCTTACCTTCCATGTAAGTTGAACAACATAATTTTCTATTATAAAAACATTACAGATGACTTCAGCTTGATGCCCTGATTTAAAACATTTAACTTTGTATTTTAGCAACTTCAAAAATATGTATCGACTGTTTTTAATGGTAGTTCTCCTTCTGCAGACTGCATCAGTTTAGTCTTTAGGCTTTACAAAAGGAAAAAATTATTTGCCAGAAACTCATTTCATTCATTTTCCATGTTCATATGGTGGGTAGCCAAAACACGGAGTAATTCATCATCAGAATAATTAAACTTAACTTTTTCCCTTTCCATTTCAAATCTTTTCACCACAAATATCTGTAATATATGCATCAACATGAATCTCCTGCACCATTATCCCCTATTCAATTTTTTTCAAATAGCTACAGCTTCACTTATGTGTACACAGAAACTACTTAAGACTATCCAGACAATTTGAGATTCATGAGAATGTTTTAGAAAATAGTTAATATAAATACCCATATATCCGTTTTGGGGCCATCATATTCTCGACCTTCAAAAAGCTCTGGAGCAGCATATGGTGGACTGCCACACCAAGTTGACATCATTTGACCAGGCTGATAATGGTTGCTGAAGCCAAAATCTGCTAGCTTGATATCCATATTTGAATCAAGTAGAAGATTCTCTGCCTTAAGATCACGATGAACAACATTTTTGTGGTGGCAGTAGCTCACTGCAGCAACTATTTGGTGAAATACTCGGCGCGCTTCATTTTCATTCATACGTCCATTCGTCACAAGGTGATCTGTAAGACATTATACAGTTCTTGTTACTCATATGCATATTTACCAGTCACTTGGGATTAATTATACTATATAATCCATTTCATAAGAAAGTAGTGTATACTATAAACTAAATGAACATATATATAATTTAGGATAAATAAATAATTATATAGCAATAAGAAGAATCAAAGCGAATTAACACAAATCATTTGTAGAAAAAAGTTATAGTGATTGAAAAAACATATTGTATATAATTAAACTGGAGTAAACTAATGTAACTTAACCAAACAGGTAAAATAGCATATTAAGTGTTAAATTACCATATCATAGCAGTTTTTTTATGTAGACAGTGCAAATCATGAATAAAAAGATTTTGTTACGCTGGTAAATAAGGATTTTCTGTGTTTTTTAATGATCCTACTTTTTTCTGCTATTTTAAGCCAAAGTATAATAGGCCCAAAAGGTTTCATATTCTGCAAGAAATCACAGAATATTGAAATATTTGAACATAACAACCATAATACCTTTCTATCATTATTTCCACACTAAAAGGAAATTAGTGTTATAATTTAAGATCAATGAGATTGCAGCTCAATGCAGACTAGTATGTTTAAGACACAACTAAATATAGGGGCTCCAATTAATAGGCAACATAATAAAATTTTTTCCATAATCTATGAGCTTTTATGCCTCTAACTTAGGTGAGAAAACGCAGTAAATAGCATATGTATCACTGTGCTCAACATTTTTTATATTTTTGTGTTAGCCATTTCAAAATAAATAAAATAGTATATTTAAAAGCTTAAGAAGCATTTCTGTTCTGAATGGCATTTTAAAGCGTTATTGCACATTGCTGATTTAGCTGTGAAGTATGTTGCAGCTCACTTTGGATATTCTACTTCATTTGCTTGTACCAATTAGTAGAAATATAGCTCAACTTTCATTTTATTTCATTTATTATTCATTCCTTTAGTGCATTACAATATATGGAGATATGGAGATATATACGTCAATAGAATCAGAACAACTACTAAAAGTAGAGTATGGAGATCAGAAAAAGGCTGAAGCACAAGGGAAGCTTGAACTGTTTATGAGTTTAAGTGGGATACCCATGCTGCCACAAAATGAGGACTCAGATCTTGTACACACACTGAACTTCTAACCATGGGGGAATATCTGACAATACTGTTTATTTTTATCGGCACTAGCAAATTGAACATAGTGAGGAGGGTAGAAAATGTTTAGGTAGCACATTCCTTCCCATTGCTGGACAGTACACAACCAGTAACAAAGTTCTTACGAACAAGAAGAATAATGACTATAGCATTCAAATGATGATGATGATGATGATGATGATGATGATGATAAGGAATACTGCTTTACAAAATATCTGTGAATATAATCAGTAAAAGTGCATATAGTTAAAAAATTTTACCAACAAAAACAAAACAATGAGAGTGCAATAAAATTTAAACTATTCACCAACATTTCTACCTTTTCATTATCTGAAGTACCAATATATACAATTGATAATAAGACATACAAAAAATAAATATTTCTCCCTTCACATCTTTCGAAATACTATATATGCAATTAATAATAAGACATATTGAAAACAAAAAATAAGATTACTACAAGTAATGATTAGAATATTAATGACAATTGTGGCTATCTAAATTGTTCCAAGTATTCTTCAACTGAATAAAAACTTACTTCAGATTTTGCACTTAACCGTGATTTCTGAATCTAAATTATAAAATGACATCAAGGAAATAACTTAATTTCCTTTTAGGCTTTCAGTTATAAATGATTACAAAGTTCACTTCACACATTTGTATATAGGAGCAGAGGGCACAGAAGGGAACCTTTTTCAATCATGGTTCTGAAGTTTTCACTTGTGTCAGTGAATTCTTAATTAGAGGCAAAGTGTACTTCAACACTTATAAGAACCAAGGTAAAATCCAAATGTCATATTCCCATGGAAAATACCAAGTTTTTAATGATTAATTGTTGACAGGATATTGACGTAATAATAGCCTACCTAACGAATTTAAATCATCAGTCACTATTAAAACAAAAGTTGAGCATTTTGAACATTTAAAAAATAATAGCAGCTATTACTATAAATGTTAATTACAGATTAATGTAATGAGTGACATTTGGGCAGAAAGAAATAATTTACAAACAGGATGTTAGCAGATAGTAAAGCAAAAATTAAGAGAATATAAAGATAGATCATGTATGCTCTGATGAAAGAAAAAATTTCACTTAAATTTTATATGGAAATTAAGATGGAACATATAGAAAATGGTATGTGAACAATTATAATATAAAACAAAGGTAAGGGACTACACGGTTGAGATTAGGGGTATTGAGAACAAAGGGTTTGAGAAGGAAAATAGAGCAGTGTCTAATTTATGGAAATGAAAGAGAATGAGCAGGAGCAGAGCAATTTGACCCAGTTTACTGAAACAAAATGGTTCAAAATGAATACAGAAATAGAATGTTGACTTTTTTTTTAAAGATAGGTCACAAACAAAGGTCTTGGGGGCACATTTATTCAAAGTAAAGAATAAATGGACATGATTAATTGTTAAGACGTATATGTAATTAATGATTTCATGAAGAACTAACAATTGGAAGCAGAGAAGAAGCTTAAAATACAGAAATAATGAGGAAAATAAATAAGGAAAGGATATTGAAAGAGAATCATTTGATGTCATGAAAGAGCTATCTGAAGTAGTGACTGAACCTATGTCTTCTGGAATTTCAGTGGTAGACATCTATATTGATAAACAAAAGACAGAGATTAGCATAGGATAGTAGATGTCAGCCAGATAGTACTTTATTTCATTTTGTTTTGTTCTAAGAATTGGATTAAGAAAAATTATAATCAGCTTAGAATTTATTTAAGAAATGTATTGTAATTCATTAATTGTATGCATGCAGAGTTACATTTAAGAATAGCCTGGGGCCATATAGATGGAGGCCTTCTTATATTTTTCTTAGCATTTCAATAAATATTCAATATAAATGTCATTATACTGGTACTAAATTATCCATAACACCTGGTTTGCTGTTTTCTCCTTTTAAAGTATCCATTTCAACAATGAGTTTAAAAAGTAACTTAAAAGGTCATAAATGATAAATGTCTATATTATTATTGAACAATAAGTTATAACCTAATACAAAAGAAGATAACTTACAAGCTGAGAAAACTACTTTCAAAACTTTAGTTAGAAGTTCATTTGGAAATTTATATACTGTATATGTTCCAAAGAATTTATAGCTTGCTTACTTATGAACAGAGAATGGATGTTTTAGTGCGAAAAACTTGAAAGTATTAATTATTTTCTTATGTAGTAAACAACTGAAAAAATGTATAAAATTAAAAAAATATTAATTTCAATCTTACAAACTTTTAAGCACATAGGCTATTATAATTTTGAACTTTTAAGCATGTAGGCCATTACAATTTTAAACAATCACTCACACTGCATGCTGAGACAGCGGTGGGCTAAAATAGCTTGTTGCTATTCCAGTGGACAAACTAAAACTTTTTCCAAGTTTATCTATAACAAATCAATATCAGTAGTCTCAGGACAATGCATGATACTGACAGAAGGACCGTTATCAGTATGAATATTATGAGAAGAAAGTCTTGCACATTTCTTTCAAGGGATGTCATTGACATACAAATTCTCAGTTTTACTAATATCTTCTTGCTCTTTCAAAATTTTGACAACCTTATACATAGTATAAAATTCATAATATTTTTGAAACACACTTTGAAGTTTTGAAGTTTCTGTTTAATAGCTTCTACTTTCGAACATTGAGAGAATAAATTTTATTTACCTCAATTCTATGCATCTCATTAACTGTCTCAAGTAACAAGGTTGATGTATAAATTTTTTTTATAGCATAACATAAAATACTCAAATTTGCTAATATGTAAGGTAATTCATTTTAATGAATTTTCTTTCTTAAGGTTGTGAAGAATTTTAATTGGTGAATTATCATCCTTATTTAGTTTATCTATCACTGATTTAAAATTTACAAATTGTCTGCATAATACATTACAACTTTTAACCATGTTGCCCGGGGGTCCATGTGGAAGAGCAAATTCTGAATGTTTAGCTTTGAACAAATTAATTCTTCTTAAATGTAAATTGGAACTTGCACAGTGAAGTGCAATCATATTAATTGATATCATTGTATGATTCAGTTGCACTACACACTCTTAAAACTTCACTTACTTTTCATATATGTATGGAACCGGTTTCGAGAACATTTAGTTCCCATGTTCTCGAAACCGGTTCCATACATGTATGAAAAGTAAGTGAAGCTTTAATAGTGTGCAGTTCAACTGAATCATACAATGGTATCAATTAATAAATTAACTCTTGTTTGAGCTTTCAACAGCACTTATTTGTCATTTAAAATTAATTTGTCTACTTCAGGATATAAAATATGTATCTGTTCACATACTATGTGTAAACCATGTGCTATGCAAGTTGTGTCATGTTTGGGAAGCTTATAGAAAGGTCTTCTACTGCCTTCATCATAAAGAGGGCAAAATCCATAAGTTAGAACAAAACATTATCAACTTTGATTCCATCCAGTCATAATAAATGCAGATATTCATTAAATAACGAGCCATTGTTACATGATTTGATGTGGACATTTCTCTGCATGCTAACAGAAAACACTGTTACGAGGTTATTTCATAATTTTCCAGAACACGTACCTCAAAGTTTCCCACTTTCCTACTGCTAGAGTCTGGCGATTCATCCATGCTTATCCATCCCCATCCCGCTTCGATCTTTTCTGTGTCACTTTGTAATGTGAGACATACAATTTTCTTAATGTTGGCTCTTCTGGTGGTATTTTGTAAGGAGATTTCTAAGCTTTGGACTTGTCAATTTATATAACGAAATGCCAGCTATAAGAAGTGCTTTGCATAAATCTCCATAAAATTCAGAATGTTTTGAAAAGGAGATAGTGGAGAAGTAGATGCTTTAACTAAAAGAACTTGTCTAAAGGTTGCATGGGAAGCAGTCATGCTATGCTCACTACCTGCTGAATGCCTTAAGATTTAAGGCCACTGCTCTGCATTACACATTTTTGACAGAATAGAAATTTTAATGCCTTGTAAAAATTCCACTAAATTCATCAAAATATTGCTGTAAATGAGAACAAACACTTCACTTCACTTTGGCATTATATCACCAATAATTTCACTTAGGTAGGCTACTGTATAAATGGTCTGAAATAGCCAAGACAATGTCAATGACTGAAGAACATTCAAATCACATGCATTGCTTCATTTCATAGGCAGCCTGAAAGAAGTGGCTTCTGAGCAAAATTTATTAGCTGTTTCATGTCCTGAATTGAATGGGTTGGAATGACCAAAGGTGTTAAACAGCATCTTAAATAATAAATCTTATAATTAATTCATAGAAAAGGGATTTCCCTTCAAAGGAAGAGGAGGCAGAGAGAGAGAGAGAGAGAGAGAGAGAGCATACGCAGTCAATTATGTGATATAGGATTTTTTTTAATTAATATATACAGTACTCAAAATGTGTTTTTGGATTTTAATTAAGCAAAAAAAAAAATATTTGTTTATATAAAAATGCTCCTTACTTTGAACAATTCCAAATTTGCCTAGTTGAATATTAATATGTATTTGAACAGAATAGAATGCTCAAAATCACACCCTTATAAACAGAAGTGATGCCTTTCATGTGTTACAATCAGTAGTAGGAATAATTTTTATATTGACAGGAATCAATCAACACAATCTTTTGTTGACAATTTGAAAATGAAATGTTGAACCAAATGACATTAACAACCAAAATGTGCTTTGGAGAGACTGGTGATCCA
Source organism: Metallyticus violacea (assembly GCA_030762175.1). Lineage (NCBI taxonomy): Eukaryota > Metazoa > Arthropoda > Insecta > Mantodea > Metallyticidae > Metallyticus > Metallyticus violacea. Next base: position 275,043,058 of record CM060846.1, on the reverse strand, counting down.
ATATGCTATGGTGAAAAAGAAATGGAAGAACTCTAGAAATGGAAGAACTCTTTAATGTTTGAATTCAATTTAAGAGATATTGAGAAACTATGCTCATACAAGGGTCATCCCAAATAATTTTAGCAGCTTTTCAGAAAATAATTTTATTTGCAAAATAACTATTACAACTTTTCAAAATACCCTCCCTTGACACTTACCCATTTTTCCATCCTTTGAACTCACCTAGAAAATGCCTTAGCCCCAGATTCTTTATGGTTATCATACTGCACTCACCCATTTTTTTTTAAAAAAAATTTTAAATTTTATTATACAATATATATAATAAAATTCTGCAAAAATGATGTAACAAAGTATATATATGACATGTGAGTTGAGGTTGCAGCCCAGGGGCGTCCTCATTACAATGTGTAAAATATTAATTTTGCAATTAATATGAATGCCGTTTTCGTTTCAGTCTTCAAAGCTGTTGCAGTGGTGGTAAGTGGGTTGAAATGCTGCTAGAAGTTCATTGGTGTGATTTAAAATGATACAATGAAGTTGATTGTAGTAGCATTGAAGGACAATGTTCAATGTTTGAATGTGTAAATCTTAAATATATATGTGTAAATAAATGTGTAATTAAAATATCGAGTTTCATTGCGGATTTATCACGGTGCATCCATGATCAGGTAGGGAACCTGTTTCTGAAAGGTTTGGATACTTTTTAGTTGTGAACCTGAAGCCAAACTCCATATTGCACAGCCATTTATATATATACACAGGTATTCACTGAAAAGTAGATTACTCTTTTTTTTAAATAAATTGGTAAAGGTGATGATCCTTGAAACAGATTTTAGATTAATGATTTTGTGCCATAGTCTATTTATTAAGCTATTTATGTGCCTCCAATTGAATTTGTTATCCAATATAATTCCGAGATATGATATGGATTATGGGTATTCGTTCTCCTCTTACCGCCACGGGTGGCCGAGATCGTTAAGTCGCGGACTCGTGAGCGGGAGGTCTGGGTTCGAATACCGCCAGGACCGTCCTCCCTGACTGAGGTATTTTCCAGGTTTTCCTCAGTCCTCATAAATGGCAAATGCTGGGGAGGTACCCTAAACTTAGGCCTGGAACGATTCCTTCCTTAAAAATAAATCCTTTCCCAATATATCATTTCATCTCGTATATCATCACTGTCCATCGCCTGTGGTGCCTCTGTAGCAAAAACGGGCGTTAAACACTATTTATTCATTCATTCATTCATTCATTCATTCTCCTCAATGGAAATCATATGAGTCTCCTTTATTGTTTAGCAAGTGAATTTAGCTATTTTAGACTTACAAGGGTTCATTATAATTTTCCACCTTTTGCACAATGTGCCCAACAGATTGACATGGGTCTGAAGGCTGTCAACTGATAATTTACATGGACCTTTGCTTAGAATATAGATATCATCAGCAAACTGTGCTATTGTTAAATTTATCATATTTTGGGAGATCATGTATATATTAGATATAGAATCGGCGACCATATTCTTTCTTAAGAAACTCAGGCCTCTATGGCACAGATTGGAGACGAGTATTTTCATAACTAACACAGAAAGGTCTGTTAGAGAGTAACACAGGAAAGTTCTCTGTTGGAGAGAAATGATTATTATTTTAAATAAATAAGTGAGTGGTGGTTTTAGTTTATACAGCAGTCCTGTGTGCCAAACCTTAACAAATGCCATTTCAGTATCCAGAAATAGTCCAAGAAAAAACTGATTTTTCTTCATTGTATCTAATATGGCATCATGGAAGTTGCTGAGGACAAGAATGTGATGATTGGAAGTCAAAATGAGTATTTATTTGTTGTTACAGATTTCATTGCCTTTAATATCAGAAGATAATAGTAATGTTCAATAATCTTTGAAAACAGAGGGAGAAGACTGATTAGTTGCTAACTATTAGGATCATTTTTAACTTTGTTTGGTTTGTGAATCATTACAATATATTCATATTTCTATCTAGTTTGAAAATAACCTAAACAAAGGAATGGCATGATATATCTGTGTTAAAAACACAAGTTTTCTGGGGAAATGTTATAAGTAGTGGTTTAACAATTAAACCATCACCCGGTGATCTGTTGGCTGGCTGGATATTTCTTTATTGCATTGAATTCCTGGGTAGGGTAAAGTATTTAGTGAAATTTGTTAATTTCCTGTAACTTTCTCTAATATTTCTTGTTCAAATTCAGATTCTCTAGTTGGATTCATTTTCAATTGTTCTTTTAAAATTTTTGAAAATAAATTCACTTTTTCTTCTGAAGTGCTAGGCAAGAAGTTATCAAATTTCAAAGAAGGTATCCTAATTTTATTTTTTGTTATAATTTTAGTTTTTGCCATAAAGATCCATCTGTGCAATTAAGTAAAAGCAGTCGATTTCTAGTAGCAAGAATTCTCTCTTCTTTAAGGGTGTGATGTAAGTCTTGGTTATAGAATGTTTTATGTGGAGGATATCTACTTTGTTCCCACAATTTACAACAATTTCATTTCACCTCAAGGAGCTGTACTTTAGATTCATTGTATGTTTACTATTGATATGTAACTGTTTATCTTGTCCTGTTCTACCAATAGCATTATGAATGTATCTTGGCAGCACGCTTATTGATTATTACAGGGAAATTATATAAGCTAAATTCATGAATGAGGATGGATCAAGCAGTACACATATTTATTAAGTTGTGTACTTAACAACACAAGTAAGTACATGTGTCTAAAACATATGTCGACCTTCTGGATAATAACTTGGTTCTATGGGATGAAAACTCAAATGACAGTTAAGTTGCAGCTTCTAAGAGCAAGCACTCTTGTATGTTGCCATGGACCAAAACTCCTGCCCAAAAATATTTCTTGATATTCAGAAACAGGAAGTCATATAGAACTATATTAGGTGAATAGGGTGACTGTGGCAATACTACAACTTTTTCCTTTTCCAAAAAGTGTACGTGACAGCTCCGTGCACTGAGGCATTGCCATGATGTACTGCTGGATCTTGAGTGCTGTGACCTCCATGTGATTAGGACTTTGGGAAGATACTCTTTTACATACCACTCAGCAATAACTGTACAAACTGTGTACAAAGTCACGGAAGTGAGATGATCTAATTTTTCCTGGAGCTTTGACTGCTTCAGATTTTCTTTGGTGGTCCCTCTCCAGGAAAGCACCATACAGAAGTGTGCCTCTTCGTTTATGCACCATAATGATGCACTCATCTTTCATCACCTGTTAGGATATAATATATGTCTAGGCCTTCCTATTCTCCATGGAATTTCTTAAACGTAAAAGACACCAATTAACTCTGTCTTTTTGCGCCACCGTTAGGGAATGTGACACACAACGGACAAATCCCTTGGTGAGGTCTAAAGCGTGAATGATGTTTTGCGCCGCTGTTGGTCCAATATTCAGTGGCCCCTTCTATATCTCAAGAGTGTGATCAGAGGGTCTTCTTCCATCATTTCCCTCACATCAACATTTTTTGGATAACTGCTTGTACAGGGCGACCAGGACGAGGTTGATGTTCGAGAACTGCCGATGGAACCCATTCCCGACTGTTGCCCTAGAATGGGGCCATTTCACCAAAACTACGTACTAAGGATAAATGGAATTCTTATGGATTAACATTCTTTTTGTAGTCATAGTAAATCATGGCACAAAAATCGCAGCGCGAAAGCTGCATCACACGTTCAGTCTGAGTAAACATTGAGCTATAGTTCTCGTACCTGACTGTAAAAGCCAGTGAAAGGAGGCGGCGCACGCACGCGCCAAAATAACTAACTATAATGTCTTAGATGAAAGCATCCTTGATTTCCAGGCTAATAATTTACAAGCAATTAACATATTTCGGCATGACTCTCGTATGCACAAGGGGTATCAGAAAGAAAATTGTTGCGAAAAGTGTTCATTTTTATCTATAATCAACATGTAGTGCTAAGTGTGAACGTCGATCCTGGTGGTGTAGTGGTTTCCATACTTGCCTTCTATACCCAAGATCGCGGGTTCAAACCCGGCCAGGATTACCCGGGCGTAAGAATCCTAAGTATGACTTCCTTCAGAAGGGAAGTAAAGCCGTGGGTCCCGTGTCGTACATTTACGGCACTATAAAGAACCTCAAGCCTGAAAGAAGAAGCCTCTGAGCAAAATTTGTCGGCCGTTTCACGCCCTGAATTGAATGGGACACTGATGACCTGAGATGTTAAAGAGCGTCCGTAAATAAATCAAATCAACAACTAAGTGTGAACATTGTTTTAGCAGTTTGCATTCTTTCTTTGGGGATCTTCAATCCAACAACTGGTTGCAAAAGCATAAATTCAAACTTGATTTACAGTTACAAGACGTTATGCAGGCTACAAAGGTTGCACTTTTATTTCGTGGGAGCATCAGTTTCAGGAGCAAGGTCCATAAAAGATAATGTTGCACTTGTATTGATGTTGAATTGTCACTATCTAGTGATTTTGCTGATAGTTGCTTACTAATTAATACAATTTGAGCTGAAATAAAGTTCATTTTTAGTTTCAGCATCGGATACAATGCAATAAATAGCAATTACACTTAATAGAGACCATCTCCTTAGTCTAGCGGTTAGCGTTTCTGACTGCTGCCAGGGAAGCTCGGGTTCGATTCCGGTAATTTTTTTTTTTTTTGAGTAGTGTTTAACGCCCGTTTTCACTACTGAGGCACCACAGGCGGTGGACACTGGTGATACATGAGATGAAATGATAAATTGGGAAAGGATATTTTTTTTTTTTTTTAAGGAAGGAAGCGTTCCAGGCCTAAGTTTAGGTACCTCCCCGGCATTTGCCAATTATGAAGACTGAGGAAAACCTGGAAAAAACCCCAGTCAGGGAGGACGGTCCTGGCGGGATTCGAACCGCAGACCTCCCGCTCACGAGTCCGTGCCTTAACGACCTCGGCCACCCGTGGCGATCGATTCCGGTAATACTTAGGAATCTTTCTAAGATAAGGAGATCTGGAACGAGGTAAACCCAGCCTCGTGAGGACAATTGGGAAGCTGCCTAATGGAGAGGTGGCGGTCTCCGATCTAGTAAGCCGCGATATAGCGATCAGCGGTATGCGGTGTGCTGGATCACATGCCCCCCTGTAATACTGCACTCTACCAATGATATCACGTGATTGGAGGAAGAAGACGCAGTAATCGTCGCGGTGAAGCTCAGGCCCACATGAGGCTGTAAAAGGGCTTCATAGACAGATACTTAAAGAGTGTCAATTAATGCAATTTTATTACAGTATGTGCAACTACATAATTCAGTAGCTTATCTTATGGGTCACCTGTTCTCCCTCTCTCTGGTGTGCTGCTGCTAATAATAATAATAATAATAATAATAATAATAATGATGATGATGATAATAATAATAATAATAATAATAATAATAAGGCTGTATCTTCATTTTCTAAACTTTAAATTAGAGCCCCTATTATCTAACTTCTCACATATGAAACAAACTCTATTCAGTCCTTTTTTACGTCGGTCCTGGTGGTGTAGTGGTTACCATACTTGCCTCCTAAACCCAAGATCGCGGGTTCGAACCAGGCCAGGACCGATGGATTTTTTCGGGGCGTAAAAATCCTAAGTATGGCACGAAAAAGAACCTCAAGCCTGAAAGAGAGGCCTCTGAGCAAAATTTGTCGGCCGTTTCACGCCCCGAGTTGAATGGTACGCTGATGACCTGAGCTGTTAAAGAGCGTCCATAAATAAATCATTAAAAAAATCCTTTTTTACAATTAATACGACAAAACCACCATGGGATCCATCGGCACCATTTGGGAGGGGGGGGGGGAGAGCATGGATCCCTTTTGCTTGCAATTGGTTGGTTCTGACAAACTGGGATCGCCAGTATTTTCTCAGTAGTAGACTTTGCTTTCTTTTTTGAGATGTCTAACAAGGAATAAAGGAATAATCAGAAAATGCTTTCTACTGTGGGTAAATAACCTAGTATTTGCAAAATGGTTGAAATGTGTGTTAATGTGTTTAAACTAAAGGTTGCTTGAAATCAAAGCCGTTAGTTTTCTCACCAAAATGGTCCCCTCCATGATCCGGCTTAATTGTTTCTCACGTGTTTCTTTTAGAGACTTATTAATTCCAACATTCAAGGATTAAAGTTTCGCCTGTAAATATATTTCTTACACGACTCAAATTTTGCCGGACTTTAGAACATAAATGAGCCCTTTCCTATCACAGTTGCCAGATATTTCGTGGTAAAAACTAAGGCTGAAGGAAATATAGAAAAATATATCTAAATCTTTTCTTTTCCTATGGTGCTCAGTTACCAGATTTTTCTATACTGCGCTCTTTTCAACATCGTATGAGGCACTACGATGCACAGTGTTTAGTAAACTTTCCACGTGGATTCCTTTTCAACAAAAACAAAAAACTTAAAAATATTATTGTGAATGAACGAAAATGTGTCAAAACATTTAGTTTGAAAAGTCATCAACTAAGATAGAAGGTTAATATAAAGTTAACGGATAAGAATGAAGAAGAAAAATGCAATAATGCTACCATCCATGGCTAGTACTATAGTACTATCAGTCGATACTTTTAAGTGATTTAGGCTCTGATTGAAGCCGAAATCAGCAACAGCTGTTGCGCAGTAAGATTCCAGCTGGCAACATATAACTGCTATTGTAACCGTGAAAAGAACTTCGCAGATCGATTGGTATAGAGCGATTCTTTAATTGGAATACAAAGTGAATTTTGCTTTTAAAAGCGAATTTTTTTACTTAACAAGATACAGCAAATGAAAGAAAATTGTGATAATGGCTCGAATTTCCGGAAACACGGCGTCCAGCACAAAAATCCTCCTATCGTGATTCGCTAAAAATATAAAAATGCTGGAAGGGGAGCATCATTAGCGGTAAGAAGGAAAGCACAAGGTACATACCTGGCACTAATTATGAGATCTCTGCAATACACAATTGGTAATGGTTAGATAAAAAATAGTCACGATAGTTCTAAATGTAGTGAAAACATATGCAATTATCTGGAATGTATAGCCCTAATATGAAAGTTACATCTTTTAGCGAAAACTAAGATGGAAGATTAAAGCCTAAGGCATATGTTTAACCAAGTTACTTAAATTAAATATTGAGTAAATACATCGCAGACAGTTTCAGCATGGAAATTCGCCAGAGACGAATTCCGTTTATATGGTAAATTAAATGCTATATATCAGGAATTTTCACCACATTAATGAAGTATTTAGCTGCATGAACAATCATAAGATTCAAGAAAACAGCAATTGCCTTGGATTGAATTTAATTTTTACGAAAGGAAGAGGATAGTTCGAGGTTTTAGCCTTGCCCAATGACTAGCTGTTTGTAACTACGCCCCCAGAGGAAAGGATGAGGTGAAGGAGACACCTGGCGGTGAGGCATGGATGTAGACGGAGTCCCTAACAATGCCTCAAGATAGAACATCCCGACGCCGGCAGAGCCTCGCTCCTAGGAGTTCCAGCCCCCCAGAAGGTCCGCAGTCATACCAGACGCCGGAGCAGAAACCTTTCCAAAGCGCAAGTTACCGTCACACTGCACCAGTTCATCTCGCCCTGGCACTTTCGATCTGCAATAGAACCAAAGGAATGAAATTATATCAATGCGAGAGTGGAAAATTTATGGAAAGAAAATGCACATTTCCCTTAAGCGACCAGGGAGAACCACGTAAACTTCCAAGGTTAAAATGGCCAGCCCCAAGAGATTTGACCACCAAGCAATACCGCTTGAGCCGCCCAGCTCGACAAGAAAGCAGGGAACTTGGGAGCTAAACTTCTGCTGTGTCGCAAGTGAAAGTGCTAGTTCATTTTAAGTTGAAGTCGCATCAGATAAATGTGGTAATAGTACAGTGCACAGCTGTTAGTGATGAGGGCAGAATTTGAATGTGGACACTCCTGTTTCCCCTCCTCTTTCTCCCATGATCTAGTACTTTTTTGTCAATACAGAACTGCTGATATCATTAGTGGTAAAACTAACAGGACACATTCACAAATAAATTCTAAAAGGTTGCTCTATAGTGGCGGATCCAGGGATGATTTCGGGTGGAAGGGTTTGAGATTTCATTGAATTAAGAAGGAATAAGGCTAGAGAGAACTCTAAACCAATCTAATTACCGGTTAATAACATAGTTGAAGTTATCTTTTTATGAACTTGCCCAGTCGTATTTATCAGGCCAAGTGCTTCAGTTGCATTTCTGTAGGAAGCGTTTATTAGACTTTCTACTGTGTATTTGTGTATGCCGATAGTGAGATTTACGCTAGAACAAAAATTATTTATTTATAATTATGTGCCAAAGAAATAGTACAATAATTATAGTAGGAATTTCATGCTAAAATTTCAGGAGTAGCATCTCCAACGAGAGGTACAATTTGTAGATTGGTGAACAAATTTCGAACTCAATGCGTTTTCATTGACGGGGGGGGGGGGGTGTTTCCCACAGTGAAGCAGCTTGATGAAATGGTTATTTATTAGAAAATTCTTTATAAGTCTTTAACATGATTTGCCCAATAAAACGGTGTATCTGCCGGCAGTGCGCACGATCCTTCATCCGTGTAAAACTACTGGTGTATTTAAAGTAAAACTCGTGAAGGCGCTGATATGAAACACTCGAAATGTAGTTATAATTTTCGGGAGGATGAACTGCGGCGAATGTCTCAAAATCTTTTCAGACAAGTGTCACTGCGGAGGGCAGGCACTTCGAGCATCTAGTATGATGGTGAGTACAATATTAATTTCTATTTACTATTAATAAATATCGAAAGAAAAAATGCGCGCTATGAGTTCCGACCGTGCGACATGATTTCTCTCGGCAGGTAGGGAGGCCATTATCCCCTTTTCACAATCAAACCGATTGCGAAGCTAAATGAAGAACCCACTGAATTATTTTGAAGAAAAAAAAAAGACAGTGTTCTCGGAGCAATGTGAGTGTAGGAAGCATTCCAAAATACGAACATTTAAACATTAAGATTCTTTACGGGCAGATCCTTAGAATGAATTAAAAAAAAAAAAAAAAAGGGGGGGGGGGAAACATGAATGGTTATTCTTGCAATACACATATATTTACTCGGATTATGTTCATTCAAGGTTAGACAAAAGAAGGAAAACATAATGTTTAGAAGAAGCCAATCTCAACGTATCTATGAAAAGTATACCTGGTCCAAAACTTAATTTTCTCTCCCTACAATTTTTTACAATATACCGACCAACATATGCTTAATCGCAAAGAAACTAGAAATTATTGTTAATATTGCAAGACCACAGAAATAATCACAAATATTGTGGCAGAATTTCATCATCATCATCATCATCAATCACGGTTTAAGCCTTTATTGGCTTGTTCCGGTCTCACTGTTTAGAACTGCTCTGTCCATCTTTTTTTAGGTCGGCCGACATTTCTTTGGCCTTTTGGTGTATATCTTAAAACCAGTTTACTATAGTGGTTTTCTTCCATCCTCTCCACATGTTGTTTCCAGTTCTTTTGATTTTCTTTAATTCTTTCTACTAGATTAAAGATTCTTAGTTCTTCTCGTATATCTTCACTTCTTCTCCTGTCTTTTAATGTATATCCTGCTACATGTCTTAAGAAGCGCATCTCTGCTGATTCTAACCTTTTCTCTATTTGTTTGGTCATTGTCCAACATTCAGACCCATATGTTAAAACTGGAACAGCCATCACTTTATAAAATTTTATTGTTGTCTCTTTCCTTGTGGTTTTTAAATTTTGTTTGATGGTACCGCATATTTGGTTAAATTTATTTATTTTGTTTATTATATCATCATTTTTTGTGTATGAGACGCTGCAGCCTAGATAATTGAAACAGTTTATTTGTTCTAATATTGTCTCATGTATTATTATTTTTGCTCTTATTGTTTCTGGTCCTCTAAAAGCCATTACTTTACTTTTATTTGGTGATACTTTTATTTTATATCTCTGGCTTATTTTATTTAGTTGAAATAGAGCTTTTTGCATATTTATTTCAGAGCCACTTATTAAAACTAGATCGTCTGCAAATAACATTACATCTAAATTTGTATTGTTTATTTTAAAATGTACATTTAAATTATTCTGCCATTCTCTGACAATGTCATCTATTTATAAATTAAATAATGTGGGTGATAATGGGCACCCTTGTCTAACTCCCTTATTTATTGTCGCTGTACTATTTTGATTTGAATCGATCATTATCAAGTTGTCCTTATATAGCTCTCTAATTATTGTTATCAAATGTTTTGGTATGCCCTTGTTTTCCATTATTTGCCATAGTGTATTTCTATGTACATTATCAAAAGCTTTTTCAAAATCTAAAAAAACCATATATGTGGGAATATTATATTCTCTGTGTTTTTCAATTATTTGATTTAGGACAAATACACAGTCGATACAGGATCTTCCTTTTCTAAACCCATTCTGAGCTTCTAGTACTATATTTTCCATAATGATATTTAATCTATTTTTTATTATTGCTGCATATAGCTTATAGCAAGTATTCAATATACTTATTCCTCTATAATTACTGCAGTTATTTCTATCCCCTTTTTTGAATATTGGGTTTATTGATGCTAGTTTCCATTGTTCTGGGACATAGCCAAACTTCCAGCATATATTAAACAGTGCCAGTAATCTATATTTTAGCTTTTCTGAGGCATGTTTGATTAGTTCATTGTTAATATTATCTATTCCTGGCGTTTTTATTATTCCTGCAGTTCTTATCTAATGTAAGCTGTAGCTCTTCGTATGTGATAGGGTCCACTTCTTCATTTATTTCCATTATAAATTCTGCATTTTCTTCTTCTGCTTCTTTTTTTGTCCACAAATCCTGAAAATATTGTAACCATTCTTCACTTGTTATTCTATTTAATTTTATATCATCTTTTTCTTCTTTATTTAGGTGCTTTAGAATTTTGTAAGCTCTCTATTGGTTACCATGTACATCATTTTCTAAGTGTGCTATATATTTATCCCACGATTCCCTTTTTATTCTTCTTACTTCTTTTCTTGCAATAGCTGTTTTTCTTTTGTATTCTATTAGGGTTTCTTCTGTTTTTTGACTCAAATGTTTTATGTAGGCTTCTTTCTTTTCTTTTATTATTTGCGCAATATTTTCGTTCCAAATTTTTAAGCCTTTCTTTCTTTTGTTTATTTTTCTTGTACCTAATGCTTCTGTTGCTGCTTGTATTATCGTTTGCTTTATCTCTTCCCATTCTTGGTTTATATTTTTACTTATTGGTTTGTGTTGTATGAGTATATCTAGTCTTTTCTTATATAGGTCTCTTATTGATTCGTCACTCAGTAATTGTGTCTTAAATGTATATTTATCGTTTTCTTGATTAGTTTTGTAATTCTTTACTCGTTGCTTTCTCCATCTAGCTGGTATTGCTAATTTTGAGATTAAAAGGAAATGGTCTGAGGTGATATCACTTCCTCTATATACCCTTGTATCTAGAACTATCTCAGCTCCTTTTTGATTTGCTATTGTATAATCTATTATACTTTTGTGACCTCTGGCGCACCACGTATATTTGTGTATATCTTTGTGTGGATAAAAGGTATTTGTTATTTTCAAATTATTGAAGTTTGCAAAGTCTATTATTCTTTTTCCATTAATGTTGAGTGTATCCTCTCCATATTTGCCCATTATCTTTGGTATTGGTTTATTTCCTACTCTTGCATTCATATCTCCTGCTATTATTAAATAATCATTTGGATTACTTTTGTTTATTTCTTTTAGTAGCCTTTCGTAGAATTCTATTGAGTCTTCTATTTTCCCTTCTTCTGGGCTATATACTCCTATCACTTGTATGTATCCTCTTGTTACTTTTATTCTTGTTTTGATTATTCGCTCATTTACAAATTCGTAACTATGTATTTTATTTTTCAGTTCTTTTCTTATTAGTATTGCTATTCCCGCTGCAGCTCTTTTTGTTTGTGGCACACCTTGATAAAACATTAGATACTTTTCTAGTTCTAATGATCCTTTTAATTTCTTTTTTGTTTCTGGTATTACAGCGATATTTATATTCATTTTCTCTAGTTCTTTTTGTAGCTCGATTTCTTTATTATTTATTCCTCTGGGATTCCATACTGCTATTTTCCTTATTTCCGCTCTTCTTAATCGTTTTTTCCGTTGACTGACTGGGGTTGTCATCGTTTGGACCGTCCTGTTTCTTCTTGTGAGACTTTTAGTAATTAAATTTCCCCTGAGCAGAATTTCTTTCACGAAAAAGGAAGCAAACATTTCAATGTGCGCAGCAACAGGAGTTGGCATTATCTTCCGGTGCATGCGTATATGCTATAAGGGAATTACTACGGTTAGTAGCGTTCTTCGGAATAATACCGACAAGTCATTTTTTAAAAAAATCATAAACGTAAAAGCATGACAGGACTATGCCATAAAAGTAAAGTTTTAGCCTTTATTTTTAAGTAGTTTTAGCATATGACACTAATGCATAATACCACAGCAATTCCTTGCAAAATAATTCTTAACTTTTAGCGGACATGCTTGATTTTTCTTCAGTTTTGTGATATAAATGGTACCATTATGATCTGAATGAAAACATTAGGTCAACTTCCTCCCTTTTACTGATAGCAATGAAATAAACCTGACAGGAATAGTTGGGACGGAGGAGGATCATTCGACCATTCTGACGGTTTTGAACCTACGCCCCCAAGAGAGCACCTCAAAGAAGAAAGAATGAGATGGAGAGTACATTGGAGGCCAGGAACGCGAGGTGGCGATGCATGCTAAGTCCCAGATGCTGGAATGCTTGCGAGTACTACTCCAGTACCATCAAGATGTCCAGAAGCCTCAGAAAGAATCTGCCAGGCGCTAGAACAAGACCTTTTTTCTGAGCGCTAGACCGCCACGCTACAAATAACAGCCCGTCTTACTGACGATCCTATAATTATTGGTGCTATGCTAAGAAGTGAGATTTTACAAAGTAAATATCCATCCCTGCATTCATCTAAGTGGCCATAGGAAACCACGAAAATATTAAAGGTCAGAATGGCCTGTTCGGGGCCTCAAGAATGCGAGTAGAAGTGTCACAATCTGAGCTACCCCACCTGAACAGAGGACATTGTAAAGCAGAAGAAGGAACAAATACTCATGATAAGCGGAGAAAAAAGCAAAACAAATGTATGAACTCCATAAAAAGGTTAACATTTCAGTTAAGAGGATGACAGTACTAAAAGTTCTCTTGAAATTCTTTTTATATCACATATATCACAATCTTGGAGTGGTTTTGATAAAGGGGAGCGTGATATTTGGAGGATTAATTGTTTTAATATCCCCCGTTGGTTTTAATTAATGGACAAATTTCATGGTGGGGGCTATTAAAATGATGAATGAACGTTTGTTTAAAAATGATCACGTTGCCCTCTTCTCCATTTCGTATGTTGTCTCTCGTAGTCGTGATGTAGTAATTGTTGCCTCGGCTGTGGTGTAATGGAAATCGTGGTAGTAGGGACCAGAGGGAGAAGGATCGGGGAGCTTGCTGGAGATTAACAACACAGGCGATATTAATGAAAGACATAATTTATTCCATCTTGTGTTTTTCTCAGGGATTATAAGAATTGCCGTTAGTTTGTGAGAGTCTTATGACATTCTGGTGTTCTCTCCAAAAGAGCCTAGTCGGAATTACCACTACTAACCGTATCACGTCATTGATGATACTAAACATAACGATATCGGTCTAATTCGTTGATTCCCTTGCTTATAACATAGAAAATATATACATATAAGAATCACACTTATGGCTTGAATAAAATTTTGAGACAATTAAGCCAAGTATACTTAGTTTATTTTAACATTCTTCGACTATCGACACGATCACTGGGCTGGTAACCACTACTTACCTCCGTAATGAAATAAATAACTATGACAAATATAATCAATTTTTATTGTTCACTAAAATCATTAATAAAATGCTACATTGGGGAAGTTGCATAAAATTTACAATGGTTAACAGTTACGTCATTGAGTTGTTTTCGTTGCTAACATGCTTTCATCAAATGGATATTATATGTAACGACAATATTAAGAAAACAATCTATGGGTTACTGAAACAGAATTATTCATCTTCATTAAAGAGTATAGAATTCGTGTCTTAAGATTTTCTCGGTATTAATAGCAAAGCCTTTTCAGCTTGAGCTACCATTTCTTGCGGTAAATAGATTTTCGCTAACAACAATAACAACAGACAAACGAATTCAAAAATCGATACAATTACGTCATAAGTATAACAAAAGAAGGCACTGAGCAATCAATTAGGAAATCGACATTAATATACATTTTATTTTATTAATATATTATACTAATTCTGGTATACAAAAAATAGCGCACAAAACAATACATATTGTCTTACAAATATTGCATTCGTAAAAATTACGAACATGTACTTGTGCAATAAAGTATAACATTATAAAAAATATGATAATTTACCATTATATGTTTCTTTATTACGTGTCTCGTTGATCGGTGAACCAGGGTTCAATACTATATTGGGATAAGCTACAATTTCCCTTATCCTGAATTGGCAAATGACATAACCGAGAGTGTGAACGAACTCCAGTTTCTAAGCAGTGCTACAAACCTTACTGCTTTTGGAATTAATTGACCCACAGTAGAGATTAATTAAAACAGAAAACAGTCGTTCATTGTCTAGTTCTATGAATATTGTAGTGTTCCCAGCTTCTGTGTTTAGCTTATGCACTCTGGATATTTGAATTACAAACTCATTGAGTTACATCTAGTGTATGACTCACTCGTGTAGGTTGTTACGACACCCAGAGACTAGAAATTTTTCTTCAGGCGGTGTACGTTAAACGACCTTCATTCGGCGCGCAGTGAAAAAACATGAACGGACAAGAAAATAAAAAGATGTGGCTACAGAGCTAGCAACAAGAGAATGTCACAGCGGAAGCTTACCTAAAGCCCCGATCATGTTCGAGGCCTTTCTCGGTTGATTTCCTTTACTTCCTTGTAAATACAGATTGCTTCTCAATACATGTGGTTTGTAATTACACGGAACTTTATTAAATATTGCTATTTATTTGCGTTAAATTACAAAATTACACACAAATCACACCTCAGCCATGTTCTTAATTGAACGTTGCATTCAATTGGCCTGGGTATTAGTTTCATTTAAATGTGAGGCATGTCTGAGGGGGGGGGAATTATTTCTGCATATTAAAACATTTAATTCATGCAATTGAGGTACAGGAATTTAGCCGCTAATAGTATTACAGTTTTAAATTATTTTTATCTATTAAATCAAATTTACACTCCAAATTTCCAGATTAACTGTAAAATTTTATAGAATCTGTTATACTCACAGATATAATAGTAGTTCGGTGCTTTTTACAGATTTTGTTACATAAGTGTGCTAAATGTCAACCTTGTAACTATAATAGTTTCGGAGTAAAGGAAACCAATGTTTACGGAAATGTCGTTTCAAAATAATCTCAATTGAACATAAACTTTCCAGAAGAGTAACTATCATTAGCAGTATCCTTTGTTGTCTTTGGTTAAATATATACCTTTTTACCCGTTTTTTAATGAGAGTTAACAAAATTTACCTCAAAAAGCTACCTATAAAATTACTTGAAAAATTAAAAATTTCAGAGAAAGGGGCGTAGCACACCAACACAAAAATGTAAGTACAGTACCTTCAAATGCTCTTTTAACGGATTGAACGTCTGCAACTCATTATATATATATATATATATATATATATATATATATATATATATATAAATGAAAAATAAAAATAAAATAACACTATTAACAATGTAACAAATTAACACTAATAATAAAAGTAGATAAGGATAAAACACTGAGAAAAAGTCACACTTGAAATTGCTATATTTCGAACTACTGCGAGCTAGCTTCTTGCCATTGAAGAACTCGCAGTAGTTCGAAATATAGCAATTTCAAGTGTGACTCTTTCTCAGTGTTTTATCCTTATCTACTTTTATTATATATATATAACTAAAGAAACAGAAAAAAAACATCTAAATATTCACAGGTCATCGCATGTGTTCTTCAATGGGCCATTGAACGATACTAGTTCCATTGTTCAAAAAGTTACTTTATTTTTCATTTGTATACATATGTATTAAATGAAAATATAAAAGCCCAACCTGAGCAGGCGACCTGGACGCATAAAGAACTAGAACGTCACACTCTTAAAATGAGAATAACCAATAAGTACAATATAAAAAATATATTTCGAGCAGTGCTGCTCTTCATACAAAAGGTATAAGTACACAAAACATAATTTTGTTTTCTTTACTTGTGCCTTTTACATGAAGAACAGCCCTGATGGAAATATTTTGTTTAGTGCTGTTTTTTTAATTGTGTTTAGTGGTTATTCTCATTTTAGCAGTGGAACGTTGTATCAGAAAGGATCGCAGAAATTATTTCCACTAAGAACAGAAAAAGTAAAGTTTGGCAATTTTAAACTCCTTAGTTCCCCTTAAGTTTTATTTAATCTACAGTGTTACCACAAACAGATTGCTATTAGGAATTCAGCTCAAACCTACTTTGCAAAAGATTAAAACATTAAAACAAATGTACTTTTTATTTTAAAATACTTTTTTAAGTTTCAATTCTAATGATAAACAATAATATGAGCATTTATCAGAAAACTTTGGAATTCCTCATTAAAAACTTTTATGTGAAATGTATTTACTCACTTGTACAATTACTTCTGTGGGCTCTTGAAATCCTATGACGTTTCCAATATCAATGATTTAGTACAAATGGAAAGGTTATTAAAACTAAGCTAAATTTTTACATTTAATTTTCGGAAATAATCAGAATTTAATGGTGCCATCTCTTCTTCTAAGTTAACAAGATTAAAGAGGCCAATATTAACTTTAGCTTAAAGGTGAAAATAAGAAACTGTACATTAATTTTCACTTTTGCAGCCATACTCTGGAAAATGTGCGTACTTCGCCTTTTGAGTTTGCCCACGGATTTTGTCTCGAAGAACACTACAACTTGTTTCCTTCTTAATTTTGAACGTATCACGGATGCATTTATGGCAAATATTTCAAACCCTTATAATTAACATACTTTATGAACACGTGACCCCAAAACTTATTTCACACATAATTCAATAATGTTACCATTCAGTATAAAAATCGTTCTCAACAATAACCGAAAGTTACTACCGTACCAGTAAAAGATAAAGAGCATTCAATTTAATCTGAATCTTTGGTTTAACGAAACTGTTTATATGATTTCGCTATAAAACAAGCAATCCACTAAATGGACTCTAGAAAAGCGTTTGTTTTCTCCATTCTAGACATAGAGTGGCAGTATCACATTATAACTAAAGTGTTTTACCAAAACATAAGGGCACAACTAAAAGACTTGCATAAGGACTCAGGCCATATACAGTTGTGTTTTTCTGTCATGTGTCATTTATTCACTGCGTTTTCAAAGCAGTTTCTTTTTAAGAAAAGTGCTCCAAAATTTCAAAAGCATGACACTTAATCAATTGCATCTGATTATAAGATAGGCCTACCAAAATGTACAAGAACTGAAATACTCAGTGTTTAGCTGAAATTGCCAGTTTTCAAAAAACGTGTTTTACGATATATTTATATTATAGCACTATATATATATACAGTTATTAGTGTCTCCATTGTATTGTTTAGGATAAGTGTGCTAAATTTTAATTGATTTATTTTATTAATTTATAGAATTTAGGTCATCAGCGCCCTAGTCAATTCAGGGCGTGAAAAAGCCAATAAATTTTTCTCAGAGGACTCTTCTTTAAGGCTTAAGAATCTTTTACGTGTCGTAAATCTACGACATAGGACCTACGGCGTTGCTTTCCTTCCGAAAGAAGCCAAAATTAGGATGTTTACTCCCGAAAATATAGATCGAAATTTCTGGTGGACCTTTTACTAAAATGGCAAACCGTGTCTACAAAGTAGAAACGTACAGGGCAGATAGTCTTACAGAAGATAGCTACCGAGTTAGAACATTTTAACATATACGAGTAGTCAGCTGCAAAAAGCTTTCTTCATAGAGGCAGTGTGTGGATTAGCGGTCGTTCAAACAGGATCAGAAGCTTCTGTTGCTTACCAAGAAAGCCACGAAATGAGTTTGTACGATGTTCTCTAAGAATTTATGCAATCACACTCTATTAATATTAGTTTGATGGTTTATTTCAAAACGACTGAATGAAGCTGAGACGAAACCATGCATCGTTGTGCGAAATACTTATCCACATTGTCAGTGAAATCCTCATCAAGTCAAGTATTAAATGGCGCCGAAAAAGACAAAAGGACGCAATCTTCCTGGTAGGCGGTTGTTATTTACTAGAAAGCGGTTCCACTTGTATTACGATACAAAGTAAACGATCATCGTATATGTATTGAAAAGTTATTCCCCGCTTGGGTAGTTCCTACCGTGCAACAAACAGGATATGTGTAGATGTATTACATCAGTAGTGTATGTCCCTTTTCCGATTAACCTCGTTGCAGGTACCTGCATTACGGACATCCTGGGATACGTAGTCCCTAAACATAAATATCTGCTTTACCGACAAGTGTAGCTGCATTACCGACATATGGTAATGCATTCCTCCGATAAAGATCAGCCGAAGGAACATTATTTTTTATGGGAGGGGGGTGAAAGTTTTCATGTTCCTGTCTTAAGTGTTTTTTTTTTTTTTACTGTGGCGAAAATTTTTAAATTCTAGATTTAAAGGCATTTGGTGGTCGTCCTTTGGGGTTTTTATTAAATGTTGATCTTTCGGAGCTGTGGTGGGTGAGCATTAATTTCATTAAATGTAATTACACAAAAATATTGCTAAAAGGCGAAATACGTTGTTAAAAATGCAAATGACATTTAAAAATAAAAAACGTTGATAAAATGCAAAAACTATTTAACTATTATGTTGAGCGGGAAAAACAATAGCCCCATGCACGAATATACGCTGCTTTTTGTTATGATATAATCCTAAATTGCGTTAATTTGCAACATTTTTAGCAAATAAGGCGTGTAAATATAAAATAGTTCCTGCTTGCTTCCTGCATGCCTTCCTCTCGTCTACTGAGCGGTGAAAGCGTCAGCCACGGGAGGATTTCTACCTGGGCGCGGAAGATTGTGAAAGCTTTCCCCCTCTGGTATTGTAATGGATTTTCACTCGGGGGGGGGCAGATTGTAAATGGGTTTCCATTCAACTGTTAATAACGTTTTCATGTTACACAAATTCCCATCTTAAAACGTTTTCTCCGTAATCAAGTTCCCAGCGATCTATTGAGTGTGTTGAAAGTTGACTGTTGCGTAATTTATACTTCATTCAGTTTAGCACCCCCTGTCTGAAAACTTTCCACTCTGGTATTTTTACCAGATAATGTTTTTTCTCTCCCCGACAAAAAATCTGTTATAAGAATAATGATGTTCTGCGAATTCCACTCATAAAAGTTTATCGCCGTAAATGAATTCACATCGAACTATTGACTGTAGTGAAAGTTTGCTGTCACAACTCAAATCATGCTTCATTCTGTTTAGGCCTTCTGAAAGCTTTCAACTTTACCTGTTATGGTGTTCCCCTTGGGTCAACCAGCTGTTTTCCCTACCCGGACAAAAAGAAAAGTCTGTTAAAAGCATTTTTTATATTTTACGATTTTCTCTATTAAAAGATTTCCCCCTGTCGAACGCATTTGTATGTTTTAACCTTAAGTCTGGGATTTCAATTTAAGTTTTCACTGCCTAGGGGGAGGATATACGCAAACCCAATCTCATTGGCTGAAACTCAGAATGGTCGCGTATGCGCAGTAGAAAAACCATTCTCATTGGCTGAAACCTTAGTGAGCGGGGCTAAATCTTAGACGGCATGGAAAACCAAACTCGTGAAGTCACTGAAAAGCGCAGTACAAAAGTGCCCGCAGAGAGTCTCTTGGCATTGAAGTGCAAATGTTTCTTTTTTAATCAACATCCAACATGCATTCGAATAGCACGGTGTCTTCTTCAACCAACAGGTTTTCCTACACTAGCAGGCGTTTCAGCAGCGTCAGCAATAACACCGTGGGTCGTGAGCTGTACTTCATTGGCAAATTTACTTCCATTTTCGCCACATGCAACACCTTTTCAACAACACGGATCCCGGACGAGGTTAAAGTCGCACTAAAGCAAGAGTACAGGGTAATTAACATGTATAAAATATGGGAATATGACACGATACGCTATAATCCCTCCACTGGTGAAAAGTATTTTTCAGGACTATGTTAACCAGTTTCTGACAATTAAAACCGAAGCCTCGGGTTAGCCCAAAACCTGCGGCACTCCTTCCAAGAAAAAAAAAAGGATATGTCGTACAATTTTTTGGAAAAGGAAGACGTTGCACTGGAAGAAAATGCCATTGAACGCAATCCTGGCAGGTGCTGAATTTGCAAAATTCATGTTAAACTCATTTTGGGGAAAACGCGCCAAAGTGACAACTTGTACACTTGTGAGTTGCTGAAAGATTATTCGAGGCCCATAGACCTTTTTAATGACCCACGTGTAGATGAACAGTCATACGTACTTGCGACAGAAGAGTGATGTTCGTGTTATGGAGATATGGACAACAGAATTCTAAATTACATTCCACTACTAACACCGTAGTGTTAGTAGTGTTATAGTGTTATAGCTGCATTCACAACTGCCCATGCTAGAATTGAATTATTCCTATCTTAGGAGAATGGGTGAACTCATGTTCGACACAGATTCAGTTATTGCCACGCAGACCAGGGAAATGAATACCTCCATGAGGTCGTTTTTGGGCTGTATGAATTGTGAGAAAAGTGAGTATGGTAAGCATGCTTATATTTCCATATTTACATCTACCGGCCCAAAAGTGACACCATAACGGTTAAGTGCAGGGAGAACAGTCACTCTATCTGCCAAATTAAAGGTATTATTCTCAATTCAGAAATATGAGAAATGTAAATTCCCACGTCATCAGGGACACCATTTAGAGGGTTAACAAAATTACCATGGTAGTGGAAGTCAATCAGATTTCCAGAAAATTCTTGGGTATAATGGTTACCGAGCCGTCACAGAAAACCTATAGAACAGTGGTCAAAAATACATAGTGACAAAACATTGATTCCTACTCGTAGGGATATAAAAGAAGGCAAGTTTAGACGTCAATTCATAAGTTCCCCACAATGTTTACAAATCAGCACGAAGAAATTTAATTTCCCCTATTTGAATTTCGTTTGAATGATTTATTTATGGACGCTCTTTAACAGCTCAGGTCACCAGCGTCCCATTCAACTCAGGGCGTGAAACGGCCGACAAATTTTGCTCAGAGGTCTCTCTTTCAGGCTTGAGGTTCTTTTTCGTGCCATAAATGTACGACACGGGACCCACGGCTTTACTTCCCTTCCGAAGGAAGCCATACTTAGGATTTTTACGCCTCGAAAAAATCCATCGGTCCTGGCCGGATTCGAACCCGCGATCTTGGGTTTAGGAGGCAAGTATGGTAACCACTACACCACCAGGACCGACATTTCCCGTGTACTACGTTAATTTCAGGTCCCTCGCATTCTGGGAAATCAACTTTTGTGCAAAGTTTAATTAGTAATGTTGGTCACATGTTTCACAAACTCTTGAAAAAATTCCAATATAAATAGTTAAATAGTTACGTTGAAAAAAGTTTTGTGTTGTCATTCACCTGAATATTCTTCTAAACTAAGTCCGTGCTTCGTGACCTATGCAGGCATACCGCATTTGGAGGCTGTTAACGAAGGGGATTTTGTTATTTACAAAATTTAATGTATGAAACAGAAGGACAAAATGTATCAAAATTTTCACGGGATACTCACATTACAAATTTTTCGGAATTATTTACAAACTACAAAATGTGTTTCCACAAGGAAAGTAAGTTTGAACTCGTATCTCTAAATGCAAATTACATTGTCATGTTTTGAAACAATACAGATAAAATGCAAATTGATGATAAATGATACATTGTGATTGCAGATCGAGCCAAGGAACTCTAGGGTTTCTGTTAGAGGCGTTTGAGAAGACTATAGAAATTGCCCACGTTTATCTAGTGGTGGATTGCACGTAGTACATCCCTAAACGTAGTACATCCCTAATCAATACAGGTATCGAACAGGTGTCCTCCCAGGAAAAATCCCTTCTCATTTTATACCCCATTGGTAAGGATATCGCTTTTTCTCAAGGTTAGGCTCTTTGGTTCACAATATGCAATTTTCTTTACGCGAGAGTTTAAATAAACGAGCAACGAGCACATTTCCGTCATTTATGTACAGACATAAGCAGGATGAGCATTGTTAAACTGAGTAGTCCCCTGATAGCAAGACAGTACACAAAGCTAAGGCAAAACCAGCTTTGCGAGAAGAACTATTAAAACAGTGCTAACTCAAAGCTAAAAAAAAAAAAAAAAAAAAAAAAAAGGTCAATTTCCAAGGGTGCATTCAACGTGTGCAGAAAACATGTCAGTTTGCCTATCAAATGCTTGAAGCGCTTAAAGAAATATAAAACTTGCTGGAGAAAGTTAATCAAAAACGACTTTCCTTAAAGAAAAAGAAAAGGCTTGTACAGTAAAGCGGATTTTTACCTGCCTTTTTTACTTCCCATGTTGGCTTCACTGGGCAGTTCATTCGTGTCAAAAATTTACTTAAATACAATACGGTAAGCAAATTATTGTAGCTTCACAGGCTAAAGCTGAAGAAAATCTTCATCTCTTATACAAATTAATTAATCGGAGAAATGAATAAAATGCAGCGCTCATATCTGGCAGCTCCCAAAAAATGGAGAACGATAAAATATAAATTGGGATACTATCTTGATCTTATGTTACAAGAGAACCATACTTTGAATCGAAACTGGTGAGCCTAATGATAGATACCTCGACATTAAGGTAAAAGGAGGAACCGAAGGCAGCAAAGAGAAAAGTAAATAAAAGCCAGTTGCCAGTAAAAAAAAAAATCAGTTATTTCTACAAACTTCGCAGGAGAATTGTGCGAACTGTTGTATAAGTAAACTATGAAGGAACGGAACGTATTGAAAAATCCTTTCAAGCTGGAGCACTACGCGGGCTTTGGCACAACAGACAAACTTCGTAAGGCCATTCGGCATGACAAAATCTAATATCGATCCTTTCTTCTAACCCAAGATTGTTATACATTTCACAAGCCATTTCCACCAGAATTATTACGTGACCAACATGTACGACCATTGGGAGGTTGATCTAAATGTAATGAACAACGTTAAAGAGCACATAAACCTTACGATGCATCTTGACGGTGATTGACATTTTTTCAAAATATGCTTGGGCAGGAGCGTTATAATAATAACAATAAAAAATAGACATACAAATTACAAGGGCGTTTAAAACTATATTCTCCCATCGCGTTCCGGGGTGTTGCAAACCGATAAAGGAACCGAGTTTACCAACAAAACCTTTAAAACATTTTTAACAAACATGGCGTAAAGTATTAGACTACAAAAAAAATAATGTCACAGCCAGCGTGTAGACCGTTTCAATAGAACCTTAAACACGAAAATGTGGAAATATTTCACGCATAAAAGCACCTCTAGATACGTTCAAGTTCTTCCTGTACTTTTACTTCTCTACAATAGTTCGTTTCACAGGTCCATACAGATGGCTCCAAAGGATGTCAATGGTGGCAACATATTGCAGTTGCGCTTTATCGCCAGAATGATTGCGCGGACAAAGCACGTAAACTGAAATTTAGTGTAGGAAATCACGTGCTCATAATTAAGGAGAAAATGAAATTTGCTAAGGGTTACGAGCAAAACTGGACAGATGCTTTTTTTTTTCAAATTAATAAGATGGTAAGCGCTACCTCTGTTGTGTTTAAATTGAAGGACTTGGAGGGTGAAGCCATAGACGGCATCCTTTATTTCGGGGAGTAACAAAAGGTTGCTCTTCCGAAATTATTCAAAATAAACAAAATACTGGACACTATACTTCGTGGTCGCAATAAGCAATTTCTTGTTAAGTGGACAGGTTTTAAAAACTACTTAATATGTAGGTCCTGGCTTCAACTATTGTTTCGATAAGATCAAAACAAAGCCATTTTCCCTCAGGCTTGTGAATAATGCTTTAATGGGTTATTTTACCGACAATACAACTTCTAGATTTTCAAATATCTTGCCCGAGAGAATAGTATTGCAAGGAAAGTGGGAAGTAGCACTGCAAAAGGTTAGGTACCCTGTGAAATTCTATAACGTTCCAAACCACGAAAATTAAATTAATGGAACCATGGATAATATGTCTACTCCGGTACACGTGTTCAAAACTTAACTTACAATTGCGGCAAGGGATCGTCCACAACACTAAAGTAAACACTGTCATATGCGAGCATTTGAGAGTCGGTGAATTTTTTCTTTATAACGAGAGCAAAAATATTGCCAGCATAAACGCCAAAGTCACACAGTCCACCCATATTCCCATATAGCAAATTTGTAGGTCAAGTAGAAAATTTTCCGCTCTCTAGAAACCGAAGAAGCATAGTGGAAACAGATATTTAAAACGCAAGTAATTACGAACCAAACGCATAAGTCAAGTCTATAAATGCTCCTAAACAGACACCTATAGAAACGATGACAAACCCAAAGTCTGGCACTAGAAATCCTCCAAAACAGGAATCGATGACGGATTTCGTACACGTTTTGGTTATGTCGCCATCACCAGGCCACGATGATGGGATTCGAACCCTATACCAACATTTACCAAATTGATAAACATCCTTTGGATCCGTACATGGATTTCCCTTACGATGTTTGTTTAGTGCAATCTGACAGGACTACAATTGATGGGTAGCATGTATGTGCAAGTCATTGAAAGCGTCTCTTTAGAGTATGAAAAACGCGACAACATCTGCATGCCTGTTGAAAAGTCGTTCTCTCCCCTTAACTGGGTATCCTTTAATGCAACAGGATTTTAAAATTGTGAACATAGATTCTTGGAACAGTTACGCCAATTTCTTGCTATTTGTTGACGGATTTTCTTCTACTACAACTGTAACGTTACGTCTAAAATGGACATTATGGAACTGCCACCAGATATTACTTAAATCATACTGGAGGAGCATTAGCCCACCGAGATTTTATTTTGTGCTGGGGTGAACGTTATCAAAAAGGTAGCGGGTCGCTCTCAGCTCTTGGTCGACTTTACAGAACCGTGCTGCCGTTTATCAAGAGCGGTGTAAAAGCTGTCGGCAAAGAAACTTTGAAAATGATCGCCATGGTCGCCAGTGTGCTTGCCGAAGTGGCAATTTCGGGAATTTCCACAAAGGATTCGTTAAAGACTAGACTGAAGGAAGCGGAACCTAATTTGAAGAGGAAAGCGCAGTATGGTATACTCTATGATAGGCTCTAGAAATAAGTGCCTATTAAACTGTCCGAACAGAAAACAGAGCAATCATTCCAAAACTAAACGCCGAAAACGAAGGGTGCAAAACATGTTTTCATAATGGCTAAAAAAAATATATATGACGAGTCGTTGTTACACATAAGTTCGAAACTAGGCTTCCTTAAAGAATTGTCCGTTCAAATGAATGTGGAAGAGTACCGATTCATTTCACGAAATCCATAAAATATACTTGTGAAAAACTCTCCACCACATTTCATTACTCTGACAATGCCAATGATTACCTTAGCATAATTTACATAATATTAGAGCTGTTCGTGCGAATAGTCGCTGGCGGGGAAATGTTTTGAAAGATGACGAGCAGGTTACCTTTATCAACAATATTTTTAACTCACTGTTTCGACTAGAAGCATCGTTCAACAATATCACCGTTTCCATATCTCAGCCTGGCTACCCCTATAGAACATACATTGAAACGCTACTCAGAAAGATGTCATGAACCCAGACTAGAGTCATCGCTCTGGAAAAAGGACACGGGAGAAATGATGGAAGCGTATTAGGTCAATCAAGCAATTAAGTGGCATGACGGCTATGCCAAAGGAAGCAAAGTAGTATAGCTGATGGGAAATATTTCCAATGCACTCTTTAATCAGAAAAAAACCTGTCCTTAAACAACGCGACCGTTACCATTAAACTCTTGCCTTCTTCGCCTAATTTTCTTATGTTTTTAGTCATAAATAACTTTAAAGGCTACAAAGAGATTCAATCTGCTAGAGGGATTTTGAAAGCTGTGAAACCTCGTCAACCATCAAGGTTGCACATCCTGTAGTGTTAGCAAAAAGTAATGCCAAGTACCACCTCAAGGCTGTCCGATTTCACGCACTCAACATTCCAAAGGGAATCAGTAGCATGACTTTCAAATATTTTTTCATAAGTCACATTCACAGAAGGGTGGTTGTGACCATGGTCGCCGATCAGGTATACAACGGTAATATTAACGTAATCCATACTATTTACAACATTTTAAAATGAATTTATTTGAAATGTATGTGAACGAACAGCCTTTTCCGTCCCAATCCCTAAAGCCCGATTTTGATGACAGGCTTTTTCTCCATTATTTTTTCAAGA
This sequence comes from Metallyticus violacea, assembly GCA_030762175.1. Classification (NCBI taxonomy): domain Eukaryota; kingdom Metazoa; phylum Arthropoda; class Insecta; order Mantodea; family Metallyticidae; genus Metallyticus; species Metallyticus violacea. The sequence continues at coordinate 275,016,528 of CM060846.1, read as the reverse complement.
TTTCCTTGAAATAGACTTTAAGGACGAAGGGCATTCCATTTCCATACATCAATATTCTCATGGCTATATCATTATGGCCTATAATGTAACAGCCGATATGAGTGCCAATGAGTGTTACATTTCTAGACGTCACGGTTCCGTGATTATACCATATCTTAAAGTTTTCAGATGGCTTCGGCATACACTTTAAGGACGAAGGACATTCCATTTAGAGACATCAATATTTTCCGCCTATAACATTATGGTCTTTGATCTAACAGCCAAATATTATATTTTTCGACAATGTCACGGCACAATGTCTATAAGTATAGGTTTTAAAGAACAAACTCCAGAATCTAATTACGCTGTTGGTGCTGGCAGAGGCAAGTCGCACAATAGAAATTGATACTAATAGAACCATTTTTATATGAATACGTTGCAAATGCACAGGTTTTCTGTTCAAGTGTCCCCCTACTTAATCACACTTTTTAGGCGTGCACGCTTGTGATCAATTAACTTAGTTAAACTTACATAATAGACAGATTCCCATAGCAACTGTCGTCAACACCGATCCTAGCAAGAAACAAGGCAAACACTGGGTTCGCATCTTTGTTGCAAAGAACGGGAGGGGAGAATATTTTGATAGCTACTGTATTGATCCTCTATCGGCTCATTCTAAATTTCCTAAATCAACGCTGTGGTACGTGATGGGCTCAAAACAATAGAAGGCTGCAAGGCGAGGCCAGCACTACCTGTGGACATTGCGTCATTACTTATCTATCTCACCGCTGCCGCAACTAGTGCAAGGATTTTTTTCTCCAAAATTTGGCATAAGTGATTTTAATCAATGATGGCGCCATTCAAAAACCTACAAGGATGAATGTCTTGGCAAATGCTCACGAGCTACACATCAGAGCCGCATTACATTAAAGGTTAGTATAGACAGGAATTGTGCACTTCTTTCACGATGAATATCGAGGTTACATGTCAATTCTTGTATTTTCACTTTTTTAGAAGGTGCATATGCCACTACACTACTCGTCTCGCTCTGCCAGTTGCTCTCAAGTTGGGTGAACAGGTATGTCGCCGTCATCATGTGCGAGCATGTGCCTAATTGACAAAAAAAAAAAAAAAAATCGAACGTTCTTTACAGTGTCTTTGAGGATGGGCAACACAGTCCGGTGTCAGGGCGAGGCCCACGGAACGGTATATCACAGAACTTCACACCCCGACACCAGGACGAAGCGGTGCAGCCTGGTCCTCTTGAACACAACCAGATCAAGTTTACATGCGTAGGGTTTTCGCCTATGGCGCCACACAAGATTGTGGTGATCGTATGTAGAACACGCAGCGCTGTGGTCTTGGGTTCGCCAGAGTGGCGGGAACTTGTTGAGGCAGTAACTACCTTGACTCGTTATCCAAAATAGTGGCAGCTAAGTAGTTGACTATCCATACTTTTTAAATGTGTATTTGGTTCGCTAAATATTATCAAAATGGACGCGCGCTGTATATTAATAAACATGGAGTAATGGAGGACACTAAAAAGCATACAGGAAATATTCACAGACATTAATCACAAGAAAGAAGGGACAGAACTACAAAATCAAATAACAGCCTATCGGAAGTATTTGCTTCTTACATAGGTTTCCAGTGAGCCATTTGAGAAAAAGAATTACACTAAATGCACAAGCTACATATGTTGTGTCACATTTAGTGTTGTCCTGGAGATGGAGCATTTCCAAAGTCACAATTCATCAGAGATGAAATAGTAACTCGAAAGGTTAGCAACACTGCGGCGACAGATGACAAAAAGATTTGCGACACCATGGCACCAGATGACGCCACGTGCAGGTTTGGACATTCCCCCACCACTCACATCGACGGGCAATCCACGCCCTTAATACAGATCAAGCATGGAAGTTGTGCTACAGTTTCTGTAAAATGGTCGTTGTCTCGCAATGATGGAGCCAAAAGAACGTCATCAACTACACGTAGAGAGGAAAACCATCGTTACACATCATTCTCGTGTAAATGTGGACGTTATATGCATCGGACTTACATTGAAAGCAAAAGTAATTTACGTTTATTATCGTCGCTGCAACCAGCACTACAACCTCAACTTCTTCACCCACAATGACGGTCCACTCGCGCTACAAAACACTGTCCAGTGTGCATCAGTACTGAGAAACAACGGAGCAGACGACGGGATTCACGACGCACTACGCCAACTAGCTGAAGTGACTCATATTTTGTTATCGTGTTTACGCTGCAGCCGAACGTGCCATGAATCGTACAAGGCGTCCGGGCATCTCTACAAAAAAATGGGGCCCAGAACTCTTATCCACCTCGAGAACCGGAAAGATGGGTTTCTACCCTCAAGAATAAAACACTTTCTGCATAACTCATCAACAAACTTAACTCTTTTGCCTTTTACATCATGTACCAAGGAGAGGAAGTTCTCCAAAAGGATCACCGGAAGCACGTGAAGTTTAAGACAGCATTAAAAACATGGTTTGCCAAAATGATCCAGTGGAAGTCGGCAACAATCTCATTGTCAAACTCGCTTTTGACAACCAAAACAAGCTAATGAAGCATCCTTCACAGGCGCTGGACATTGATTATACATGAGATGAAATGATAAATTGGAAAAGGATTATGTTTTTTAAAGGAAGAAAGTGTTCCAGGCTTAAGTTTAGGGGATCTCCCTGGCATTTGCCATTTGTGAGGACTGAGGAAAACCCGGAAAAAATCTGTCAGGGAGGACGATCCTGGTGGGAATGTAACCCGACCTCCTGCTCACGAGTCCGAGACTTAACGACCTGGGTCACCCGTGGCAGTCTATACATATAGCGTATGACTGTGCCCATGTTTAATTATTGTGGAGTACCGCCAAGGGTGGCCGAGGTCGTTAAGGTGCGGACTCGTGAGCGGGAGGTCTGGGGTTTGAATCCCGCCAGGACCGTCCTCCCTGACTGGATTTTTTCCAGGTTTTCCTCGGTCTTCATAACTGGCAAATGCCGGGGAGGTACCCTAAGCTTGGGCCTGGAACCCTTCCTTCCTTAAAAAAATATCCTTTCACATTATATCAATTCATCTCATGTATCATCAGTGACCATCGCCTGTGATGCCTCAGCAGTAAAAACGGGCGTTAAACACAACTAAAAAAAAAAAATATTGTGAAGTTCATGTGTTTGTTACTGTTCCATTCAAGCTCACAATCTCCTCTCCAAATAAAAACAGAAAATTTGTGAAAAACTTGAGGTTTTTACCGCAAGAAGTGCATGAAATACTTATGTAAGGAATATTTGCCTCATAAAGCAAATAATGCCCATTTTCGACTCCCTTGACCTGTAGTACTGCCAGTATACTCGGCTACAGGAACCATACACAAGTGAAAGGAGGGAAACGGGGGAGAGAGGACGTATTTACCCCTTTCCAATCTTGAGAAACTATGGCGGTGGGTTTATACACTCTTCCAATTTAAAGATATCCCCCAAAAACTAGAGGCTTTAGTGAATTGTGAAGCCATTCTTTGCACATGCAAATAAACTGTGTCAATGTTTAGTATTGTTTTGTATGGCCCCTTTCTGTTTTGTCAGTAATTTCTGTGGCAGTTTCCATTCTTCACAGTTCACGGAAATATTTTCTGTACTTTCTGCAAAAGATGAAGTGCATTAACGGTAAACGAAAATATAATCGCGAAACCTACAGAAATACTTACTCAACGTGGTTTATTTACAGAATGCTTTGCTTGTAAATATATGCGGAGGCAAAGAATGTTATTGTATTTTATTTAAACATTCGCAACAGGAAATGCATAGGACGGTAAGAAGATTTATGTAGCTTTAAATAATATTCATGATCGCAGAATAATGCAATGACAGAAAGAAAGAATTCTTTTCTTTCTTTTCCCTGCAGCTGTTTTTCTGTATCACACACTTAATTTTTCACAGCTACTCTTACAATATTTTGTGAAAGCTTATAGAATAAATTTCTTATTTATTCTATAAATAAATAAATTTCATATTTCTTCAGATGCTAAAACCATTAATTTCTATAGAAGCCCATATTTTTAATTTATATTTGTAAGTTTCTGTAGTTTAGCATCACCTGCAAATAAAATTCCTTAATAATACAACTAATTCAAAATTAGATTCAAATTGAAATACTAACAATAAACAAATTCTGCTAACTTTGTGACCGACAAAATATTTGTCGTAGTCACCGAGATGTTCCCTTTTAAGACTGTTTTATTATTAAACACCCGTAACTGACCATTGACTGTTTCAAAGAAAGTTACGAGCAACCCCAAAGTAATTAATGAAGCTGAACTCTAATTATTATTGTTTATTATTATATTATAATAATAATATTATTATTGTTATTATTATTGTTGTTGTTGTTGTTTAACGCCCGCTTTTACTGCTGGAACATCACAAGTAGGGGACAATGATGATATACAAAATGAAGAGAAATTGGGAGATAATTATTTAAAGGAAGGAAACGTTCTACGCCTCAGTTTAGGGTATCTCCCCGGCATATCATTGATGAGATCTGTGGAAAAGCTGGAAAAAAACTTCAGAAAGGGGAGAGGGTCCTGCCGAGAACAGAACACGCTCACGAGTCCGTGCCTCATGTGTCTGTAGGACTCTTGTAATTAACTACCTTCCTATACAGCCTGCTGTAACATCGTTAATCTGGACTCCTTCGTTTGGACCGAGAAGTCTCAAGCAATCCACAGAGCGTAGCTGAGCATGGAGTATTGCTTGGCGACATCCCACTACACTTACTGCAGTTTCAGCGGGTGAGGTAGTGAAAACATGGAAACAGTAAATATTGTGCTCTGATAGAAGATTGCACTGATGAGAACTTGACTAGGAAAGAGAAAAACATGTTTTTTAAGATATGCAGACCTGAAATAAAAGTAAATAAAAGAATTTTCCTACAGAAATATTGTAACATTCTTAATAAAAGTATATGCCATTAAAATAAAATAAACAACATAGTTTCTGAAATTCAGAAAAATCAGACTATTAGAAGTGGGGGTTTACCTGAACCCGAACATTTAAAAATCGCTCTAACGGCACCAATGTCTAATTTTTTCAACAAATTTCAGTATATATCATTCAAATAAAATAAGTTAAACCGTTTCTAGAAAATCAGAGATATCCGACAATTAGGAGTGAGGGTATATCTGAAAACCGAAATTTATAAAGCGTTCTAGCGGCGGCTATATCGAAAGAATTATAGATTAAAAAGTATTTAGAGTTATTTCAAATTGGTATTCGATTTCAGAATCAACTTCATATCTGGAAAATTAGTATACGATTTTGAAATTGAAATATTTAATTTAATGACGTCACTAAATAGCGCTGTACTGACCTCAATCGTTTTGTCCAAAAAAATTGAGTATTAAGGTGTTATAATAAAATTAAAAAAAAAAATTGTTTTCTATCATCAAAATTTACTAATTTTTAGATATATCCATGTCTTTAATTAAAGTGAAAAATAAACGGAAAATAATTCGTTTTCCAGTACGAGAAAGTGGTTTGCGATTACCTATATTTAAATTTTAGAAAATTTTATTTTAGTTTTAATGCTAAAATTGGGTCTAAATATAAACCCAAAATTATTAGGTCAGTAATTAATTAGTAGTGCATTATAATTTGTCATACGTAAGGTGTATCAATACCTACTTTTTTTTTTTTTTGAATGATTTATTTATTGACGCTCTTTAACATCTCAGGCCATCAGCGTCCCATTCAACTCAGGGCGTGAAACGGCGGACATATTTTGCTCAGAGGCCTCTCTTTCAGGCTTGAGGTTCTTTTTCGTGCCGTAAATGTACGACACGGGACCCACGGCTTTACTTCCCTTCCGAAGGAAGCCACACTTAGGATTTTTACACCCCGAAAAAATCCATCGGTCCTGGCCGGGTACGAACCCGCGATCTTGGGTTTAGGAGGCAAATATAATACCTACCTAACGTTATATTATTCTATCATTAAACGTTAGCGTTACTTGGTTTTACTACAATAGAATTTAAATGATATTTCAAAGTCGCGAAATCATGATCTATCATTTAATCGAATGGGAATTGAAAATCGATGGAACATTCGATTTTATATTACATATTGTTGTTTGTCTATATTTGCTTAGTACATTGTAATCGTTTTTGAATAGTGACATGTTCATATTTTATGGATCACGTATGTACTAATTCTGAAGTACACATGGTTAAGTCGAAACATTGTTATTTCTCCCTATTTTAAAAGAAGATACCAAGGGCTCATTATATAAACATAATTACATTTAAAATATTTAAAAACACCCACACAGATTTATTTTATTTAATTAATAGTATATCAATAATTTTTATGATTTAATATAAATAATAACTATTATCTTCATAATGTGGTTTCGCTTTTGTTAATACTAATAGATTGCAAGGATTATAATTTGGTTCCCTCCACTTTTGAAAATAAGTAATTTCACTTTAGACATTTATTTTCAGGTGATTCTGAAGGAGAAAATCAGATAAACCTAATTAAATAACACATTTTACTTGTGTTTCTTTTATTGGTAAACTTTAGAGTTTGCCATGTTAATATCAAACAGTAATACCCTAACTTAATCACTTCCATAGTATAGTGGTTAGTGTTGCTGGTTGCTGGCGATGGGCCCGGGTTCGATTCCTGGTACCTACTTCTGGATTTTTCTAAGTTAGTAGTTATGGTCCATCCAGTCTTGTGAGGACAATTGGGAAGCTGCCTGATGGAGAGGTGAAATTCTTCGATCACGTAAGCCGCGTGATAGACGACCGGCAGGGTGCCGGAATGCTAATCACATGCCACCCTCAATGAAGTCGTAAAAGGAAGGAACAGGATGCAGAGGTCGCCGCGGTCCACCTTGCCCAAACGAGAAGAAGAATGCCATAACTTACTTCATTAATAAGACCACAAATTTTATTTTATGTGGGGAAGATGTACAGATTCCAATGACTTTAGTATTCTGTATGTTACTGAGACATTATTACTTTTAAGAAGAAAAAATAATATTCGAAATGGAATTTTAGGTGCCTTTCTATTATATCGCACAATGGAGATAGTACTATTTCCGGTCTTTACACAAGTAAAGTACAACTTAAGAATAATTATTGGGTCAATAATTATGACACCCTGGTAGCTCCTGCTATGCCTGTCGACGAAAACGATGCATATATTTTATTTTTGACAAAATATTGTCGTGAAGTTAACAACTGTGAAATATTAATCTAATAAACATTAAACCCCTATTTGTCTTTCCTTATTATACTGTGCTTCCGTTATATCTAAGTAGTACTGGCTTTAGGCCAAGAATTTGAAGTTTTGGGTGGATAATGCATTTCATTTATTGAATGCAATAAATTGAAAGTTAAAATAAAAGGCGACTTAATGTTGACATTGCTGAATGTTATAAATTTTAATAAACATAATTTGTATATGCTGTTTGCATGCAATATGTATGTGAGAATTATATTTGTATGTAAGAACTCAGGATTTCACTAGCATTATATTAAATTCCGTAATTTCTTTACTACAAAGAGGGGGATAATAGAATCAATGAATTTTGTACTTATTTTATAGACAACATAATATTTAACTTCTCTGCTCTACCACTCTGTAATAACCTTCACGAATTCAATTTGATGAGTAGGCGTCGGATTTGCATGCAAATGCATATTTAGTTTGTTTTTACTTGTGATATAGAATTAAGTTTAGCAATATGTTTCATGTCCCTCTATGCTTGTATGTAAAGTTTTATAGTGCATGTAATTGCACATTTTCGATGTTACTGCATGTTTCATCTTTTTGTATATGCATTGAGCATAAAATACATGTATTTTTTTAATTTTAAAATTAACATTTAAACACAATAGTGACAAAACAAAATATCCTTACCGTGGAGACACCAGTGTGGTTGGGATAAAATCACGTGATTTTACTGGAGAATTCCTCATTCCATTTTCCTTATCTATGTTGCATCACTATGCATCTCAAACCTAATTTGATTTAAACACCGGTTTGAAGAACGTGGACAGTCGGATTTCACTATGGACAATAAAAGTTATTTATCGTGTCGTGTGCAATAAACAAGCTGCAGTTGATAAAAATGCGAATTAACTCGACACACATTTCCCATCCAGCACATTGCAAAAAACAGAGAAAAAATACATCCAAACAAACACTAGTGAAAAATTTCCTTCAACTTCACGAAAAAATGAAATTTGTATTGATTTATGCGAAGCTCTTATAGCCTCAAACATACTATGGAATCATTCAGAAACCATAGTTCCACAGTTTCGTGGAAAAATGTTGTTATAATGTCATTCCTGACGAATATATCCTGAGAAAAAATTATCTAGATAGCTGTTACAGCGCGGCAGTTTTTAAAAAAAACCGGGATCATTTAAAGGGCTCTTTTATGTATGCGACAGTAGACGAAACTACAGACGCATGAGGTCGTCATGTGGCAAATTTTCTTGTAGGGAAATTATGTAAAGATGGGCCAGGAAAACTGTACTTGATTACTTGTAGATTTTTAGAAAAAACAAATCTTTCTACTATTACTCACTTCGTGAATAATGCTCTGAATTACTTTGGCCAGAAGGAGGCAATTTACACATTAAAAGCTGCTTTAGCATTAAAAGTATTTTCTCCCTATCTCATATTCATGTTACTAGGGTAGGTCCATAAGTTTCCGGCCTTGCTGATAAAGATTGTCGCCTTCACAAACCCTTATTTGTTGTCATACTTTATCTGTTAAGTAAGTAATTGTAACCGATACACGTAAATTTACACCTGTGCATTTGGAGAAAATGATCATTGTATACTGCAAATCAAATTGCAACGACCGGAATGGAGTCTAAGGAAGAATGTATATTGTAAGTACCAAAAAATATGAGTTTAAAGTCATTTTTTGTTTTGTGCATGCTTAATGCAAATTTTTGAAATTATAGAGCATACTAAGATTTAGACGGCACAAATGCATGCATATCTAAAATGTTTTTAGTGCATACAAATCCGGTGTCAACTGATGAGGAAATCGCTTAGTTTACGCAGTTCATGCGTGAAGAACCTTTCTATTCTCAAATGTTTACTGAATACGGAGTTCGAACTGTAGGTTTCTCCTACGTTCACATCAATGAGAGTTATAAGAGATGTCGTGATTACACTGTGTAGCTAGCTAATGACCATGAAGGAACGAAACAGTTGTTTGTGTCATCCATCCCTTCTTCTCGCATACCGTTAGCTTGACGTTGACTGTATGTACATAATGCCGCCGGAACCACGGTGCTATCTTGACGAGCAACATGCGAAGCCTTATTTCCTTCAAGGCAAAAATGTCTTTAGAAGCACGTAGTAGACAATACAGAAGCATTATCGTGCGGATGTATATAGTCCTGATATTTAAAATTCATTATTAGTATCATTTTCAACCAGCAATAAGGCCTCAACAATTTGCCTGCAAGTAAAACAGTGATAGTGGTGGTATCTTATTGCTATAATACTCTACACTCATATTACAAATTTGTTTTATGCATGGGTCGTCGACCATACTTGCTTCAGGACAGTTAGTACGAACATAATTGCAATTTGTGTGCTGAGCCTCAACAGAATATATGGTGATTTTTCTGAAAAACTATACTATCCAAACGAACAGTTTACCATTTATTAAGAAATGATTTCTAAATTAACTATTTTTAAATTTTGTCTAAACCTAATTGTTATTGATTTATAATAACATTACATTAATGTTTAACAATTTTGCTGCTTTCGGTGAATTTTTCCCATAAACAATTAATCTCAGCATCTCAGAATTAAAAATCTGTTTGAAAATATATTAATTAACATTGCTAGTGAAATAACATGTAATTTAAAGCAAAAGTTCAAGTTTTAAAAATACTTGCATACAGTAACATTTTATGCAAATTTCAAAATATTTTCTTCAGAACCCTCATGCATCCATAAGCTAAAATGTTTCCACAGTTATATAGAGCAATGTTTTGCACACTCAAAAAAAAAAAAAAAAATAAATAAATAAAAAAATATTAGCTCTATCCTACATAGTTTTTAAAAAAAGTGTACCTAAAATTGAAAATATTCAAGTTACGGCAAATAACAAAAATAGATAAGAGTTTCTTTTGTGTAACAGCATGGTGGCCATATTGGAATTGCAATTTAAACAATTAAAATTTCCCAAGCAAATAAACAAAAATTACATGTGGGTATAAACTTCAAACTGTGTACTTTCATATTATGGATAAAACTAAAATTAACTTTTTACCCAAAATCTGAATACAGTGAAAAAGAGAATACGGCAGCCAAGTCGCCATATTCAAATGCCGCAAAAACACAAAAACTATGTGGTTATAATATGCAAACTATGTAGTTTCACATTATGCATTAAGCCAAAATAGATTTTTGGACCCCAAATCTCTATCGTGTCTTTAATGCACAGAAATCAAAAAGAGAAACATAATACAACTAAAACAACAACATTAACAACAACAACAAAAACAACAACAATAATAATAATAATAATAATATTATTATTATTATTATTATTATTATTATTATTATTATTATTATTATTATTATTATTATTTTAAAATGAGAAGGACGGTATTTAAAGATATATGAGTGAAAACATTTAATATATTATTTACGATAACACTAGTTATTGTGTTCTAAACAGAAAATAAATTGCTTTTAGCTTCGCGTATTTTATTCGTAGTTAAGAAAAATGCTCATATTCCACCATATTTCGATCGGCTAACAAGTCGATCGATCTCTAACTGCTTTTATTTTTTTTTTTTCTTCTTTTCTTTTTCTTCATGTGTTCCGAGTGGGAACATTCAGCTAGAATACTACGGGTGATCTAAAAGTTCTTGGCCTGACTCAGAGATGTCGTGCAAATGGACAGATTGCTATGATAGATATTTAGTATCATGCTTTAGATGGCGCTTTCTAAAGTTTCATGCGCGTAAGTGTAGTCACTTGTTCGTGAAGATCCGGTAAACAAATTAGTGTTGACAATCTTTACAAAATGGATAAAACCGAAATACTAGCTGTGATAAAGTACTTCGTTTTGAAGGATTTAACCCCAAAATAAATACAAACTGAGTTAAATTCCTCATCAAAGGATACTTACCCTTGGTTTTCGTCGATTAAAAAGTGGGCTGCTGAATTTAAGTGAGGTCACACATACATTTAAGATGATGAACGATCAAGGCGTACCAAAACTCTACGACCGACGAAATTGTGACAAAATTTCACAATACCGAACTCCATAATCACCAAATGAAGGTGCCAGAATTGGTTGACATTGCAAAAATCTCGATAGGCAGTATCCGCTACATTTTGCATGAAGTTTTTGGGCATGAGAAAGCTTTACGCTTGATGGGTGCCGCGTGTCAACAACGGATCAAAAACCTATTCGAATGAACATTTCGCAAGAATGTTTAGACTTATTTAAACGCAATTCCAGTGAGTTTCACCGTTTCATAACAGGGGATGAACCAGATTCACTACTACACGCCAGAGACAAATGAACGGTGGGTGGCAACAGGTGAAAGTGCACCAAAGAAAGCAAAAATAGTTCCATCTGCAAAAAAAAAAAAAAAAAAAAAAAAAGTATGACTCTGGTTTTCTGGGATTCTCATGGTGTGATGCTCTTAAGTACTTCTAGAAGGACAGAACCATCACTTGGGAGTAATACGTTTCATCACACCATGCAAAAAAAAAAAAAAAAAAAAAAAAAAAATTTCTCTTTTAATCACGATAATGCCTCTTCGTACACGCCTCGAATTGTTGCTGCAAAACTGCATGACCTTCGCTTCCAAGTGCTTCCACGTCGGCCATATTAGCGAGATTTGGCTCTCAGCAATTACTTTCTATTCCCATACCTAAAGAAATGCCTGGGTGGACGAAGACTCGCATCAAATAATGATGCTGATGCTGAGTCAGACGCTTATATTTCACAGTTGGGCAAATCTTATTTTACTGAGGGAATTAAAGTTGGAATGTCATTGCACTAAATGTATTGATTTAAAAAGTGATTATATTGAAAATTAGAAAAACCAAAAAACAAATCAATTCTCTTAAATATTGTTTTCTTGATCACGGCCAGAAATTTTAGAACGTTCCTCGTATGTACGCATTCCTCATCCCCTTCACAAAATGGGCAGATTCTCCTACCAGAACTATACGTTATTTTTTAACCTTCAAACATCGAGTATAAAGCAGACATTTATTTCATTGTTTTGCCTTTTTCCCTAGAATGAGCATATATATACGAGGGTAGGTCCTTAAGATTCCGGCCTAACCATTTTCTAGGTATGATAAAGACAAAAACTATATTTCACTTTTGAATATAGTTACCATTTATTGCCATACACTTCACACATTTTTGACTTAACATTTCAATACCGCCCAAAAATAGTCAGAGAAGTCTTATCTGCCAAATGAGCATAAACAGCATCCATCACTTCTTCGTCACACGTCCTTCTTGAGTTTTAAGGAGAGGAAATAGTCGTTGGTAGCTAGATATGGGCTGTAGGGTGGATGGTCCATCTCCTTGAAACCACATTTCTTCACTGCTTCCTTTGCAACAAGAGCTGTATGTACAGGCGCACACCGAACCCAGCTTTCCTCGCCTTTTCTCTTTGATGGAAGCACGCAGTCTGTGCAGTAGGCCAGCACAGTACTCCCCATTAACTGTGGTGTTTCCCTCCTTGAGGTCAATGAAAAGTATTTCTTCTCAGTACCAAAAGATTGTGGCCATGATTTTCTTGGTTGACTGAGTGATCTTGGTCTATAGAGGCGGTGCTTCACCAGATTTGCGCCACTCCATTGGTCCTTTTTTGGGCGAGGGATCAAAGTAGAGGACCATAGTTTCATCTCCTGTAACAATAATTTGCAGAACTTCTCTCTCATTCTCTCTCTCTCTCTCTTTCGTTGCCACGGCAGAGCTCCAAAAATACCCGAAAACAGAAGACTCGTTGCTGCTTTTGGACTGAGAAAAGTAGTCCAGGCACCCATCTTGCACTAGCCTTATTCACGTTTAAATGTTCATGAATAATTCCGTTATTTTATAAAGACCCATCCTTGCTGCTATTTCTGTAAATTTGAACCGCCTGGCTTCCATTATTTCTCCTTCCACAGGAGCGACGTTTTCAGGAGTGAGCACCTCCAAGGGCCGACCTGCACGCTCTTCGTCTTCAATGCTTTCTCGACCCATTCGAAAAAGTTTGTCCCATTCTTTTACGGTAGAATATGGGGGGAACGTTTTCCCATGTACACCGTCCAATCGCTGTTTTAATTTCATTTGGGAATAAGTTCTTTTGTGAAGAACTTAATAACAGCTCTAAACTCCATTTTGAAAATGTCACAATCTTCTACGCATAGCCTTCTTTATGCAACAATATATCTCAACAATTGAACATAGCGGAGCGGAAGTTACAGCTGCAATTATTTACTTAACAGATAAGGTATGACACCAGATAAGGAGTTTGTGAAGGCGATAATCCTTATTGGCGAGGCCGGAAACTTATAGACCTATCCTCGTTTATACCTATTTACGCAAGTTAATTTAATTAAACTTGATAGGTTGAAGGAGACTTTCGTGTTAAATTCTGCCTCGATTTCTTGCTTGCTGATATCATCTAGCCTTGTTTTGGCCTTCTTCTGTGCAATTTTATTATTTTCATTACATCTTTGTCATATTGAACCCAGCCCAATTTCCCTAGGTCCTTTTACCACTTCTGCACTCCAGAACGTTTATTAGAGAAGTTGTCTTTCAATTAGCGTTGGAATATGATTTGGCTGATTTAATTGCAGCGACTGTATGCTAAACAACTACCGATGATCAAGATAAACGCATTTAATTTACAATATCAAAATATTGTAGGTTTTTATTGTTACATTTAAATAATTTCAAGTTACAACTCAATGCCATACACATATAAAACACTATGCAGTAGCTACAAATATTAAGGGTGTTTTGGGAAGCCACATGTAGGTATTTCTGTTTTACTTTTAAGTACAACAATGTGAACGATTAATCACTTTAAATACATGCTGATCTTTTATTAAATGCATTAAGAACCCAGTTTATTACGTTCATGAGTTACTAAGTCATATGTCAAACGATCCCTTGGCTTTGCTATTTGCATCCGCATAAGAATTGGCAATTTACAAGGAACATTGAATGAATTAGACGCTTCTAACCGGTCATAAACCCGAAGATTTCAATTGTTTTATTCGAAAGGCTGCAAATTGTATTTTAGAGCTTTAATACTACAATATATATACACGGTGTCCCAGAATCGTTGTGCATTTTTTCAAGTTTTACCCTAGTGTAGTTTCATGACACACATATCATACTGGTTGTATTTTGGAGGGTTTTAGGAATGAAATATGAACATTAAATGAATTAGACACTTCCAACCGGTCATAAACCCGAAGATTTCAATTGTTTTATTCGAAAGGCTGCAAATTGTATTTTAGAGCTTTAATACTACAATATATATACACGGTGTCCCAGAATCGTTGTGCATTTTTTCAAGTTATACCCTCGTGTAGTTTCATGACACATATGTCATATTGGTTGTATTTTGGAGGATTTTAGGATAGGATATGTAAGTACATTTCTTTCCTTTAATTTTTTCCTGTAATTTTTTCACTGCCGAATAAGCAGCATAACTATATTCAACCGATGTATAGTTATTAATTTATTAATTTGCTCCTTTACTTGTGTACCTGCATTAAATATAATTTCTTTTATTTGTTGGTGATCTTACTTGCTAATTTTACTGTCTTCACATGGCTAAAGTATTTATGCAATGACAACGAAAGAAAGAAAACCATCTTCAAAGAAAATACATACATACAATGTATCTGTACTCAATATAGACTGTTGTTAAATTAGCTGCTGCTTTGCCCAATCCGAAAAATTATACGGCTATTCTGGGACACTGTGTATAAGTACCAAATCGTTTCTTTATATTTCAAAGAAAAGCATACAGCATTCTAAATCCTACAAAAAACATCTCCATATAAAATATATCTTTAACAGGAACTTGAAAACCGAAACGAGGGTCTTTCTTTAACATTCTGCCCGTATGTTGTTTCCCAACAAGTGCAAGATATAAAAAACAGAAATGCAATATTTATTGAACACAATCTGTGCAGTACAAAACATAGCACTACACACAGTGCGACATTTAATGAATCGTGTCTATTTTTTAAACAGTAGAAAAGGAAGGTTTGTCTTTAAGAGCACATGAAATGGTGAATAATACCAAGGTTAGAAGACGGACATTCATTTGAATCAGAAATAATTTACTTACTTGGTGTAACGATCCCGGATTTAAAAAGAAACAATATAGTTACAGTGATTGAGTTCACACCGTTATCTAGTTTTTTACAATAATAAACAGTGCCGCAATTAACAATTCTCCCGCGTGCAACATTATGAAGTGTTTGTGGGCTTTCGTAAACCCATCACTATATGGTACATTTAATTTAACTGTTACACTGTGCAATTAATAATTTTCATTGCACTGTAAGATATGAGGCAATTCAGTTGATAGCATGAATTTTGAAGAGCGAAATAGAAACTTACGGAAAAGGTCATAATTTACAGGAAACCCGAGGTTCATAATCAACCTTCACCTTGAATTATTCCCGCCGTGCAAGCGGTAACTTAATTACTGACGGCAGCTGCACAACACGGCGGCAACGCAGTACCGGGAGGAGGTATGGCGAACAGCGTATTTAATTTAGCACAATCCTAAATGCCATTACCAACCCATATTAAAATGAAATGCTAAATTTCCTTCCCTTTTCATTTAGAACGTTTTGGAGACTGCTTTAAGAAACTGTAATTTACATGCTATTTTTTAAGAACTGGAGGCGATTTTTTTCCGGGTTTGCTTTTTAATTTCTTTCAGATATAAGGATTAATTTTCTACATTTCTTCTGACGTTGCCTTTAGGAACAAAGTCACTAAGAGCTAGAATCAAAATTTTCCCAGTAAGGATGCTACGCCACTATCAGCGTTTCTCATATCTGGACCGTTTTATTGAATATTATGGCCTGAGTGTCTTCCCTGAAATCGTCTTGCAGCCATCTTCAAAACTATTTCAAAAACACTATTAAAGAAATGCTATACAAGTGTTACAAAGGCACATTTGTAGTGAAAACACTCGTGACTTCTATCGCACTAAAGCTACCAGCGATAGAACACTGCCAACTGATAGCGAATTGCCAATATACGTGGTGAACATAACTCCGTAGCTTCCTTTTTAGTTGTTTTATATTTTGTCTTGTTCTTTTCTAGAAGTCCATAATGGTCCTTATCGAGTTTCTGGTAACAGTCAACGCACCTTGTTATTTTAATAAATGTGTGATGTTTTAGTGTTAGAGAAACCTGAAACAGTGTGTTTTATTCGCTGGGTCAAATGCACATCCAGCCTGTGAACTTGGGCATCGGTGCAGTTCTCTGTAATACTATCACAACAATGTGTATCAAGATCGTACTGCTAGGTAAACACGTTAGATGCAGTTTGCGATTACATGATTGCTGTAACTACAAGGACAAATATTTCCACACTGCGATTGTAGCATTGAAAATGGGAGATTTGTTCATTTGTCAATTTTTTAAAGAATGTGACTTTCTGTTGGGTAAGTACTATTAAACTGACCAGATTTCTGGACACTTTATATTTAATTTACATCTTCCTTTCATGGATATATTTTTCTGAGTAATGGATTTTCTTCCGTAGTGGCTTGTTTTATTTTTGAACATCAAAAAACCTCAACACAGTTACATACAAATTTTGTTTTGGTTATGAACATTGCTGTGAGCCTGTCTGTGTAAAGGAGATTTTTTTCACCAGCCAGAACTTATTCATCGAGGAAAATACTTGTTCCACAGAAGCATTAGTTCCAAGTAAACATAACATGAACTATATCCCAATGTTTTTGCAACGTATTTGTGCAGAGAAAATTTGCTTGAACATTTCCACCCAGCGACATTCCACGCTTTTGTTTTCACAATTCCCTTTGCTACTTTACTATGTGCCGAAAAGCGTTATAGAAATAGAAATTCATAGTTTATCAGAAATTTCTGTAATAAACTCCACAAATTATTCAATATCACCCCAAGCAGGGACAATATTTAAAAGAATTCAAAAAATAGGCTATAGTGCATGGTCGTCAACTTATCCACTATGCAACTAAATCTAAAAATACGGGACGAGGCACTTAGTCAAAAGAAGGAACTGTTCCGGGTAATACGGGACGTCTGATCATTTTAGTACCATATACTGTTGCCAATAACACAAATATTGATAGAAATCAAGAATTACTCGTAAAGATACAAAAAATGTGATATGTAGCATTGGAATTACTTAAAAAGGATTATATTTGAAATTGCAACGCAAATATTTGCAAAAGTAGTAGAAAAGAACAGGAAAACTGTTTATGTTACAACGCATAAGCAATGAATAGTCGGAAGCTTTCCCGGCAGAGTCAGACTTATAACTAGAAGTTTTCACAAGCTGATCATATAAGTCTTATCAGTAAGAAAACCATTGCTAATGCCTATTAACATAAAAAAGAGACTACAATGATATTGGGTAGTCTAAATTCCTCTTTAAACAAGTATGGATACGCTTTGCGGCGGAATTTACCGACAACCGAGTTTTGTGATTGGTTCGCCAGCATCAGTCACTATTTTCAGCCTGATGGTGTGTTTTGGCTGATGCTTATATGAAGAACAAATTTAAAAATTCATTTTAATTGAGTTAATATGCCTAATTGTTGTGCATTTGGTAGTACAACTCAAGAAAAGAAACGCGTTAAGTTATATCAAATTATTTTAGGAAAATACCACGTTGAAAGATGAAATATTTGGATTCACAAAATTAGAAGAAAGAACTGGATTCCATTAAAGAACTCTCGACTGTCTTACGTAGTTATGTAACATTTTTTCTTAGTATTTCATATGAAATACAATAGGCCACCTTAAATTTAACGCTTATGTTTTGGTGATTTCCTATGTGAAAATACATAAAAGGAATGTAGAAAAAAAGCTGCATTTGAAGCCTAAAGAAATGTTGTAAATATTTTTAAAACTTGATGCATGCTTATTTCATTTCACTGTGGAAGAAGATTTTGGGGTTTAGTGAGAATTTTTCTTATAAATTCTTTAAATTATTAAGAAACAGCTACAGTGATACAAAGTGAAACACCGCTAATTATCACTTAGTTTGGTAAGGAGTAGATATTTGACTTTTTAATCTGCATTTTAATGTCAAAATATCAAGACTTGAATTAACACAGGAAAAGAAAAATAAATAGTTTATTTCTGATCTTAGCAATTCAAAGTAAAACTACGTACAGAAATAATGGCAATGTTAATCCCCTCATTCCCATGTAAAGATAAAGTTAAAATTGATTGATATGTAAATTAATAATAACTGGACATGTTTTAATTTAATGCTTTAGGGTATAATACACTTCTTCCTTTCACCCCCCAGTTTCCCACTCTCTCTCTTCATGTATACTTTTTATTTTATGCATTTTAGGTAGATTTGCAATATAATAAAAGTTTTAATTTAAATTAAGGTACATAATGCTTCTTTCCATTATCTCCCCACCTCCTCTCTTATCTATACAGATATGCATATTATGTAAATTTTAAATATTTAGAAATGTATTATTTTTATGCTTTAGGATAAAAATGCTTCTTTCCTCTCTTACCTGCAACTCCCTTTCTCTCTCTCATTATGCACATGATTCATTATTCAAATTTGCAAATATATGAAAGGTATAAATTTTCCTTTACTTTGGTCCCTTACTCGCAATAATGTCTATATATTGCTAAATATTTACATGTAAATATACAATATATGAAATGCTTTTATTTAAAGTTTTTATTTACATAAAGTGTCTCCCTTAAACCACCATCTTCTCCCCCCCTCCCTTCTCTCTTATTCTTTTAAATATAAATGTGAAATATATGGAAACTTTTAATTTAATGTTTTTAGACTTTAATTTGCTTTTTACATTTTCATCTTCTCTCTCTCTCTCTCTCTCTCTCTCTCTCTCTCTCTCTCTCTCTCTCTCTCCCATCTCTATATGTACATATGCTTTTGATATAAATTTGAAAAATATGGAAAGTTTAATTTTTAGCTAAGGGTAATACCTCAATGTTTCTTGGCATTCTATTCTATCTTCTCTCTTTCAATTTACTGATGTGTGTATGTAAATTTGCGATATGTGGAAAATATTTTAATTTAGAGCTTAATATACAAAACATTTCTTTCCGTAGTTTCTACACTTCCTCTCTCTCTGTAGACATGCATTTATATGTAAATTCAAAATATATAGAAAATGGATTTCATTAATGAGGCCTATGAGTGATATTGCGATTTCTGTTTTAACCTTTCCCTCTGCCGGCAAATGGCCCATCATTGGCCGCGTATTTTGAATGCTGTACTATGCGAAAGTGCCGTAATTAAGTGACATAGCCTCAAATGGGTGCATTTTCTGTCTGACCTAGTTGTTCTAATGCAAAAAGAAGAACATGAGCAGACGCAGAAGGTATCATACACCAATATTACACAAATGTTTTAGAAATTATTTGCATGACAATCGAGTAAAACGACAGAAATTTAACACGAACTCTCATGTGAGTTACAGACTGGTCAAATACAGAGCGTGTCCATGTCTTTAGGCCAGACAACATGGACGCGTCACCTGCTGTTTGGTGTAAGTACTTTTCACAGAATAAAACTACAATGAGCGCTTCGGTACCAGGAGAAGAATGTAAAGGAGAACTTTCCCACCAGTGTGTGTATTCATCAAGGTAATGATTGGTCACCTTTAAATATTTCTGAATAATGCAGCAGTTTGTTTAGGTTTGCCAACACTCTTCCTCTTCTTAAAAACGTTTTGTGTACTTCCAATGACAACCAATCTTTTAATATAAAATCCAATAAAACTGTCTTAGTGATATGTAGAACTTTTACATAACTTGAATATAACAAGTAGATAATTCTATACATAAAAAAAAATGTTTTTAGAAAAATTAAGATAGCGATGAACAACGACATCATGCTGATGATGATGATAACTTGAAAGTCGTTTATTCAAACATAGTTAAGATAGACAATATCAACCTCTGAAAACTGAGCAATAAATCTTAAAGTCCATGCCTAAACAGCCTATATTAACCTTATGTTAAAGATTTATTAATCGTGTGCTTTGAAAAGGGAATATTTCAGATTATATACTTTAAGTTAAAAAATTCAAATGTGCCCAATATTTTATTTTTCGATTCCTGCTACATGTGCTAATCAGAAGAGCCACAATTAAAAAAAAAATTCAACCAAATTTACTTTTTTTTTTACTGAATGTCATCCTGAAATTAATCTATGAATGCCTCGGCATTATTTGGCATTATCTATACTTGCAAGTGGCTATGAGCACATAATGCGCATGTCTATAGACCTAAAACACAGGTTACGTTTATTCATATATACACGTTTTATCAAATGTATGAAGGCAGGTCCACACGTTTCCCACCTAACCATTTTCTAGGCATGATAAAGACAAAAACTATAATTCACTTTTGGATATAGTTACCATTTATTGCAATACTCTTCGCACATTTTTACTTAACATTTCAATACCGCCCAAAAATAGAAGTCTTGTTTGCATAATGGACATAAACAGCATCCATCACTTTTTCGTCACAGATAAATTTCCTTCCTCGAAGGACCTTCTTCAGTTTTGAGAAGAGGAAATAGTCACTGGGAGCTAGATCTGGGCTATAGCGTGGATGGCCGATTCCTTGAAGTCATATTTCTTCACAGCTTCCTTTGCAACAAAAACTGTGTGCACAAGCGCGTTGGCGTGAAGAAGGCGCACACCACCACTCAGCTTTCCTCACCTTTTCTCTTTGATGGAGGCACGCAGTCTGTGCAGTAGGCCAGCACAGTACTCCCCATTAACTGTGATTTCCTCTCCTTGAAGTCAATGAAGAGCATTCCTTCACAGTCCCAAAGGATTGCGGCCATGATCTTCTTGGTTGACTGAGTGATCTTGGCCTATAGAGGGCATCGCCAGATTTGCGCCACTCCATTGATTCTCTTTTAATCGAGGGATCTTGGTAGAGGACCATAGTTTCATCTGTAACAATGGTTTGCAGAACTTCTCTCTCTCTCGTTGCCAAGGCAGAGCTCCAAAATGACCGAAAACAGAAGACTCGTTGCAGCTTTTGGACTGAGAAAAGAGTCCAGGCACCCATCTTGCACTAACCTTATTCATGTTTAAATGTTGATGAGTAATTCGAAGGACTGTTGTTTTAGAAAGGCCCACCTTTGCTGCTATTTCTGAAAATTTGAGCCGCCGATCTTCCATAATTTCTCCTTCCACAAGAGCGATGTTTTTAGGAGTGAGCACCTCCAAGGGCCAACATGCACGCTCTTCGTCTTCAATGCTTTCTCGATCCATTCGAAAAAGTTTGTCCCATTCTTTTACGGTAGAATATGGGGTGAATGTTTTACCATATACACCGTCCAATCGCTGTTTAATTTCATTTGGAAAGTTCTTTTGTGAAGAACCTAATAACAGCTCGATACTCCATTTGGAGCATGTCACAATCTTCTACATATAGCGTACTTTATGCAACTATATATCTGAACAACTGAACACAGCGGAGCGGAAGTTACAGCTGCAATTATTTACTTAATAGATAAGTGATGACACTAGATAAGGCTTTTGTGAAGGCGATAATCCTTATTGGCAAGGCCGGAAACTTATGGACCTACCCTCGTATAATAATATTATTTAGGTATTTTGTGGCATCGTAAATTGCTCGACATTTGCAGAACCTATTATTAGAGTTTTTTTTTTTTTGTTTCTTTCTATAAATATTACCTTTTATTTCATTGAAAGAGTACTCACAGCCTACCCCACTGAAATATAAATATATAATATGTATGTTGCAACCCTATTTGTCATAATATTTCATGTATTGTAATTAGCAATATAGATATCATATACAGTAGTGACATTAATTCTGGACACTTTAGAGAATTATGGTTTTTCAGGAACATTAGACAAATATGTCTTAATGTTCAATGTTTAAAAAATGATCAAACTAAATTACAATTACTAATTATCAAAACATCGGCTGTAAATTATGGACACATTCAAATGGATTATTGTAACTGCTTTCTTTTAATACGCTTCTGGATATTCTTTTGATTTGATTACACTCTCGACTTTGCGTGCCATTAAATCCACCAAACTTTGGAGAATTTCTGGTGTTGGCACTCTAAACCAGGATTGGACGATGGCCTCTAGCAGCTCTCTCTCTTGTTGCTGGGATTCCGACTTCACACCAAAACTTTCAGCGGTATGATACTTAGTGCCATCCTGATGGAAGATGCGCCGCTGATGTCACCGCCAAACAAATCACGAATAATAGGCAGCAGTTCTTATTTTAAGATTCATCTTGACATTTTTTTGCCATTAATGTCGCCCTCTAACACTTCTAGGCACATGACACCATGCCTTGCCATGCTTCCCCATAATATGACGATGTCAGGGTGCTTCACAGTGGCGGTGGTGCACTCAGGTAACATGTTTCGACTCTGCTTGTGATTCAGAAAAGGCTTCTTTCTTGGGGTCCTCACTAGTAGACCATTTTTGTAAAGATTTTGCATGATTTTTCGATCAGAGACTTGTAACCCAGTAGTTCTCAACATGACATTTTATCTTTTGACGTACGTAGGTGATCTTTAGAGAAAGGCAGCAGATTCTGCTGCAATCTTGAGCAGTTAGTTTTGGTTTTCTGCCACACCCTGGAGAAGTTCTTATGCTCCGAGTTACTTCCTACTGCTTGCAAACTTTCCTAACGCCTGATTTTTTAGCGTCACCACCCAACCTTTTCGCTCTTTCTTCATAGGAACAGCCTTCTTCACGAAGTGTTACTGCCTTATTCCTTTTACTTGGTGACCAATCAGCGCATTTTGTCTTAGGGGTCATTATTTTAAATTACAACATCACTTTTCAACTCTAAAAGATGTTTACTACACAAAAGTTAGCTGCCAACTGCTATATAACAATGATGATCACACTTGACTTAGGTACTGATAATACTATAATCGCACACAAGACTTTTGCTTGTTGAAAATTCAATATTTACGACAATCATGTCGCTGCAGCACTAAGATGGAATTATTGAAGCTACTGAATGGTATTAATTAAACTTGTTTCTCACATCCATACAGAACGTAGCAAGTTGCCGCTTTCTTAATTATAATAAACAGGGTATAAAAACATCTTACACAAAATAAAAACTTTATCTGTTCATTTAGCACAACAAAATCTTTGTGTATCTTGTAAGATTTTTAAAAACGATGAAATTTTTACGAAAAGTGTCCAGAGTTAATGCCACTACTAAGTGTATACTACAGCATAATGCTGACATGTGCACAAAAGAGAAAATATATGGTGTTTTCCGTTACGGTAGCTTGGAAGGCCAAAAGGCCCATAGAACTCTATACTATATACCTGAGGGTTGAGGGTGGTGTTACGTTTAAAAGGGCTGCCGTTGCAAGGTGCGTGCGTAGTTGTGTCTCTTGAGATGGAATGTATAACTCATTTGTTTATTGTACTTTTTATATTGTTCTTTGCTTTACTTATTTTTAATAATTCAGAAACTGCTAATTCACAATGAAAATAAATACAGCATTGTATAAAATAAATATTGTGAGTGTTCCTCTTGCAGAGGGTACCGGGACATGTCCTCGAGGGCTGTTCCTGTAGTATATTGTTTAGGATATTTAGTCAAACATTACACGCTGGATTCTGAGAGCATATTGTTCCTATTATCGTTTGAATGACAAGAAACAGGGTACGAGATGATCATTCATGACATTACCCAGTAAATATATTTTTCTAAGGAATCGAAACCCTTAAGTTTTGTCGCACATTTAGTTGACCATTACAATTTGTGTGATACTGACGTAGTACGAGAGATACCATCACGGGTGGCAGAGGTCGTTAAGGCGCGGAATCTTGAGCGGGAGGTCTGGGGTTCGATTCCCGCCAGGACCGTCCTCCCTGACTGAAGTTTTTTTTTCCCCATGTTTTTCTTCATTCTCATAAATGGCAAATGCAGGGGAGGTACACAAAACTTACGTCTGGATAGTTTCCTTCCTTAAAAATAATTTCCCACTTTTTCATTTCATCTCAAATATCACCAGTGTCCACCGCCTGTGATGCCTCAGCAGTAAAAACGGGTGTTAAACACTATTAAAAAATAAATAATCATAAGAGGTATCCATTACAAGAGTTTTATATATGTTCCGAGTACGGTGATCCGTTTGTAGTCATGTAACAGAATGTTTTATTAGCTAAGTAACTTATTTAATGCAAATTTGAATTAATTTTTAATGTCCACTGTCTCGACATCTCAAGAAAATGTACGACATCAATTATAAAAAGATTGCAGGAAATTATAAGGAGAAACGGAGGCCCCATACAATATTAAAGAGAAAATATAGTTTCGGATTAATCTACTTATGGAATGGCATTTAGAAGAACACTTCTTGTGCTAAAGAAGACCTGTTTCATTTCACTTTCTTTAAACATCTGCTTGTTTCTTTAAACGGAGGAGAATTTGTTTCCATTGATTTTGTTATTGTGCTTAAAATAAAGTACTGACAAAAGCAAGTCCATTCATTAATATATTTCCTGGCAAATTCAGTCGCCCCTACATTACAAATATGTTCAGGCGAATACTTGCTGCAGTCATTGCAGATAAAGCTAAAAATAACGATAACGGTAACAAAAAATGTTAAAATAGAGTTCAGTGCATTATAACAACCTCTGCAATTATTTTACTCCTTTGACAAAAAATCTGACAGAATAATGAGCTACAAAGCTCCTCTCCAATTATAGGCTACACAGCTGTAAACAATACGGTTTGCAGCCTTTGTGTCTTTCCGCCTTCCTACGACGTCAAAGATGCTATTTGTCACTATTATACAAAAAGAAGCAGTCAAAATGGTTTGCGCAATGGGAGCTTCCGAGAAATGGAAATTTTATGGTTAATTTTGAAACAGAGCCGCTGTTAAAACTTCAGCTCGCAGATTTCTAAAACTTCAGTGACATGTAGCTAATGGCAAGAGGATGCGATCATTAGTTCATAGTCGCTTGCAGTTCAATGATAAAAACTTTTAAAATTATCTTTCTTCTATGCTCACTCTCTTACAGCAAATTAGTTTTCAGCGATATTTATAAGCATCACAGATTTAAAGTTAACTTCGGCACATCGTCTCGTTCCCATACGCGATCGTACATTCAAGAACACTAAATGCTTCTCATTAGCCGCTCTGCTAATCGGCTGTAGAGATAAGCTTTGATGGTAATAAAATATTGTGTGAAGCGTACGACCTTCACTGGAGACGCAGCGAACGTAAACAAATGCAACCTACTGAGTCCAGCTTTACCGAGAGTCGCCGACATTTTCCGATCAATCTGGTAGGCCAACTTTTTATCTTGTGACAGTCATTCACGAATTCCAAACATACAAACATTAAATCATTATGTATCACCCCATCGCTCAAAAACATTCTGGCAGAAACAAGCCTAAAATATGTAGCTAATGTGTCGCCTAAGAAGAGAAAGAATATTTAGACAGCTTGTTTTCGTAACTTGTTTAAAAAATCGAATTGGCATAAAGATTTTATGATCACTGACAACAGATAATTTTTTTATATATCAGCCTGAAATTGGTCTTACAAAACAAACTTTTTAGTCGACATTTCATATATTCCTTCCCATTACCAATAATTGTAATGAAAATATGTAATGTTAAATTTATTCCCAACTTAATTTCTGAATGTACTACGTAATATTTCGTCTTGACAAATGGGAGCACAATACTTTGTTCCTAGCAGTTTTATTTGACGTAGTATAGACACTTGGCCGGGAGGCCCGGGTCCGATTCTCGGTACCTGGTTAGGAATTTTTCTAAGCTAGGAAGATCTGGAACGGGGTCCACCCAGCCTCGTGAGGACAATTGGGAAACTGCCTGATGGAGAGGTGGCGGTCTACGATCTAGTAAGCCGCGATATAGCGACCGGCGGATGCGGTGTGCTGATCACATACCCTCCTGCAATACTGCACCCCACCAGTGATATCATGTGATGGAGGTAGAGGACGTAGCGGTCATCGCGGTAAGCCAAAGGCCCACCCACATGGGGCTATGACAGGCTAGTGTAGTAGTATAGAAACTCCACACAGGTTGTATTGCTTGCTTGCGGTATGAGAAATGGAATACAACAAGTATATAGTTAAAGTTTATACATTTTGAATTGTATCCACTCATACATACAATCCATATGTCTAAAGAAAAAACAAAGCCATAATTTGAAGAACTTTATGTGTATTCTGATGTCAAAGTAGGCTTAAATAATCGTTAATTATAATATATAATAGAAAATGTTTCCTAATAGTTTAAAGTGATGTTCTTGAACACTTTTTATTACAAAAATTAATATTTCTTTCCGAATCTTAATTGTTGAACAGTTTTTTCCAAATTTTCCATGTCAGAATAGTTGCGAGATCGAAAACCTGATAAATGAATACAAGCAATGGCATAACACATAACATTGATATTCTGTTATTTTTATACATAACCAGGTCATTTCCGTACGGTAAACTAAGTGAAACTAAAGATATGAATTATTAGCAGCAACCTCTCCACATTTTTTAAGATTAAAATTAAAGAAATATAAGGATAAGAAAATTTGTAAGTTT
This sequence comes from Metallyticus violacea, assembly GCA_030762175.1. Taxonomy (NCBI): domain Eukaryota; kingdom Metazoa; phylum Arthropoda; class Insecta; order Mantodea; family Metallyticidae; genus Metallyticus; species Metallyticus violacea. Next base: position 274,989,661 of record CM060846.1, on the reverse strand, counting down.
TATTTTGGCGACGCATTTCCTATGAGTTTAATGAAAAGTTCTGACCAACCATCGCTCTATGGAAAAAGAGAAGCTCGTTTTCTTCTTTGCCCCCCCCCCCCGCAAGTTTAAACAATACTGTGAATGTGGATTTTATGTTTGTGAGAATGCTATCTCGTAATTACCCAGTAAAGTTACAGTCACTAGTTTGCCTGCACGGGTAAGAAAATTCTTCCTTGGAACGATTTTCACAGACCACATGCATTATAATGGTGCAGGTGTCATTGTTGTCAAACAGGGCCGTATTCCACAAAAGTATAGTCTAATACATTACAAGTGCATGGGATTGTAATTAATAATTATTAATATAATTGCGCTCTACAAGGCTTCTTCTAAACTTGAACTTTACAACTCCACACTTGCAACTGTACAAGTGACTTTCATTGTTTTGTACCACAGAAGCATCAGCATTGGTCATGATCTTGTAATTTGTATAAATTTCTCAACCAGTATAGGAATATTGACAAATTCTGCAATTTTATGTATTTAGTTTTATTAGAATCAGCTGACCTAGTAATATCAGCTGATCCAGTAATAGCGAAAATGATGATATTTATGACGAGTGTTACATATGACAGTAATGTAAATCAATGTCCCAGATTCGACAACCTTCTGTTAATGTACCCTCAAATTTTAGCCTTAGAAGTGTAAGGAAGGAAAACCCCCAGGATATGACCATAGGACGGTAAATTTACAATACGGGAGAAGAGTGCTCTACAATTACAACATGATTTATTAAACAATATAATATACACGTGGAAAGAGTTCCAGCTTGTAAATATCAGCATTACACAAAGTGAAAATCAACACATTTTCTTGCAATAGGTACAAGCTCTCAAAATATTATCCCAATAAAATATTTAACACAATATTGTATGGGCACAAGTATTTAATAAAATCTTCCTCTTAAACAACAGATATGAGAGTTTGAATGCTGCCCAAAATGTCAATTACATTTTATTAGCTGGCTTGTAAACCCATGTTTTTTTACTTATTAAGAGCATTACAAAAGACAACTTTAGCCATATCAATTTTACATTACAATAAAACTTAATGATGGGTGATAGAGCTTACCCTAACAGTTTTGAACAGAAGGCCGAAAGAAGTGTAACCCTCCGTATGTGATGAAGGCGAGAGCCTACCCCCTTATCAGAACGATTATGTCATTGCATGGTAGAACTTTCGATGGGTGAGTCATCCTGATGTAATCCGGTGAACAGGATAAGGAAGGAAAGAGGGGAAGAAAATGAGCACAATTGACATACGACAGTGAGGATGGATTTAAAGAAAGAATAATTACTTAGTATTAGAACGCAGTTAACAGTTTAGGTTAAATGCAATTAAAATATAACTTATGACTGACATTGGCTATTCCTGTAGTAAGTACATATTTCAAACCAGCATTTTAATTTTCTTTAATCCCGCGAAGAAAATATTTTTTGAACACCATTTAGTCTCTTTTGTCACCATTTTCACATTTTTGCTTGTAATGAAAATGTGATTGCCAAACAGTATAAATGTGAATAATGAAAAAGAGCGCAATAAGGAAGATCTATGTATTAAAACAAATTACAATGCTATCTTGAATATTGACAAATACATAACTTGCCGAAAGCAGGACTTACACTGCACTCTTAAGCATCATCATGCCATGTTTACTGCTTTACCGGGGACAGATACTATGGTACCTTCCCAAGATGATGGAACAATGACAAGTAAAATAGAAAATCCTGTCTAGTCGCCGTTTCGTCAGCCACAAATCCTACCCAGGTCGGGCAGTGTAACCATTCGGCCACGGCGCAGTCATTAGGAGTGTATTTTATTCAAATTAACATACATGCCAATAACTTTGCAACCTTCGCATGGGCACGTGCCTTTCATAATACACAAAAAGTACAATACTTAAATTTAAGTAATATCTCCATTGTTAACGCAGTTAAAATAATGATAGTAATAACCTTAATTATAATAATAATAATAATAATAATAATAATAATAATAGATCTGGAAAATAGTAACCCTTCCCCATGTCCTCACCTTCGACAAGAATTTGCTCATCTGCTCCTGTCAGCAGAGCCCAAGATCTCCCTTGCCCTTTAGAGTCAGTAAAGGAAGACCACAGACCTTTTTTCTCAACACCTCAGTGCTGCTACAGTTCGCTAGGACGTACGACCATGCTTCTTCCTTTTTACATAAATGGCAAATTAGCAATCCATTTCTATCTGTGATGATCTGCCGCCATGCATCAAGCCTAAACCACACGAGATCCTGTCTAAAGAGCCTGGCCCTGTTTTGGTGTCGCTACTCCATTCCTAACCTAGAATTTAACCCCTTTCGCATTTCCAACGATATTTTTCACCACATCGCGCTTGTATACTGTCATATATATATATATATATATCCTTCAAGCGGTTCCTGACCTTCCTCCATACAGTTCTACTGTCACCTTGGCCTGCTATCCAAACATTTCCCGACCCGATGATTTCTAGCCCCTTTCTCACTTTGAAGGTCCATGTCTTATTCCCTTCCAATCTAAGGTGCTTCTTGATGCAGATTGCTCTAATTAAAGATTGATCTCCCAGAATAAATTTTAGTCAATATTTCATCAATTCAATTTTACATTCTATTGTCTCACTATAAGCCCCAAATTCCCTTTTAATTCTCCTGTTCGCCGTACCCCTTCCCACACCTAAAATTCACTTCGAAAATCGTGTTCTCACCTGATTCAGGTTCTCCGTTTGTTTCCGTCCCCAGATTTCCGTGTCAAATGTCATCGTGGTTCTGACCAGAGCCCCGTAAACGGTTTCCAGTAAACCTACCGACAGATCTGGAATTCTGCTGCGTATCCGGAGAGTCTCCGTGCCCTTCGTTCCCTTCTTATGTTGCACCATGCTTCGTCCACTGCCCGTTCATTGTAAAAATAAGCACTAGTTAATCGTGAACTAAGGTATGTCCTCCGTATGTCAAAGTCTCTTCCTGATATAGACCGTTCCGTTCTTGAAAGTTGTTTTTGTATTATTTAATTAACTGTGAGTAGCTATTCTTCGCTGTAAGTCTGCAGTCTGTCGAGTCCCCGGTGCAATCCGTTAATCGTCATTGAACATAGTATCATGTCCCCATATAAAATCGCCGGCACCTGTAAGTAACCTAGTACGGGAGGCTCTATACTCTGCTGTACCATTATGTCCACTAAGTCATCTACAACAGATTAAATAGTAAAGGTGACAACGCAACCTTGTCTCATATCTATCTCGCTTCGAAAAATCTCCGATACTCTATTCTGTTGTACTTTATGTAGGGTTCCGTCATAAATCGCCTGTAATGCTCGAATCATTTTTCCTGACTCGCAATTTGTACCACAGTGCCTCGTGGTTGATGGGAGTCAAATGCCTTCTGAAAATCTACAAAGGCGCAATGTAGTTTCCCCCCATTTCACTGACATTTGTCTCGATCTATGTGTTTCTAAAACAAACACGCCATCTACGGTACTGTGCCTCTCCCGGAAAGCGATTTGAAAAATTTAAATTTTACTAATTTCTTTTGCCCCTTCACTATTCTACATCCGCGAACTAAGTTTTCACGATAGCGCAAGTTCATTTTCCATTACCACCAGTTCCTATTCTTCTGACTGAGCGGTATAATTATTTTGATTCCAACTTTTCACCGTCTGCCAGCTATAAAACACTCGTCGTGGTTTTGATATTTTAATTCCCTTTAGAGTTCTATTTCTTTCAAAGTGTGCTACTCATATTCTGTTCTTACAACCCGTTATAACAATTTCCATAACTTGACCCATCTAAAAGGGTTTTAAGCTTCTTCCCTTTTGCTGGCTATCTTCTTACTGAAATATTTCCAGAGAGTGTCTGGCTCGTGACCTTAACAAAGGAATCCTCTAGTCGCTTGTTTCCTTTGCAATTTTGTTAGGCTGATGGCAAGCAGTCTGTCTCTACACATGTACACAATAACTCTTTCCTTTGTAAGGGGTTTTCCCTGGTGGCTCAGGTCAACAAGTTGTACAAAACATGGAAATAAACACAATGTCCCATGCAAAGTAATGTTACCTACCAAAAACATACACATATCAGATCATATACTCATACAAGAAATTATTATAGCAATCCACAGTAAACGTAATTCTTAATTATCAAATCATATACATACATAATAAACATCCATATCAATTCATTACCTTAATAAATATGCTTTGGATCCTCCATTCTTATGCCTATGTAACTAGTACCAACTCATTACTATTATAAAGGTAGCCATGAATTTCGAATTTCGGCTGCATCTGTGAGCGAAGATCCTCCGTTGCTCTTCGCTTCACTCCCAACAGAATTTCTTTACCGCCTCTTCAGCTATCTGCTTTGCGTTTTACACTGAAATTCATGCGAGCCCTCAGATTGTTTAACCTGTTCAATGTTTCGTCATAGTGGCAACTTTGCACAATAAACCCGTCAGTTTCTGCCGTTCCTGTGGCTCTTACGTCTAGGTCATGCATTAGATTATTAAGAAAGTTTTCAAACTGCTCCTACTTCTATACATATCTTTGAATCACCCTACCCTTCTCCCTCCACCCACCATCATATCCTCGTGTATTCAGAAGTTTCCCCGTATGCAGTTCCAAAACGACAGGGCAGTGATGTGATTCAATACGGCCCCCCTACATTAAAATTTCTAATTTTCCCCATCAAATTTTGGCTTAGCAAAATAAAATTTGTCACATTCCCTACGTTTGTGTGTAAGTAGGTAAACTCCCCTCTAGATCATGGCCGTAATTTCCATTCAGGATATCTAATGTAAAAGAGTCGCAAAATGCAATCAGCTGCCTCCCGTCAGCACTCACTACTCTTATCTTTACTACTTCGCTTATCGCCAGGAAGATCGACCTAATCTTCCCCTCCACACCCCAGGGAAATACTCTCCCTGCCTATCCTTGGCGTTAAAATCACCAAAAACTATAATGTCGGCTCCTCGGGCATTTTCATGTACCTATATCATTCTTTCCGTCAGATCATCAAAGAAGTTCCGGTTCGCGTTCTTACACCCCCTCCCCCGGCTGGTCGTATATTTCAAGACTTAATTTATTGCCCCCACTGCCAAAGATACTGCCTTCTAACTTTACATCTAATTACGATTCGGGGCTCTCAATACAGATGTGAGTAAAATAGACACCCCCTTTAGTTTAGCCTTGGTGCTTCGCCAGGTTTACGTCACTCTAGTGATTCTCTTTTGGACAAGGGATTATAGTAGAGGACCACAGTTTCATCTCCTATAACAATGAATGGTGTGCAGAACTTCTCCTTCTCTCTCTCTCTCAGCCACAGAAGAGCTTAAAAATGGCTGAAAACAGAAGACTCGTTGCTGCTGTTGGACTGAGGAAAAATTCTAGGCACCCATCTTGCACTAACCTTATTCATGTTTAAATGTTCACGAATAATTCAAAGGACTTCGTTTAGAAAGGCCCAACCTTGCTGCTAATTTTGTAACTTTGAGCCAGTGATCTTCCATAATTTCTCCTCCCACAAGAGTGATGTTTTCAGGAGTGAGCGCCTGCAAGGGCCGACCTGCACGGTCTTCGTCTTCAATGCTTTCTTGACTCATTCAAAAAAGTTTGGCCCATTCTTTTACGGGAATATGAGGGGGATGCTTTCCCATATACACCGTCCAATCGCTGTTTAATTTAATTTGGAGTAAACCCTTCATTTGTGAAGAACTTAATGATAGTTCGATGCTGCATTTTGAACATGTCACAATCTTATACACATAGCCTTCTTTATGCAACCATATATATATATGAACTGAACACAGTACAGCGGAAGTTACAGCTGCAATTATTTACTTAACAGATAAGTTATGACACTAGATAAGCCTTTTATGAAAGCGATAATCCTTATCGGCGAGGCTGGAAACTTGTGAACCTACCCTCGTACCACAAATGTTTTAATACTTCAACATATAGGCATAAAAAATTACAAAAAACAAAATTCTTCGGCAACAATTTATAAGCCAAGATCAATTTGGTATAAGATTTTTACCAGGAACTTTACGAGGTATTCTTTGCAGCGGGAATGCTGTAAAATAAATTGGAAAATCCTAAATTAAATTAAACGTTTGGATGCAGCAATAAAATAGGTAAAGTTGTAAAACTCAAACAAGTGAATGCGCTTGCAAAAGAAAGATAGTATGAAGGTGTTGAAGGAAATTAGCAAATCGCTTCAAATCAAGGACTATTTAAGAGAGGGGGACTCGGAGGATTCGCACCCCCCCTAAATGTATTGGAATTTTAATAAATATAATTTGAAAAAGAGTGAAAAAGTTTATTCACTCTTCTCGTCGCAGCATCTCAACAGTCATGCTGCCATGCAGTTTCAAAGGCTGTGCGGAACAAAAGAGCAGTAAAAGCGTGTGGTTTAGCACACGCCTCTCTTCACTTTCTTGCATTTCGTATTTCCAAACATTTCCAAACATTCCATAAACCCAAAATCACTTGTGGAGGGTGAGGTGCAGTCAGTTGACACGGACAATCTATTTGGAGTACTATGACTTTGTTAATGGTTCATGCCACGACAATATAGTACAGCACGTAACACTAGATACTGTGCATGTACCAACGCCTTACCTAATTGAGATATAACTTAAAATCTTTTCTATAAGTACATATATAATACATATTTCGAAAAGTCTACACGGACTTTTTAGTCCACGAGGATTCGTGTATGATGTTCGTTAACGTCAAGCGCTGTAGAGTTTTAAAGAAAGCATTAAAACATAAATTGAATTATATTTTTATGGTCAAGATAATATAAAGGTGAAGTCTCTAAATCAAGCGGTTTTTCTGTTCAAACTAAATATTTTTCTCTCTCTCTCTTGTGCTAATTACAGGATGATATACACTTATTCATTCACACTCACATCATAAATGATGATGAAGATGATTATTAAAACGGTAAAATGATGTCCCTACATTTAATCATGAGATGAGAACTGTATGCAATATAGCCCATCCTAAGAAACAAAACATAACCACTCTTAATATTATATTTCTCGAAAGAAATGGAATAACATCATAAACATATAAGAGACATTTATTACTTAGCACTCTAATAATCAAATGAAACTGTTACTGCAACCCTTTCTCTTGCTCCGACTATACACACACCAATGTCACTCAAAACTCAAATTTTGAAACTAAACGGAAGTAGGGGCTAGGGCTGGGTTGTTCACCTTACCAGGCGACTACTTACTGAAAGTAGTTTTATTTTGCGAATCTTATAGCTCCAATTTTAAAAGCATGCAAGTAAGTAAACATTTCTAGTGTTGTAAAGTTGTTTTTATGCCGTGACAAATTTAAAAAGTGGTTTTGCAGTTATGAAGAGGAACGCCAAAATCGATAAGTTTTTTCAAACTTACGAGAAAGTGTGGAAGACTAGCACTTTAAATGAAGTTAATGCTGATGGTCATGAGGTCAAAGCTCATATTGAAACGTGTCCTGCCTTTTACGTGTAATAAGGAATTGAGCATTTCCCACAGATTAGACCCGGTAGTGGCATTGGTCTGTTGGTACAAGAAACAAACTGTATTAACATTTCTAGAGATGTTCGGTATGGCATGCTGATAACCGATTTGAAGCCTGATAAATCATTTGTGATTCCTGTACCTTTTAATGGGTCTAAGAGACACGCATTTCAAAATAAGTGGTTGGATAGGTGGGGGTGGCTAACATATTCAAAAGTGCAAGATGCTGCTTACTGCCGTTATTGTGTTCTCTTATGTAAGCAAGGCGTAGGTCATCACAACTTGGGATGTTTGGTGACAAAGCGCTTCTGTAAATAAAAGGATGCTATAGAATCATTTAACAAGCATCAGGAAACTGGTTATCATAAAGAATGTGTCCTATCAGCTGAGCAATTTTTGGCAATAGAGAATGGTCGAGATGATGTTGCATTTCAGATAAATAGACAAAGGCGAAAACGAATTAAAAAATAAATAAAGAAACTCTTCTTCCAATTATAAAAACAATAATATTTTGTGGACAACAGGAACTTCCTTTGAGAGGGGATGCAGATAGTGGTCCCTTAATATTGAGGGGATGCAGATAGTGGTTCCTTAATATTGCCAAAGTCTGAAAAGAAAGACGGCAATTTTCGGATTCTCTTACGTTTTCGTCATGATGCTAGTGATAAAATCACAGAACGATAGGTGGCTAATGCGGGGGGAAATACAGAAAAAAAATGCAACTTACACTAGCCCTATAATTCATAATGAAGTTCTGGGTATATGTGCAGAAATAATAATATCAGTGATGTAAATGAAGCGAAATATTTTAGTATCATTGCACATGAAACTTTAGATATTTCAAGAACGGAGCAGATCTCTCTTTGTTTACGATATGTCAACTCCTGCTACATTTTTGGAGAAGACTTCTTGGGTTTCGTGCCTATATATGACTTGACCGGTAACAACATTGCTAAGACAGTCATAGAAGAGTGCGTCAGTCTATGTCTAAATGTGAGCAACCTGGTGGAGCAAGGGTATGATGGTGCATCATCTATGACTGGAAAATACAATGCAGTTCAAGCTAAAGTGAAAGAGTTATATCCAAAAGCTTTATTTGTTCATTGTGCTAGTCACAGACTGTATTTAGCTCTGCCTGACTACAACTCATGTGCGCAATTGTTCAGGTACTATGAGTGACGCATGTATCTATTTCCCAATCACCCTTTTGCCGGCATCACTCTAAAGAACAGAAGACTGATGGGTTTGTGCAACACAAGATTTGTAGAGAGGCATGCTTTCGTGATTGTTTTTGTTGAGCTTCTGGAACCAATTGTTGAAACCTTCAGTTTCTTTCAGTAAGGGAAAAAATCTATTTCCTAGACTGCAGTACAATTATTGGCAGCCGTAGAGGAGTTCGTTTCTCATCTCACTGTTGACATGCGAGAAACTGCTGTCTTGCACGGTCCGCCTTTCAACTTACTTGCAAAATCCTGAGTACGATCTTAGCTCCGCTTTCAAATATGCCAGTAATGTACAGCAGCTGGAAACCTTAGGAAGAAATGCTGGTGAACAATGCAACAACTTCTTTTAGCGATGTTCGAACACAATGAAAGCCCTTTTTGATTCTGAAATCCAAATTCAAAGACTAGCAGGAAAGCAGACGAAGAGGGACATACTGCAGAAGATGTGTCTTTATTCCACGCATTGATGAATTGATTTCAAATCTCAAATCACGTTTTAAACAGAACAAAGATGTATTTTCAGCTTTTGTTATTTTGTTGCCCAGAAATGTTAAAGAAACTACAGCTGATAAATTAAATAGGCCTTCTTTGTATTCAGGTGATAATATTAGTGATACTGAAATAGGGGTAGAATACCGGATATACACCGCCACGAGTGGCCGAGGTCGTTAAGGCACGGACTCGTGAGCGGGAGGTCTGCGGTTCGAATCCCGCCAGGACCGTCCTCCCTGACTGGGGTTTTTTCCAGGTTTTCCTCAGTCTTCATAACTGGCAAATGCCGGGGAGGTACCTAAACTTAGGCCTGGAACGCTTCCTTCCTTAAAAAAAAATATCCTTTCCCAATTTATCATTTCATCTCATGTATCATCAGTGTCCACCGCCTGTGGTGCCTCAGTAGTAAAAACGGGCGTTAAACACACTCAAAAAAAAAAAAAATACCGGATATGGCCTCAAAAATGGAAACCCACAGAGAGAAAAATAAGATCAAATGATGCCTTAAGTTTTTTGGCTGCATGTCCTGCAGAATTGTACCCCAGAATTCACTGTCTCCTTAAAAGTTTAGCCACCTACCTGTCTCAAAAGTCGAAAAATCATTTTCAATAATGAAAATGGCCCAAGACTTACTTGAGAAATAGAATCAGCGATGAACGTTTAATACTTTTGCTTTAATGTTTGCACATTGAGATCAGGATATCAATCCTGGTGAGGTGTTAAACATTAGCAGAAGAAGCGGAAGCATCAATTTAATACTGTAGAACTAACAAGTTTTATGCAAATAGTGTAAATATTGTGAACTTTTACCAGAACCTCAAGACTGTAATACAAACCCTGGTGGACAATACTTCACTTCAATAAATTGCATGGCTAAGAGAATATTAGTAAATGTTAAGCAGGGTGCACGTATTTTGACAATGTGTTTGGAGTAAAATAGGGTATTTTTGCATTTTTCTAAACGAGTCCATGTGTTTATTTATTCATTTTTAAAACAGTGGTGGTAAGAAAGAAATAGATACATTCAAATGCAGATTTATTTTGGACCTCCTACCAGAAACTAATTTCCAAATACGTGCCTGCTTCATAGATAATAGTGACGTGGACGTAAATCCTAGCTTATTAAAAGGTTATAAGCTTCCCAAACTTCATGCAATGTGGAAAGGGCATTTTCTATGCACAAATTTATTTTTACGGAAAAGAGCAGCTGGTATTAAAATATTGAAAAATACAAAGTTTCACTCCGTTACTGGAAATAACTAAGAAATCACAGTGTTTATTGTTAAACATAAACTTTTAATATTTCTTATAATGCAAGAATTTTTTTACAACATGGGATCTGATACTGTGAATAAGTTTGCAGACCCTTTAGTGCATATTTTAGCATTTTAAAGAGCATATTTGCATGCATCTTTTAGGACTTTTAGGTGCATATAATTCTCAATATTGCAAAATTTACAGAAGCCACTACTGATATGCGTAATGAAAGCATACATCAATCACTACACTAAATATTCACAGCAATATTAAACATTAAACATAAAAACTTGTGTCTGTGTCATTATTGAAAACATTTAAAACGGATTATTTTAGTATAAAATAAACATAAGATATAATGCAAAATTGCAAACACCAACTATTTATGTTTATTTTTATATTGTTTCAAAACAAGACTGCTTGAATAGACAACAGATACTGTGTCGTTTTATCTTTATGTAAAACGCTCAGAACCGCATAAACAAAATATAATGAAGGAAAATACATGGAAAATGACAGCTCACACTATTTTCTTCTTCTTCTTTTTTCTATAGAAGGAGAAGGCGAGATTTAATTTTGTATTAAGCTGAGTGGTGTTTTATAAACTGCTGATGAGCATCGCTTTTCTGTAGGAGGTTTGGAATTGCCCATGGTGAATCCTTTTCTGTTTCGAAGTCATCGAGCTGCCTACAAATGCGAGTTTTTATAAGCAAAATACACATGTTATTTACAATTATAAACAACACAGTTACCTGGTTTATTATAAAAGAATTTGTGCAAATATCTTTAAATAGGACAAGCGAATATGTTTGTTTCTTTGGTTACCACTTATGTTTTTGACATGAATTTTATAACAATATTCACGTTTTTATTTATTTATTCATTTATTTACCCTGGCAAGAGTTTATGCCCTGGGGACCTTCTCTTGCATTCTACCAGGCGAAAAAAAAAAAAAAACAGCAAAATACAGAGTACAATATACATAGTTATATAAAATGCAGAAAAAAAAAAGCCAAATTAAACATATACCGCATATAAGTATTACATATTTTAAATTTAATGAAGATAATGTTAGAATTACACTTGTTCTTGAATACGTTTTCTCCAATACAAGTGGGGAGGGGGATTATGAGGAGAAAAAGAAAAAGAGGAAGAAGAAGTGAGAGACTAACTGTTGTGATTCCTAGAGTTTAATTAACAATTTAATTCAGGTTTAAATTGCTTTATTGTCCAACAATCTCTGACTTCAGGAAATAAAGTAATTCCAGATTCTTGGAACTGACACGCTGTCACTTAAAATTTCATTCAAGTTTAGCCCGTCAATTTTCTTCATATATGAAGGTATATTTCGTACCATAGTGAATGTAGCTGCACAAGTTAGGTCTGTGTAGTATACAGTTGCTGATGATATTTTTCCTACATTATACAGGTCATGTCGCATTCGTTAGGCATAAAATGACATGCCCTCATTGTGACCAAAAAAAAAAAAAAAAAAAAAAAAAAAAAAAAAAAAAAAATGAGCAACATTAGGCGTTCGAATGTATTGTTCTTAAAATATATGGCCACAATTTGTTGTCGGTTAACTCTTCCTTGTAGCACACTACGGATCGTTCGAATCACGCTTGATTTGAAAAAGCGGGCGGGAGGAAGCCGGTAGAATGAGCAGTAAACACTGCATTTTAGATGCGTAATTTTCCTTCAGTGCTGCGCGAGCCCACACATTTCTGGTCAATGCTTAGTATAGAAGTGTTGGCACTAGAACACACAGATGTTACAGGTCGTTGCTTTCTGCAGTTTGAAGTGTTAGAAGACGGGTTTGCTTGTGTACTTCTTTCGCATTAGTTTAAAGTGCATGTGCTGTGTGTGCATTTAGTTAGTTATTTAGATAATTGATATGCTGTAAAATTTACTCTGCAACAACGAGTATTTATGTACGATATTTAAATCAAAACAGATTCATGCCGACAAGTTTGTAGGTAATGTGTAGATAGAATCTCTAGAACTCAAACTCCAAATAGAGGTAGAGTTAAGAAACCTTGGCAATAGATTTAAAGAAACGGGATTGCTGAACTCTAAAATTCTAGGTCTAAACGTAGAATTCTAGCAGAAGAAAAGCTGGAACATCGCTTGAACGTTGTCTTAATAAATCTTGAAGTGGTGTTGTAGCTCAGGAAGTAGGCGTTTCAAAAACGTTAGTGCATTATTGAAACCTAACGGGGCTACTATAGTCCAAGAACTACGGCCGCATGACAACGAAAGTCGGGTGAATTTCTGAAATAAGAGCTTTACAGGACATTCATGACGGTATTGTTGATCCACATTTAATAACTTTCTCTGGCTATGTATGCTAACATAAAAATAAATTTTGTAGCACAGAAAATCCACAAATAACTCACGAAATGCCTCTGCATGATGTAAAGATTGATGTGTGATGTGCCATAATAGCAAATCGAATAATAGGACCTATAATTTTTTAAGATACCGTAAATTCGTACGCAAATAATTTTTTGACAATTAACTGATTATGAGAGGCAATATGCATATTTTCAACAAGATTCGGACAGCCATACTGCCCGTGATCTTTGGAGGCTATAAGGCAGGTTTTTGAACACAGAATTATTTCTAAAGGGTTATGATCGCACGATTCCTAGATCTTAACGCGTGCAATTATTATTTGTGGGGAACCCTAAAAACAGTCTATAGAAATAACCCACATACTATAGCTGAACTGGAAAACAACACAAGAGCAGAAATTACAATGACTGCGAAAGAAATTTTGTATGCCAATGCAAATTTCGTCCAAAGACTCGGGGAATGTGTTAAGCATACTTTGGATTTTTATGCTCTAAAAAGTCCATCGAACCTAGTCAGGTTTGAATCCGCGAACATGAATCTGCGAAGCAAGTATGGTTACCAGGATCGACGTGGGTTATAGCTAATGCCATCTACTATTTTAATGAACATGTTAGGCTGGCATGAAGGCTACATATTTTATATAAGAAAATCAAAAGAAAGATTATCTTCTGGTTTAAAATGAATATTTATTATTTATTTACCTAATTTCTAGTGGTTATGTGTTCAATATATTGTCCCTATTTAAACGGCATTAAAGGTACTGCGAATGTTTGATGTTCCTACAATGTACACTTTAGATATCTTTGGTAAAGTGATTTTTTTCATTCAGAGTGTTTTTCAATTTTTATTATGCAACGTTTAAGGAGGAGAAAGGAGTTGTAAAATATGATAATTTAATGTTCTTACAACGTAAAACTCAATTTAAAAAATGCTTCGAAGACACTCTTGGGGCTTAACAACTGACACCTCTGTACAACCATAATGTGTGAAACCGTATCACTTGTTTTTTATGTCATCATATAGGACTTACTATGTACGCAACTCGTTTCCTCAAGGAATCCAATAAGGACCGCAACTTTAAAACTATCGTTTCCTACATGATTAATTTCCACAAGCAGAATAATACACAAAACCAGTACCCAAAACAGAAATGAAACATAAAACGTCTGATCACGCGTTTCCATTTCAATTAAGGCAGATGTTCTTGTCATTGACAATTAAAAGTTAAATAAAAAAAAAGGAGAAAAAACTGGAATATGATTAAAATACCAAACAATCAACTACAAGTTTAACAGATATTTTCTGGGATTGTGTTGAAAGCCAGTTTTACTAGTGAGGCATCACAGGTGGTGGACACTGGTGATACATGAGATGAAATGAAAAACTGGGAAATAATTTTGTAAGGAAGGAAGCGTTCCACGACTAAGTTATTGGTAGCTCTCAGGCATTTGCAGTTTATGAGGACTTAAAAAAAATCAGTCAGGAAGAACGGTCCAGGTGGGAATCGAACCCCAGATCCACGCTCACGAGTCCGCGCCTTAACCACCTCGGCCACCCGTGGCGGTGTTAACAGAAATGAACAGAGAGTAAAGGCTGACAGGTGACCGTGCTATTAAATAAAATTAAATTAAAATTAAAGAAAACTACAATATTCTTAACACACACAAAACTTCATAAGCTCAACAACACCGGACCACATGCTGTAATTTATTTTCAAAAAAGAAATCTTTCTAAGAACTTAAGGCTAAAAAGGGAGGAAATTTAATAACTTAATTCTACAATAGGGAGACGCTGGTTAAGGTATATAACTCCTTTGTATCCTTAAAATTACCGAAACGGAGCTTAATTGCCTTCTTTTTGTTTACCCAGACGTTACTAATATATCCCTTACTGATGGCCTGAACTGTCACATGATTATTCCTTTATTGTCATAGCTATTTAACGGAAGTGGTTCTAATAGCCCAGACGGAGCTTGTTGCAGTTACATGGAGATCACTGCTACCTCTTAGCGTTTCCTCACAACTAATCCAATGAATCGTTCCGTGTTTTTAAAGAAAGCATAGTCATTCATTTTGACACTGCCGATCCTATATTATAGTTTTCAGAGGATTTTAAGAAACGTGGCGAGAGTAAAGCGTTTCTTGTGAGATTAATTCATTTACACAAATGTAAAAACTGCAGTTTTTACACTATATCACTGCCCTTTTTGTTATTCATAGATGCCTTCGTTAAAGTCGATACATAGGGTCTATTACGTATCATATTATAAAAACAATAAATAGTAATTTTATTATACATTTATGTACAGAATCTTAAATAGAATTACACCGAAACATTTAACTAAACTGGGCAAATCCCATACGAATGTTATAATCATCGTTTAAGTTTTCCTTCTCAACCGCCTTACTGTGATGAATGCCACTGTTGCGTAAACATCTTCTTAGGGTAGTTATCTCAAGATTAAGGTTGCAAGATTAGAAAAGATCTATGAATTTGAAAAGGCTGCTTCTTATTCCCGTTAGGTTTTCTTCGGTTATCCTGTCTTGGATCTCGTTTTAAAACCTTCCCTTTGTTAATGGAAACGTCTAGTTCAAATGTTTACAATTTTCACATCTCTGGAGGGCATTTGCTATCTCGTTATAGGAAGACCAGGTTCCCACATTCCTACAATACGCTCACGTGTCACTCTGACATATAAGGGTATGGTGTTTTCTAAAATGTAAAGTTTATCAAAAGCATACGCAAGTGCCTTCTACACATCGCAAAGTCTTTTCTTTTCTAAGCGAAGTCCTCGTAAGACGATAATATTTCAAGTCCATAATGACTTGGACTTGGACTTGGACTCGACAATACTGGGTCCTGCTTCACAAAAGTATGATCTAATACTTAACTTGTATTAGTACAAGTCCTTATAAAGTATGAGCTTGTAGCTTTCTGCTCCACGAAAGACTGTACAACCCTTGGAAAGTATTGGCAATTTTAATAGTGTTTAACGCCCGTTTTTACTAATGAGGTACCACAGGCGGTGTAAAGTATTAGTAAAATACTAAAGTGACATCATATAAGACTAATAAGGAGGAACAGCTGTTTGTCATGTCGCCATACCTTGTAATGGGCTATGTCCATTCTTTAGTAACAAATTCGTATTTTTTAATATGCAGGGCACATTATTGTCATACCTTGAAGCGGTTTAGTAGGCTCCGGCTGAGTGCCCAAAATTTGAAGCGGTTTGGTGTATGGCAGGCATGTTGGTCGCCAATTATGAAGCTACGTATTTAACTGCTGATCGCCATATTAAGTCGCGGCATATTATTAGCTGATAATTGATCGTTTTGGTATTGTTACCCAAGCTTCATGTGAACAATATCTCAGGGGTTGTTCTGCTATTTTGTGACTCGTGCTCAATAGAACTGGGAGACGATATCAACCGTGTTAATGATCTCGCGATGAGTAGATCATTATGTATGGTAATTTATTATTCGCAAGATCTTTCGCGTCCTCTGGTGTTCTCCGTGCGAGAGAACTTAGCTCTGTCGAATATAAATTTAGCTGCCCCGACTTCCAAGGAGATGAACTGAATCTGACTATCTGAACTGCTCATATGAACTGCACTTATCTGATCTGATCGTGATATATTAACCGAGTTGCCGAACTGAATGAGGTGAGAACTGAATAGACTGCACAACTGATCTGATCAGATCGTCTGACTATCCGGTATATCAACTAAAATGCCGAACTGAGCCCTTGCAGAATGTAAGCCATCAAGATTAGTGTCGCGGTGTGTAGATCTTACAATTGATTTGCCCAACTGTGTAGGGAACTGATGCCCCAGAGGAACAAACGCCCCCTTATGTATTCGATTCAAATTAACTAATCGTTGGCCTCACTAAGCCACGGTGGTCATACAAGCTCGCGCATTCTTACGCCTTTCTTTAAAAATTCAAAATATACATCTACTATATACATCAACTGCTACAATTTGAAACTTTAAAACATTTATTCACATTGGTTGGTTTAAAGTTAACTGTACTAACAGCTGGCAAGTTCATGCCCCTTAACAAAATACAAAAACCTTGACTTTATTAATACTCACCAACGGTAGGGTCTTTTAAGAAGTGGTCTAACACTGTCCCCTTTGGATTTTTTCTGCCTTTGAATGGCACTTTATGGCCTCCTCGGCGTTCCGGGCTCCCGTAAACAGCTCCATCAGAGAACTTTCTCTTTTGTGGACATACATTTCACATATTGAAGTTAACCCTTGCCATATATATTTATATTACAAGCAACGTATTCTTCTATGGACTTGAAATTAAAATTTTACTCAGTTGGAGTTTTCTTTCTCGGGAATTTAGTCGTCTTTTACTGGAAGCTATGACTGGAAAGACCTGTTTCAGAACTGTACTGAATTTCAAAACTTCACCTGTTTGTACTGAAGAGGTTGAACCTTTCACGCTTTCTGCAGTTTCTTCAGCTCATCTGGGCTGTGTGGAAGGCATACTTTCCGGAATGACTTCCAGGTCATCTGCAACTCTGGGCGTTGTCAAGGAACTAGATGCAGCGTGGACTTCATGATCATTTTTTTTTAAATGATCCGTAACTGAGGGGTCATGAAATCGAGTTCAGAGAAGACCCTTGGTTTGAAAGGAACCATTCTAGCCTGCAAGTCTTTCTATGTGCCTCAGCAACTAATTGTGCAACATCGTAATCATTAATCCTCCGTCCAGGATTTTTCCTCATCCACAGACTACAAGAAATAGCGTATGCTTGCTTGAGAGGCTTCATAAATACCCTATCCAGAGGCTGGAGTTTATGTGACGTATGTGGCGGGATAAATAACATATGGACATTGATTTTTCGTACACATTCAATCACTTGAAGTTTCTTGTGATTGCTATTGTCGTCCAGGATCAACAATACTGAATTTGATTAAGTTGGGTGGGTGTGTTTGATGAAGAGTTGCAACCAGGAAAGAAAAACGTTTCCATTCATTTAACCGCTTTGATTGGGAATGGCAATGCTTTCACTTGCTCCTATCATCAGTCTGTCATTCATTCTTTTGCGCGGGAGAATGAACGTAAGTGGAATTAACCGACCAGCACCATTCATACAAAGCATCAAGGTGATAGTTTTCTCTCTCTCACTTGAAGTTACCTTCCATACTTTATGTTTTCCGTTTTCCAATATGACCTGCTCATTCACATGTACGCACAATACACCAGTTTCATCCGCACTGAAAATCCTAAATGGACGAAAAGAATGAATCTCCATCAAAGTACACAGATTGGAGTAAAATCTTGGGGTTTATTACGGGCCACTCTACTCTTAACTAAATTCGTAGACTGTGGTTGCCGCAGGGCCAGGTCTGGATGCCTCTTCATAAGGGAATAATAAAAATCTCTCCGAGCGAGCCTTTTCTCTTTGTTGAATCTGTGATCCATTTTCATTTCACTTGTAAGATCATGTGGAAATTTTAAAAATGCCTTACCAGAAAAGAGCATTAATCTGGAACCCATATCTTACATATGCTTCACTAGTTCATTCTCGTGTTTCGATTCAAATGTAGATTTGAATCTAACTAAATGTGCCTGCAATTTTACTTCCATTCCCGAATTCATTTTCGAAATTTTTCTCTGAAGCGTACTTTTGGGTACCTTATAATGTCCCGCAGATTCTCTGTTGGTCAATTTTTTTTCCCGACAAAGTTCTTTACTGCAGACGCCATGTCAACTTCATTCCATTCTCCTCTGCCGGAACCCTGAGGCATCTTCTTAAACTTCGGCATTGTAATCCGAAACGAGATATTACTCCGTATATTTGTCCCATACTACCCGAAACGCATGACCAAAAGGAATGAGTCAGCATAAGGGAAGTACTGTATTCTGTCAAATTTACAGGACGTAATAATAATTTTCCTTATATAGAGCTAACATCACCACCAAACAACAATCAAATTTCTTACCTGCAATGACACAAAAGCGCTTTGAAGTTAAGGTGTAGCTGAGACTCGTAACACAATATGCACAATGTAACCTCTCACATCCGCACTAGCAAACGCAGCAACTCGAGCTGTTATGACAGCATGAAAGCACCATGAACCATCCAGGCTATGGCAACTCGATTGGTGACCTTGGAACCTAATGTGAACGCCAGAAATTCCGGAAGAAAGGTGCCAAAATCGGCGCTGCGCTTGTAGTTCAGTTGTTTCACCACTCTAACAGATGTCTCTCAATTATGACGTGGGCGCTACAGCTGCAAATTTATACCTATTTCGCCTAAAAGAAATATACCTTTCATTAATATGTGCCTTAGAGTTGGCTAATAGAAGGAAGACGGAATAATTTTATGCGAAATCTCTTTGAAAGTGGGTATTTGCAGCTCCGAAGCAAAGAAATGTGCATTACGTCACGTGTTCATATCGCGGTGGTTGTTGGGATGCCTTTCTTTGAATCAATCAACAGACGCATGTTTCATTTTTACTTGTAATTACAAGAAGGCAAAGTGAAAAATATATCACTATGCATTGAAAATTACGTGCGCCGTGGTGGGCTGCATCACCAGAGGAGATGAAAAGGAAATGAAACTATTTCGTTTCCCGAGAAATGCTGAGCAGTAAATAAGATTTCAGCATATTTTTGGCTACTTGTACATTGCATTGAAAAACTGTATCGACCCAAGGCCAAGTAACGTATATTTAAAAGGACATGTTTAAATGCCCTTTGCATGTGTCTTGTACAAAAATGTGTTAAATGAGTAATAACATTTTTCACAGTAATTGTTGAACAAAATATATCGTAAATATATTAGTTTATAAGTGGATAGTATTTTTCTTCTAATTCCCCTTCCTTCCCTAAAATTATAGTGAATAGTAACAGTGAACACAACGTGGTGTAAAGTAAAATGTGATTTCATTGCAGTAACATCATTTTAAGTTTTGAGTATTATCAAAAGTAACAACAGCGTAATTTCTGATCAGCACTGTTTAGAGTAGAATTCAGATGTCTATTCCCCAAAGATTGAGGGTAGTATCAACTGTAGTAGCTCATGAAACACATTCTGAGTAGTTCCATAGTAAGTGGAATATAAAAGTACAAAAGCCTTATCTAGAATATGTAGGTATAATAGCTCCATTTTAGCGGTTTCTATACAGTGTTGGTTTTTTAATTTAATTAAATCTCGGTAAATACATTTATATCAGGTACAAAGTAGAATTCTGTACGCATGCAGAAAAACACTAACTTACATTAATTTTTAAGTGCATTTGAAGTTAGAAATGATCTTGGTAATTTAAAATTCTGAAAAAAACTTTATTCGTAAATGTGTAGTACATGTAAATGTAGAAATGAGATCTGCAATCTGTCAATATCATTTTACACAATGAAATATTTTAAAAAGAAATCTTGCTGTAATAAAATAAAAACAGTTATAAATTAACATCAATTTAATGAACATGCAAAACAAAATTATACGATTTTTCCCCCTTCTTTCTAAGGCACTGTGCAAAGCGGATGACAAATACATGTATTTAATGCTTTCTCAAAAATCGAGTAGAGACGACCAAGAACAGCACGACTTCAAGATTATGCTGTTCCTCATTTCAGTGAAATGGTAATTTCATCAATCCTGCAGTCTCAACTTGGTATCGTGCATTTCTTCCAATAATAAAATGTGAAGAAGCCCCTACATAGACACTGATTTTCCAGCCCGGAGGAAGCTGTTGCTGCCGATGAACAGAAGATGAACGCTATGTCAAAGAACATGTAGCATACCTTCCAAAGGCAGAGGTGCTGGTGTATAGCACTTGCTGTAGTGTGGCAACTTCTTATTGTTCAACATTAAATATCTCAATTTTTTTCTAGTAACTAACTCCCATACATATTAAGATTCGTTCTTTCAGTAATATTTAATAGTGCATTTGTTTTCTAACTTCCACAGCTTGTCACAAATTCAACAGTAATTATTAAATTGTGTGTGTAATGCTTTAACGTGTGCTACATCATGAATGAACTATATGGTTAGTTTCGATAAGTTTCAATGTTCATTAGAAAAGTAATACAATTTGTTTAATTTCCTTTCTTTATTTTAAAACAATAATAATAATAATAATAATAATAATAATAATAATAATGAAAATAATAATAATAATAATAATAATAATAATAATAATGAAAATAATAATAATAATAATAATAATAATAATAATAATAATAATAATAATAATAATAATAATAATAATAATAATAATAATAATAATAATAATAATAATAATAATAATAATAATAGCAGTAATAATTAGCACATGCAATCCTTGCAGGGCAAGCATCTCCTACTTGCGTAGGCGTGGCTCAGTTTTTATTCGCATGAGGAGTCAGTCCATGTGAGTTTAGTCTCACTATCTTGCCATCACATTGCACAGCATCTTGCTACCTCTCTTCTCGGGTTTTCCACTGCATTCTGTTCCTGGCGATCCTTGTCCAGTCTGATCCTGCTGCTGTCTGAAAGTCATCTGCCCATCAACATTTAGGGGGATCTAACCTCCTTTCCCAGTTCGGACGTACCACCACGGGTGGCCGACACCGTTAAGGTACGTACTCGTGAGCAGGAGGTCTGGGGTTCGAATCCCTCCAGGACCGTCCTCCCTGACTGAGGTTTTTTGCAGGATTTCCTCAATCCTCATAAATGGCAAATGCCGGGGAGGTACCCTAAACTTAGGCCTGGAACACTTCCTTCCTTAAAAAGAAAATCCTTTCCCAATATATCATTTCATCTCATGTATCATCAGTGGCCATCGTCTGTGATGTCTCGGCAGTAAAAACGGGCGTTAAAACACCAATCAAAAAATAAGTTCGGACGTCCCACACTGTTGTAGCGTAAACTCATCTTCCTGTTGCAGTCCAGCAACATCCCCCTCCCCTTGCACTTTAACTCTTTCGTCTGATTTCCCACATCTTTCATCTTGGACCATGCTCAAATTTCTGAGTTTGCAATTTTGTCAACTACTTTGAGGTTCAAAACTCGCCTCTCTATTTTTCGCTGGCATGTTTTCAATCTTTCCACCTGTCTTTATGTGCACGCCAAAGTATGACATCCAAACAGTTATACTGGGCTAGCACAGCTTTCCATATTTCGAATTTTAGCCTTTGACTTAGAAATTTATCTTTAAGAATGAGTTTCAGACTATGGAATTTGCTCCCTGAACACACACCGTAAAACTATAGGTAGAAAGGCATGTCTTGGACAGCAGTGGAAGAGATTTCTGTTTACTACTAGGACACCGAACGTATGAAGTTAACTGCGTGACGTGTTATACACATCGTGTTGTTTACATCAAGTCTTTCATTTTCTATATGAGCCTACGGGTACACTAGTATAGTAAACAACTGACGACATGCTACAGTCAACATATCTTAAACCTTAATTGACGTTTTGGTGTCCAGACTTCGTACCATAGTTACTATTAAATACATGTCAATACTCTGATGATACACACTGCCACTTCCGTCATCTTAGCATCGCACTCGCACGCTATACTTACTATTACTGTCTCCATCCCAAAGAGTAGACATTTACTATTTTACATTCTGTTTTGTAAACCCAAATAAATAAAAAAAAGCGGAACTTAGCAACTCAATATTGAATTTACATTTAGGGGGGGGGATAATCACAAACGTTAACTTAGCATTTTAGAGAATATTCACCCCCCCCCCTTTCCCAAAGGAAATTATTCATAAGAAAGTCTTGCAGACATCATTGGCAACCGTGCACAGAGTGTTACTTAGTAAACCGTAGTTTTAAAGTCAACAGCATTAACTGAGCAGAACAGAGCAGAATGATGATTAAGTATCATTATAAATTGAGAAATATTATCTGAATTTCAGGCACTTACCAAAAATTTCACCTCCACTTGCATACTCAGTAACGAGGTATATCATTTTTTCAGTCTCCATTACCTAAAAAAATGAATAGGATGTATTAGATATGTTGTCCACCGATTTTAAAATTAAATTTTTGTTTTAAAGAAAAGTTCATAAACATACATGACATTGCCAAGGTACCTGATCTGGAGGTTGATTTTGATATCGGTTATTGTCATATCAAATTTTTAATACGTAAGAGTCTAAAGCTGTTTTGTTTCACATATCCACTGTTTGTGGATTTTGTTCTTCATCCTCTCGTTATGAGAAGTCTCTAATCATTACTCCAAACTCAGATACACTATCATTAATTGCTTGTATTTCTCGTCTTTAAGATATTGGCAGCAGTGACAATGTGTTAAAAACTTTAGGGATACCAGAATTGTTATAACGCTCGATTACTCCCTGAATAATGTGTGAAATAGTTGCCCGACTTCGTCAAAATACCTGTCCTTGTTCTGTTACTAACAAAAGAAAGTGTACCTTTGTGATTATAGCATATAGGTGGGGGAACTAAAGGTGATGGAAGATCTCAAGTTGCCACCACAATTGCCACATGACGACAAACCTTTTGACTAGCTTTAAATATGGTTTTGTATGCTAACAAGCTCATAGAATGCCCAAAAGCAGCAAATTACGCAGTTTACCTTTTAAAAAGTAGATACTGTATATTTTAATTATAATTAAAAATGTAAACACAACAATATTGTGTGAATAGTTACATGATAAACTAGAAAATCCTTTAGTGAAATAGTCGCCTCTGGATTAATACAAATAAACTTATATAAATCATAAAAATACATATATAATAAGGAAAGAAAAGAATGAAACCACACCTATTGTTACATTTCTTACACTTAATTAGTATTGTTTATCACCAATGTGTTCCTCCCAGATGTTCTACTAATATTATGTAAAAATTATAAGCTTTTCATCAGTTGAGGTAATGCTATTTTAAATGCCCAATAGAACAGTAGAATCATTTGTTAATTTATAGCTTACTATATAAGTTTGTGAAATAATACACCTCACCTCACCTAACCTAACCTAACCTAAACAAAGTTTCTAACCATTTTCATGAAAAAAGGGTTAGTTATAAATGAAATTTATATGGTATGTGTAGTACGGGACATGCCTTGATTGCCTTTTTTCTGGAACTGAGATTACAGCCATTCAGCTGTTTATTTAGGTCACGCTGACTTGATACGCGCGAGGAATAAGTTCATTCTCAACATTGTAACATATCTGGAATATCTTTCAGTACTGTTTAGTGCGAGTGTAGAAGTGAGAGTAAATAATTAGTTTATTTATTCCTCATTTATTAAGGCACCCTAAGATACTCTTAATAGGTATGAGATATAATGTAAATTCATAGATCTGCTCAATTTATTATGTACGAAAGTAACAGTGACTACGTCGAGCAGGGTGGCTTAGACAGTAACGCGTGAGACTCGTATTGAGGAGTTCCGGGGTTCATTTCCCTTGTGACCGGCATCCTGACCTGGGATTTTTTCGAGGTTCCTTGGCGAATGCTGGATGGATATTTACATTCCACAAATTTTCGCTCTCCCATTTCCTTTCCATTGGGTCAGTCTGGCGAGGAAGGATGGTCCCTTGTGGTGTGGCGGTGGCTTCAGCTCAGAAAAAGCTCCTGTCTTACAGTGTGGGGGCCTCCATTGAGACATTTGCGGAACCGGGCTGGTTTCTCACGGGCCCGCATGGAAATGTTAAGGACCGTGTATCACTTCCTTGAATCCTCCTCAGTCTCATCCCTTTCTTCCGGAGGAGGGCGTACATACAATAGGCCTGTTAGCAGTCGCGTGCAGTGCAAATTCCACCTTCGTAAGGCAGAAGGACCGCGACAGTTTGTGGTTTCCACGAGTGCTATAACAAGAAGTCGGTAGGATGGGACGAGATTATTGCAGTTTGTCCCGCAATTTACTATAGCACTTATTAGTATTGGAAGTCGAAGCTATCGATAAAATATTATTGTCTTACGAGAACTTCGCTTAGGAAACAAGAGAGATAAGAAATTGTACACAATTATACTCTATTATTGCTCTGCTATCACAACACCATTCAGCTTCGATAAACTGTACATTTTAGAAAACACAATGCCTTATTCATCAAAAAGCAGGAGTGTGCGAAACAATAAAATACACTTTTATTTTATAACAATGAGATTGCTACTCTTAAATAATAATTCTGCAGTCTACATTATACCAAGGCCTTCATCCGTAGATGCCCATAATCTTCAAATCCTCTCTAGCTCATTAATGTAATAGAAAGCACATTACTGCATCAACATCATGCTCTGTACATAATTGGTTAATACTTTCCCCAGTCAATTAATTCATCCTATTAATAATAAAAAACAAATTCATATAAAATAATAAATAAAAATGCAATGAAATGGCATTTACATGCCTCCAAAAGAATATCAAGAGAAAAGCTCTACATATTGCCCCCCCCCCCTCTCTGAAGTTCTCGGTAATTTCATATAGGCAATACTAATGAACGCAGTATATAAAAGTCCTAAAAGCATTTATGTTTTTATTTCAGTCTATCACTATAGAATGTTCTTTATAGAGGAACGATTGGCTTTCATCAGATAACATTTTGGACACCGCTTTCTTTCCAAAAGATGGAGCATTTCCTAGTTTTGTGAGAGAGAGGGACAATAAACAATAATTGCAAAATTAGAAATGAATATATAAATGCAATAACCAATTAATAAAAATGGACAAGGGAGGAGGTGAACCCCAATCGGGTCCCTCAGTAACGGAATCAAATGGTGCAAAAAGATTTCAGTGATATACATAAATATACAGGGGAATGAAAATTAATCTTTCTCGAATGAGGCAACTGGTGATAACAGAAGATATTCATCCTGGTAGATTGAGTAGACCGGTTTCTATGAAAACACTGCTTCAGGAACGTTCCGAAGATTGTGGCGGTCAATGATAAGAGACAAGTTTTCGTGTAGCTCCTAAGTATCATATTTGAAAAGTACATGCAGCGATTTCAGGTGACATCCTTACATGCCTTGAAATAGATCCATAAAAAGTACATACACATATATGCATACTATATCTGCATGCCAATATACATTTCATTTACAACAAACCATTATTTCATAAAAATGGACCATCCTGGACCTTTCCCTGCGCAACGGGAAATGAAGTATGGGTAGGTGCTTATAACTAGGCATCGGAATCTTAAGCAATTAACTTCGAATTAGGTATACTTAAACACCTCTGCCCGGCAGGTAAACAGCTGATAATTGTCAGGCGCAAAGGGCGAGTGTGATTTGTAGTTCGTGACCTTTGTACCCCTCCCACATTTCTGCAGTTCAGTGCTAACAAAGCTTCATCTCAGTTTTAGTGCTTAGAAATTTCGATGGCTATTTATAACTTTAACATATATAACAAAGCTGAAATCTGATACAACAGAACCGAGAACCTCTTCGGTTTTCGTAGGGAAGGCTGTTTAAAAGAGCATTTATTACTATACATGTTGCATACTTTTTAGCTTAGACGGTAAGAGCACACACACATATATGTGCTATAATATTTATTGAAATATTGATACAAGGCAAGGCTCAACGAAAACAACTACGTCCTTCTTATTGAAAGGTTCCCAACATACACTGCAACTGAGAGGATGGGACAAACTCTGCACTGCCCTTAACATTTCGGTAGCAGTGTTACCGGCATATAAACATGCACTCCCACTAGATCTGTGCTTGAAACCCACTAATCCCAATAGTAATGCAAAATAACAACTTGAAAAAAAAATATTAATCTTATTAGAGTCAATTTATCCCTAAATGAAACGTTCGTTTCAAAATTTCATTTCCCTACTTTTAACTAGGCAATATAAATACTTAAAATAAATACATTTTATGCTTAAATATGAATTCATCTAACAGTTCTAAAGTGAGGAAATTTTAGAAACGTACAAATTATTTTATTGCTTGCTTTATTGAAGTACATAATAACAATTGCTAAAGCAATTTATAACACTAATATCTGTTCACTCTTAAAAGAAATACTATACCTGTAATCACGTAAATCGGTCATAAAATGAAGTTCCAGCACTTTCATTTTTATGATGACACTACGTTTTGTCTTTTACTTTTATAATTGTGTTGCTATCCTGAAATGTGCTTCTAACACGTCAGTTAAATGGTCACATAATGCGTAGCAACAAACGCATGTGAACCCTTTGTATGTATTATTTACAGTAACTGTGTTAGAAATAGGTTTAAAAATCTAGTTTTTTTTTTTTTTTTTTTTTTTTGCGAGAGGATAAAAGAACACAAGCATGTTTGTACTTAACTCCGTTTATAGAGTTACTTAATAAATCAGCACACTATACAGTCAAGGTGCATCGACATTACCTGCAAAGCTCGCGTGAATCGTTGCCCCTCGAACCAGAAAATATTTTGATGTGTGAGTAACTTGCGATTTTATTGGTATATTGTGGCTTTACTTTCCCCATATTTATCACAAAAAGTTAGCACCTTAACAAATAATAATACCAAAAGGATCATACACTACGTTACTTACAGGCTCTCTTTAACATCTCAGGTCATCAGCGTTCCATTTAATTCAGGGCATGAAACGGACGATTTTGTCAGAGGCCTCTTCTTTCAAAGTCTGAGATTTTTCCCTTACCGTAAATCCACGGCGTTACTTCTCTTCCAAAGGAAGCCATACTTAAGATTTTTACGACTGAAATAATCCATCGATCCTGGCCGGGATTGCATTCGCGATCTGGGATCTACGAGGAAAGTATGGTTACCACAAGACCACCAGGGCCGATAGCAAACTAGGTTAAATATAAACTCACTGCTTCATGCCTTCACGCCTCATACCCGTCAGTAACTAAAATAATGCACGACTACTGGATATACAATCCTTTAGACCGAATAACGCAATCGTTTTGTTTAATTTTGATTTAAATGCACTTATTAGTTCATAATCATATCATATAGGTAACTTATTGGTTACAGTTACTACTTTAGGTGTACTGTCCCTGATGGCTTTTAACATATAATAAAAAGTCACACATATATTTTACATTGGATTCTAATTTCAATACATTCCAGGAAATAATTCCAAATAAGTTTTTCAAATCTCACTGATTAATTTATTTCAAGTATATACTGATTGAAACTACTTTTACTTTCTCAGGAAGAATTATATGACATTATATTGGAATATGGTCCGACAGCTGAAGACATCTGAAAACAAAACAAAATCCATTTCCATCAATGAAAAGCATTGATTGGAGGAAACTAACTCTGCTTCAATGCATGCTGTCGTTCCTTCTCCGATAGTTAAAAGCGAAGAGGACATAACACCGCAGTACTGGAAGGAACAGAACGGGCTTCAGCTAGGAATTATACGGCGATAAGTGAACTTAGGAACCGATATGAGTTAAATATAATGTTACATGCGTATTCTGGACTTAGAGAGGCTTGCAAAGCGATTATAGTTGGGTAATTATGAAACCTCAGCACATGCGCACTTACCCCACAAAAGTCCATTCTTCGTTTTCTAAGTGCTCATTGCAATTCGCTATGGAAACAAGGATATGTTTTCCAAAGCAAACTTTATGCGAAAATAGGCTGAACAGTTTTTATACACGGAAAATGTTCTTTCGTCATTACACGAAATTAGTAACGCACATGAAAAATAAAAACATTTAACTGAGGAATTTTTGTTCTTAAGCAGGTGATTTCGTATGTCTCACATCACCAAAAACCCAGTACTTTTTAAACAACACTACTCAGTTTCTGCTCCGGGTTTTCATTTACTGGTCTAGGCGATGCCTGATTAATTTTCGTGGACATTTCTTCAATTATATTTTGCTTTTGAATACGAACAATTTCCATTCTTACAACTGTTTCAGTAAATTTCCAAAATAGGTTTTACACGCTGTAAGGATTTATCTTATAATTAGTGTTTCAAACAATTGACATGGTACACGCCTGCTTGCTAACCAATGCGTTAATCATTCTCGTGACTGCACCATAATGTTCAGTGTAATATAACACAGCATTTAACCACAAATCCCAGCTTGTCACTACTGGATTTCGCGGAAGGAGAACTCCAGGTTTCATTTTCCTAAACTTTAGTATTCAACGTGGGGCTATAAGAAATATTTTCTTCGTGTTGGCTATGAAGCTATATGACATGCGAAAAGCTTAAAGCACTCCATGAAGACAGGTTACATGGGACCATATTTCTATAACAAACTATAATGCTTTAGCCGCTTTAAAATTACATGAAGTAGCTTCATCATACTGAACATCAAGTGGCCGTTAAAGAGTCATAGGCGTTTTAAAAAGCTTGTCATTTGCGTGGTTCACATTTTGCAAAACTTCACTTGCTAATAAAAATGATGTTTTACATTGTTTGGTGATAGAATTTCCGCAAATATGTTAGCAACATATTTCCCAGCCACATTCGTCCTTTCATCCGATTTTTGTACCGTGAATATGTTCCCTATTGTGTTTTATTCTGTCTTCATAGCGAACAGGCAAATATATTTTACGTATCGTAGACTCACTGAGATCGTCCTGGTGTGTGTATTCTCGCAACACAATTCTCCTATTATTGCAGATTACTCAGTTTATTAAATGGAATATTTGTACCCACCATCATGTAGCACAAATCTTCGCAAAATGTTGAATGTTGATCTATTGTTAGATGAAGTAGGCACATCCTCCATTGATTTTCGTTGGACACATTTCCTATTTGATTTACAGTTGCTGTATCTTTCTATTGTTTGTGTTATATTTTTCCTTAAGTTCTATTTCAAACACTTTAAACACAACTTCTTTTTAAGTAAAAATAAGACTTCTATATTTCTCTAATGTAGACTCCAACTCTGAGCGAGATTAAAGCTGTACCTTCCAATTACCACCTAGTTACACGCAATCTAAATAAAACATACAGTGAACGCTGTGATAGAACAACATTCTTGGAACTTCTATAAAACAAGTGAGCATAGGAGTTATAAATATACTGAGACAGTCCAACATGTGTTCACGAACCTCTTGTACTTGCAGAGGGACGATTAGCTTCATTGATATACCGCAATATTCAAAATCCTTACCTCGTACTTCTGTCTTAAGTAATCCCAGTTCTTAAGTCTATGATAAGTGTAGCTAATTCTTGACTGATACCGGCTCTCTAGAAGTAAAACTGATTCACTTCTTAGATAGCATACCCCAAAAGTTATCCTTGATTATCCCTAGTTCAAATTCGATGCCTCTGTTGAACATCTCCCAAAAATTCAGAAATGCTCAGCAAAGCTATGCAAATATCTAGAACAATAAAAGCCCAAAGGTCTAAAATGAAATCTGTGAAATGTTAATATTTCCACTTGTATATTATGTTTTTGATTTGTTTGTGAAATTGCTTGGCGTACCCTAGAATGTATACGAAAAGTTTACCTACACTGCGGAAATATTTTAAAAGTATTAAGCATAACAACGGTTGAATCACCTAGAACGACCACCGCAAATATTTCCGAAACGAGATCCACTGAAACTACAAAAGTGGGCTCACATGTGATTTGTACCAAAATTAGTTACAATTAACTCCATTTCAGAATTGTGTAGTGCATATATGCTTGTAAACCTAGTTCAGCTTTCCTCACAGATAAAAATCTGAGGAATAGGTTGACCAGCTTACTGGTTCTCTTCGCCATTTTCAGCGATCCTGAAACCTGTCTTGCACTATGAGCTGGACGCCCATCATGCTGGTGCCACATACTCCTCCTAGGCTGCAACGGAATGTTCTCCAACATCACTGGAAGTTCATATGTTACTGTTGGAATTGAGTGTCCCGTCTTTGAAAAATGGTCATATGACATGTCCCACTATTCCGCAGCACACGTTTACCAACCTTGGACGTCGATGTTCCACTTGGCGAAGACAATGGAAAATGTTTACTGATCAACTGCGCATGTTTCTAAGGTTGGATTGTCCATTATTTCTAAACGTTGCTTCATCGGTGAACATGATAATTCAGTGTGTCACACATTACTACCATTTACAACAATTGAAAAGGAATCCGAAAAGCATTTCAATGTTGCGTTTGATGGAGGGACATGATAGGGTGTAACTTACATGTATGATGGTGCAGAATTCGTAGTAGTTGCCCCACTCGAGGTACTTCCCCTTGCCATATTCCGCGAACAACAGCCAGAACATCAAATTCACCCTTCTCTCCAGTCACTCATTTATTTCAAGAACGCTTTGTGACACATTACTCGTACAGTTTTCCTTAGTTCATTAAAAAGTTTCGAAAACACTCGTCCATATGTTTGGCTATATGAATCAGTCTCAGCATACACATTGCAAGATAACACGGCACCATGTCAGTTTTTTCAGCATTTGTAAGTACCCTCTTCTATAGCATATCTAGCATGACTTACTTCCTAATCAGTATTTTGTATATTTCCTGTCTTAAGGTATTCTGTGTAGCAAACATAGCGCCGCAATATATAAGTACACATCTTAGTAGTGGGACAGAGAGCAATTTAATTCAAAGTTTCAAGTGATTATATTTCATTAACTATTTGCACTACATTCGAGTAAAAATTTCATTGTGATTCTAATCTTATCTACTTTTATTTTCTTAGTGCCAATAGGTATTGTTCCGGTTAAAATAAAAAACATACAACAGACAATCATTATAGGAATATCTGTATGGATATTTATGAACCCCCCTCCGTACTTCCATTCTGTGAAAACAGTACATCCATTGTACACCCTATGACAAAAATGGGGAGGGTTATCTCTTGAACGCAAAACCGCAGAATTCTTCTAAGTCATACTCGGTACAGCGCGTGGTTCACAAAGTAACCAGCAAATTGTGTAGCCACTGGAGCAGTCGTGCTATATGACATACACTAAACACACTGACTAGTTTATGTGTGTGTTGCGGCAGAGTGTGCAGTGATGTCGTGGTTAAGAGCGCAGGTTCGCCTCTCGGCACAAAACACTTTTTGTTTAATAAACCTTTTTAACATATTACGACGACAAATTACTTTCGTAATTTTGTTCCTCATACATAGCAAACTTTAACGTTAACGTATTACATATATGTATATATTATAATCAATATTCTATTTCACTTGACATTTGTTTTATCTAAATGCAATACGCTGCATACGCATTCCCTGCATGCACGAGGACAAAATATGGTTTACGGACACAAATTCAAGAAGCGTGGGAAGTTATAGCATCTCATCGAAACAACTGTAAACATGTGATGTCATCTATGCCCCGAAGATTAAGAGTAGTTATACATACAGGGTTCATACATCCGATATTAAGGTGTGTTTATTTCTGTGTTTTCACTTAAGTTCGAAGGTAAACGTTTCTATTAATGTATTTATTTAGTTATTTGTAAAGAATACGTTAGTTTGTGATTACATTTTGAGTTTGCAGAGGTAACGCCATAAAAAAAAGAAACGTTTAAATATAACATGATATTAAAGCAACATTGTGCTCTATAGATATACTTATAAAATCAACATTGAAAAAATAAAACTGTTTGAGGGAATTGAACCCAAAAGAGCCCTGCCTTGTAAAGCGATTGGCCACCGCTACTATACCCTAATGTTCTCTTTCCAAATGCTTACGATTGTAACAATAGGCAAAGTCTATTGAATTTTTGTGAACATCACATCCCGTTTCAGAAATGTTCGCGGTAGTAGTTTAGAGAGTCATTAATCGAGAATAGTGATAATGGCCCCATTTTCAATTAGTCTTATGTTCTTAAATACATTTGAACTAAAATTACAAACGTAACAAAAATGAAACACAAATTCTTAATTTACTCCACAACCTCAATACCCTGGTCATTACTGTACATTTGGGGAAACCAGTTTTAGATATTAACCTCTCTCTCCCTCTGTCCTTTTTTATTTTTATTTTATTTTATTTTATTTTATTATTATTTATTTATTTATTTATTTTTGGACAAGACACTATGTCCCTATGCTTTAAGTTTGATATTTGTAGTAGTCTACTTCGATAATTGAGCACTATATCAACTTCAGAGGTGGAATATCGTGTACTAAAAATGCGAATGTATTTAGTGCCGTTTGCAAATCCTTGGCCTTCGGTCTTCCGTCACCGATTACCTCAACGATTAATCGGATCAACATTATAAACACAAAACAGTTAACAGTTCATGCATTTTTAAAAATATATTATCAGGAAACATGGTAGAGGAAAAGAATACTTCAGCAACAGAAATTTTCTCCATTACTCATATTGCTGTACGCCCACTCTTAGCATTGCTGTAGTCAGTCCTGGTGGTGTAGTGATAACCATACTTGCCTTCTAAACCCAAGATCGCGGGTTCAAACCGGCCAGGATCGATGGATTTTTTCGGGCGTAAAAATCCTAAGTGTGGCTTCCTTCGGAAGGAAAGTAAAGCCGCGGGTCCCGTGTCGTACATTTGTGGCACGAAAAAGAACCTCAAGCCTGAAAGAAGAGGCCTCTGAGCAAAATTTGTCGGCCGTTTTACGCCCTGAATTGAAAGGGACGCTGATGATCTGAGCTGTTAAAGAGCGTCCGTAAATAAACCAAATCAACAACAGCATTGCTGTCATCCGGCGCCCTACTGTTCAGTAAATGGATGCGATATTGGTGTTGTCTCTCCAGTTTCTGTAAATTCTGAACAAGAGAGCAAATGCCTAGCGCCCTTAGGATAATGTTCGCAGAACATATACTGGTCAGCAATGCGGTGTAAAAGGAATGCATGGTATTAAAATATGATATCACTAGTTCGACCTGCTAAATTAAGAAAAATAAGGGTTTTTCCCCTTCTATTACGCCTATCCAACTGTTTCCACCAGCAGCTTAGTTAAAGTTGAATTGTGTTCAGATATTGACGGAACTATTCATAGGTGATTTCGCTGATTTCAATTATACCAATACACTGTATATTATATAATTATTATAATATAATACACTGTTGGTAGTTTCGTATTCAATTTAAAGAGATAATGGTCTTTCTCGGCTCCAGGAGTTCCCAAATGTTTAATTATAATGCCTAATAGGATTTTTTTCCCCACAAAAAACTGAATAGTAACTAGTGCAGTTCTGAATTAAAATAGGTTATCAGAATCCTTCCATCAGGCATAGCATATGTAGTCACTTTTGTATAATATACTTCTACATATTTAGCTCACATATGTGGGAATTTTTTTCAGAATTGATTAACAACACTGTGTGTTCAGACATGTACATTGTATTGCTACGGTTAGTAGGCAGTCAGTCTTGAAGTTGTATTGAACGCATCAACACAAGTTTTTTGATTCTCTTTAGGCATGGTGCTTTATGCTTGTACTTATTTTTATGTTTTATTAGACAAGTTTCAACGTACCAAGAAAGTGCTCAAATCATCCACACAATTTTTGCTACATGTGTAGTGGGTTAACGTTCAAATATTAGAGGCGAAATTTCACGCCACTTGAAAAAGTGTTGAACTTTATTTTGGGTGTAAAATTGGTGATGTTGATAAAGAGTGGGTCCCAAATATATGCTGTGTATCATGTGTTGGCTTCTCACTTGATGGAAAAATGGTACACTTCACATAACGTTTCCCATTCCTATGATGTGGAGGGAACAAAAGGACCGTTCAACTGATTGCTGTTTCCGTTTAACTAATACAAGGGAAATCACCATAAAACTTTTGACGTCTACAATAAGGCCTGTATTACATAGTGAACAATTTCCTGTAGCAAAGTTTCCAGATTTTCTGATAGTAAATTATATTTCCGAATCCGAACCAACTGATACTGGAGAAAAAAGAAACGAGAGAAATGCTCCAATATTGTTAATCACAACCTCACTTAGTATCTCAAAAAGATTTTAATACTCTTTTTCGAGATTTAAGGGACACCGGGAGTGAGTTTTTGACCATAATTATTATTTATTTATTTTTCCTACAAATGGTTCCTTTAACCTTTGGGTGTCCACAAAGAGTCAACATTTGCATGTCCCCCATCCCTTCGGGTTCTCTCCTAAACTCAAGATCGCCGGTTCAAACCCGGCCAGGACCGATGGATTTTTTCGGGCGTAAAAATCCTAAGTATGGATTTCTTCCGAAGGGAAGTAAAGCCTTGGTTCCCGTGTCGTAGATTTACGGCACGAAAAAGAACTTCAAGCCTGAAAGAAGAGGCTTCTGAGCAAAATTTGTCTGCCGTTTCACGCCCTGAATTGAATGTGACGCTGATGATCTGAGCTGTTAAATAGCGTCTGTAAAAAAAACCAAGCCAAATCAAACACACCTTTGGGCTCTATAGCCATTTAAAGAGCTTCGCGTATCCTTTTAAACCACCTAGCATACATTTTTATAAAACAATGTTTTTTTCTCAAAACTTCATCTTCACCATTTAAAATGTCCTATGCGTCATGCGATAGTGATTTCAAAAACACTCCTCTAAAAAGAAAGTTTTAGTTTGTAATAATATTTGTTCCGTAAGGGAGTCAACCAGATATGTGGTGAGTGTTCATACTCATCCAAAGTTAGGTTGAAGGCTGTACTTCTGCACAGTGACAATGAAATCCTATCAATACCTGTGGCAATGCCACTGATATGAAAGAAATACATGAAAACACTGCTTTAAAAATCTAGTATACAAAATATAACTAGAATATCTGTGGGGATTTGAAGACCATAGCTTTATAACCGGGTTTGCAACTTCGATAAACTAAATTCTACTGTTTCTTGTATAAATGTGTCCACAGGGATAGGAAGTCTCACTTATTAAGAAACCATAGTCTAAATATGAATATCTTATTCCTGGTCATAAAAATGCGTGAAATACCCGGTTGGTAAATAGTGAAAAGTTGCATTTACCTCCCCTACATATAAATTTGGGTCTTATGAAAAATTTTGTAAAGCAATTTATAAAAATTCTGCTTCATTATATATTTCAAATTTAAATTTCTCAAAGTTAGTGATGCAAAATTGAAGAAAATTGTATAAGATCAGTTATCAACGATGACAATTTTGAGAAACAATTTTGAATTCACTGTAACCTGAAAAAAATTCGGCGTGGTTCCCTTTGGAAATCATAAAGCATAAAAATATCGTGAAAAAGTGGCTACTCTTATTAATCCATACAAAGCTTTGGAATCCAACAGTTTTTAATACCTCAAATCTTGAACTCCTCTTTAAACTCTCCCAGAGAACCTTGGACTATCAGCGATGAACATGGTGAGCGATTGTATGAGCAGATTTCTACGACGGAAAGAGGACCAAGGCAAATGGAGTACCAGAATGTTGGTCGACTACTGTTGGACCATGAAGACAATATATGGCTAAAATCATCACACACAACCTTTTAGGCAACGTTCAATGCCGAGTATATTTATCATTTAGTGTTACGTAAATATTAATTCTGCAAAACATTACATTTAGGCTTAAAAAACCCCTGCCTGATATTCATTCTAAAGCATATTTGAGTTCTACACGAAAAAGCTATTTAGCAGTTAATTTGGATCTTGTGGGGGAAGAAAAAAAAACAGTTTTATTTTGTAGACTAGTGTCATCCATTGTAATCGCAGAGTCCACATTTGATCTACAACAGAAGCGAGTTGGCATCGGCATATGATGGGACACTTGATAGTTTTATTACTATGAGGATAGCGACATGTGAATCAACAGTGAAGAAAAGCCACGTATGAAGGTGTTAAGTTCTCAAAGTAATCTCAGTCTTTATTCCCCCATAGCATTTATTTTGTGATGTGCCCTCAACGCAGTATCTTCAAAGTATTTACTGTAGAATCCGACTTCGGGACTACCTATCTCGTATTACACCAGGTATGGACTACTCATACGTGTGTACTGTGGTTTGGAGTAGTGATTACTGATCGTCCTCAAAACGACTAGCCGGGGTTCTGTATCCACGGAAGTATGCTTTGAGGTGTATAGTGTTTCCATTATGAGGTTGATATCTGGCAATTTAAACACCAAACCAGATGTTCTGGATATCAGAGTAGCCCTTCCAAAATAAAAATTGCACCTAACTACGAGGTCCTTTACTAAGGCTAAGAGCGTCCGCTGGGTTTGCAATCTATTTCTTCGTGGTAGCCGTTTCAGTAGTTAGCGTGATTTGCATTTATTACGTTCGGAAAGCTAAGATGAGTTACACTGTAAGGTTGATGCTAAGGCATCTTCGCGTGCATGGTAGAATACGTTTCATCATTTCCAACCATTAGCTTCTGTTTTGTTTACTTATATGCTATAGGAAACACGCGCTGCTTTGCTTCCTAATTTATAATAATCCTAATTTCTTAAAACTTCTTGTTAATAATTCAGAAGAAAACCTTGTACATTCTTTCATAATTTTGTATCATCCTGATTTTATAATACTCATTAGTGCATTTAGTGCATTTTTTATACAAAAAGCTCTATTTATACAATTCTGCGAGTTGTGTAATTTTGGTAGATATACCGAGGGTGTCAAAAATGTATACACACTTTCGCAGTAAATATCTATTTAATATTTCTCACAGTTGAACCGAAAAACAATAATGCAGATATGACTTACATTACCTTATTCTAGGCAGTGCTACAACAAAATGGAGCTCAGAGTATCGTTTGAACAGCGGAAAGCAATTTTGAAGTGGTATTGGAAAATCGAGAATGTTTAAGTTCAAATGCAATGGAGACGTGGGTATAGAACAGAACCGCCAATGCGAGTAACAATTGCACGCATTCGAGACAAATTTGAGACTCGTGGTATCGTATGCGATGTTCGCAAGGGCAGATATGGCAGATCATTAGTTTTACGTACTCACATTTGAATCGACGCCGATGGTGGGCATTTTGAGCAACTGTAGTAACTGTAAAAATCTAAGATGGTTAGTGCTCGTCATTTTCTGTTTGTGTGAATTCAGTTTTGTTATGTTAACAGTCTTTTTCTCTGCTTGAAGTGTGTATATACATTTTTGGCACCCTCCGTATATTCTTATTTTACATTCCTCTTAATGAGATTTTTATTTCCATTTCTCAATTAATTATTCATAAAGAACCTTTTTGATTATCTGCATTTCTAGATCTAAAGCAAATGTAAGAATTGGAAATGTTGTTATAAAAATTATAAAATTTACTCTTTGGTGGGGAAAATTAAAGAGTTTTATCCTTAAAATGTGTTGTAAATCAAAGTTAATCGTATTTTTCTTTGGATGCCTTTGAATGTATTCATATTTATCCGTATCTCCACTAACTCTATTCCATTCAGAAAGAAAACACGCCACCGCCAGCTGACTTCTAATTAAGAGTGGAGCGGCTGTCATCTTTCTAAAGGCAACTCTTTTTTCCGCATGTGTACAACCACTTGCTAAGTTGCAAAGTGACAGCTCTTTCATGCTTACTGCGGCATAGTATGTATCCGCCGTGCAAAGAGTTCATCTCCATCAAACTCGACATGATTTAAAGTGTATGTGCGATACAGCTTTACACTTGGGTGGAAGTGACAGACATGCTTATGGTGCAAGCAAGCCTTTACGCGGAGAGATAGCCTTGAAGCATTAGCTCAACATAAAATAATGTATGGGCGTAAAGTTGGAAGAAAATGACTGTAAAAAGGTGCGAGAAATATATGCGTGTATTGATGCAATTCACTTACTGTCTGCTTACATACATTTATAGTGTATAAATACAAAGCCCTTATTTGGACGTGTGGCCGGTTTGACGGGGATTTGCTTGGCCCGGGGAAGCACGATGTTTGCCAGCAGAATCGGATATTCATTGCCCCTTAAATTCAAGCGTATATATTTCTGTAAGCATTTACAGCACACGAAACACCATTATTTTAGTAATTCAATAACATTTCGTGTACAAGAAATTTCTCTACTCCAATATCTAATGTTTTGTATCCATACATGACCGTGTAAATAAAACAATGCTTCGTTCATAAAAATAAACAAGAGCCAATAGAGCGAACGTTAATATTATCCAACACCTAATTGCAGAAATTAATTCTATTCACATTATCGCGTGGTAGCAATTCCTGAACTACAGTTATGTCATTACGGTTTCAATTTTAAAAGTTTAGTGGCATTCCAAGTCGAGGTTTGCGAAATTTCTGATTCCTGTGTTAATCTTCTCAGAGATTTTCTCTGGACTTCGTTCTTCTCCGATGTCAAGTTTTTCCTCTGTAAGAACACGGTGATTTCCTTTCAGTTTCTTATCAGGAACAGATACAGTTTCCATTTCTATTCACAAGATTACGAACAGTTTCTCTGTGAGGTGCACCAACAGAAGGGAATCTGTCTATAAATCGCCGTCTCACTTCTCTACAACAGTTTGTTGCTACATAGGAATCATACATGAAGATTCTTTGTGCTAAAAATATACGGGCTTTTTGGCATTATAACAGGACTAACAAACTATAACACTGAAACACGTGGTCTCACAACGTTCAACTCCTGTACAACACAAAAACTTCGCGTCAGCACACGGAGAGGCGGGAAAGTCGGGGAGGACAGAACCGGTTAGAAACAGGATAGGAAAATCCCCGTTATGTCAGCCACGCGTCCAAATGAAGGCTCTGCAGTTGATTAAATTACTAAATTTAGCAACAGCAAATAATACAATTTTAAATCACCATTTACCTCATCTAATTTATGACAAATTTAGTAACGTTTGACTAAATGGATAACCAGTAAATTATCTGCAGTTTATTCATAAACTGTGGAGTTTGGGAAGTTCCTAGGAGGTCGGTTCAGCAGGCTCTATTGTTGCGAATGTAAACCTTGTTTTATGTGAAAACAATGATACTATAATTACGAAAAATTCAACAATTAAAATGTTTTACGTACTAGTGTCTTTCGTAGCCGTGATAGAATTTCTTGTGCTACTCTTGACAACAAAAATGTTTGTAGATTTTCATATCAGAATTTCAGCTGTGGCCATGAAAAAGGGATGTGTCACAGTTTCATTAATTAATTAAACATTTCGCGACAAACATTTGATTTCAGAAACTGTACAACATAAAAGCTGAAGCACTTTCAGTAACACAGCAGATACTCTGTGCGATCACAATATTCCGTAGTCACAAACATCTTTATCGTAAACGTTTGTAAACGTATCCAACGCAACACTATGTAATTTTATTAATTTCTGCCCAATTATTACGTATAACGCGTCTATGGTAAGTCTTGAAAGAGTACATGTAGCTTTGCAAAAATCTACAATTTGTAGTTTGGCATTGTTTGCATGAAGTCACGGCAGGATTTTGTAGCGGCATCTATCATAATTTCTGAAAGAAATAAAAAGGCATTTATCAGAATTGTTGAACACAAGTGTCTCAAGTTTAGTTTCATGTTTGTGCTTCTGACTGCATTAAAGAAATTGAAACTTTATTGATGCCCGCTGACCATACTGAATAGGTATTTGACTACATCCAACTGAACACATTTTACAAGTTTTGATATACGTTACGCCATCTTGTGAAATTACATTAACGACTGCGTAAAATAGTGCAGGTGACTAATATGTTTTCATAATCTCACAACACTGCCCGTGATAATTCGTAATATAGCTTTAATATTAACAAAACATCAATGATTAATAATGAACAGAGTTGCCAAATACAATGCAGAAATATAATAGAACTCAATGAACTATTTATTAATTTCAAATTCTTCAACAAAAATGTGCATACATGTCCAAGCTTGTTCTTTCATGGGCACTTCGTGTTTCATCCACAAGAAGACCAACACTAAATGCGCTGTGAATATCGCCAGCCCGCGAAGAAAGCCGCTAGCAACATGAATCTAAACGTGGAGTAACCCCAAGAACATAAACCTAAGAAGCGAGTTCTGTACACCTACACATTGCCCACTCTACGTTCACACTTAAAGTGATTCTAATAAAAACAACATATAACGTATCCTTTCGCAGTTCGCGGCAGTAATGCTGTTATACAGTACGGAAAAAGTCTTATTTCCTGGAAGTGAGATTATAAGCCTTCCAGCTGTTTGTTTATGTTGCGTTGATATGATATGCATGGGAAATGCGGTCTGAAGAAAACAACGTTGTCACGTCTCTGGAATTTCTTTCAATACTATGTAGTGTTAACAGATATTGGGTGCGGAAGTGGTAGAAAGCATTTATTCCATATTTGTTATTTAAGGAGCCCTCAATATATTTTTAATTCTATGGTTAAAAGGAAATGTTCATAGTTTCTGCATATTTGTTGTTGTATGAAAGTAGCAGTGACAACCCTGGAGTATGCCCAGGCATCTCGTGCAAATGTATTACTCTTTAAAAGAAAGCGGCAATACTAGAAAATGCAAACTCAATGGGATGGAGCGAGGTCATTAAGGCTGCTGCGCGCTTTATTTTCAGGAATACGTGTAGCACGTAATGAAAAGGGAGACATCTTGGCAGTAAAGTGCAGGACAAACCTTAATTACCCTTACCCCCGTTTAAAGAACTAACTGTAGGATGACGTCGGTATGCCTGTAGGTTCATATAGAAAATTCAAGCCCTCACGTGAAGGGGAGTCCGCCTTGATGTAAACAACTACAAATAGTTAACACTGCCAATCGTTTATCAGCATCACGTATGTCGTCAACCATGGCAAATAACGATTAATCGAGTTTCTGAAAGTGAGCTAAAGTTTGTAGACCTGTCTGAAGTAATTTGTTTCTTTATAATTTTGTATAGGCTTGGAAATTCATTCCTCTAATTTAAACTGAAACTTCCAACTTTCTGCCCTAATAGATAATTGCATTTCATTGTAAGTAATGTTGGTTAGGTTACGTTGTGTTCGGCCTAAGTCCGCAGTGTAACCAAACAATAAC
This sequence comes from Metallyticus violacea, assembly GCA_030762175.1. Classification (NCBI taxonomy): domain Eukaryota; kingdom Metazoa; phylum Arthropoda; class Insecta; order Mantodea; family Metallyticidae; genus Metallyticus; species Metallyticus violacea. The sequence goes on along the minus strand of CM060846.1, from coordinate 274,948,007 downwards.
ACTGACAACAATGAGATAAATAATGTGATGTATTCAATTGGTGATCCTATTTAACCTAACCACAATTATAATTTTTGTAATATTTAAACCGATCTCTATCATTAAATGATCGTAATTATTCTCCATTTCACTTTGACAGCAAATGTGGTAATAGCTTCTCTAACCTCCAGATCTTTAAAGATAGAGTAACAAGCGCATTCTTAGCTAAATTGTGTAGATTGCACTATGTATACACCAAAGAGAATGCATTCCTTACAAGTGGCCTTTGCTGGTCGTGAAAGGTTCACAGCTTTGCAGAGTATGCAACTTTAGCCACCTTCACGGTTTATTTCATTTGGTAATCCTTTCAAAGTTCACTGCAAAAGTGGAAGGTGTAAGTGTGCCGGGAAGCTTTCGCACTTTGGTTGCTAAGTTCATACAGGCAAAAATGTCATCAATAAACACCAGCCTGAACATCTAGCTAAACGGTACGTGTCGTAATGGCTACAAACAACTCAAAAATTCGAAAAAGGTACGTTATTTTACTCATGTGAAGAGAGAGGTAAGGAAGTATTCTTTGTTACATTTAAATGTCCGAAGTTAATTCAGCAAGATTAGGGTGCAATAATACATCAAAGTGAGGAAATACACCTCCTCTGTGACAAGTATAAACTAGACCATTTGACCCAAAGAAAAGTAATAACATAAAACTCTACTACAGCTACCCCCTCCCATTATTCTCATATTGTCGGTACATTTGAATTTCTTCTTGCCTGAACTTGGTAAAAAGACCCATGTATGTGTTGCACTCACATTTATGAGGGAGTGGATGGGGCAATTTAGAGGAGCAGTTCACTTCTTTGGGGTCCGGCATTGTTTCACATGAAATACTGATGGAAACAGCCGTTTACTTAGGACGAAGAGCAATAATAATTTCGTGTTTACAAAAATCTTCCCCAATCATTTCCTTATCTTGTTAAATTATTATTAACTTTTTGTACTATTTATAAAAATTATTTAAGAATATTTGTCTACACCCTTAAGGAAAAGCAATACTTTTAATATATAAAATAATACACAGCAGTTTCACTAGCCACTTAACATTTGGTTTTATGCAATTCATATATTACAGACAACCTACAAACATAAATCGCAATTCCCATTCAGAATTAAAATAACGATATACTTGAGGTGATACTTTAGAATCTGCTGGTCCTGGTGATCTAGTGGTAACCTTATTTGCCTCGTTAACATTTTGGGTTTAAACTTTTCGGGCGTAAAAATCATAAGCATGGTTTCCTTCGTAAGGGAAGTAAAGCCGTGGGTCCCGTGTCGTACATTTACGGCACGAAAATGAGCCTAAAACCTGAAAGAAGAGGCCTCCGAGCAAAATTTACCGGCCGTTTTACACCCTGAATTGAATGGGACTCTGATGACCTTAGAGATGTTATAGAGCGTCCGTAAGGAAAACAAACTAACAACTTTAGAAGTCTAGAACAGCAGTGTCCAAACATGATACATTTGTGATGTTACCTCTGCCACCAGACTAGGTAGAGACAGAAAGAGAAAGGTACCTGAGTTACACAAGTGGTGGAGCAGTGACGGTAGAGTTATTGTCATCATCGATATATATCTGATATATCTTTTAATACTAAGTTCTAATTTTTTAATCACAAATGCAATGTAGCTTAAAATGTGACATTTAATTACCTTACAATATTGTCATATATACATATATATAGTTTAACTATGTATATTAATGCATTCCTATAAGGCTTTACATCTAAATAAGCACATATGCACTTGTATATGTAACCAGAATTAAAGGCCACATTTGATTAAACTAATATGGTTATAATCAATGCTAATAATTAATATAAATACCTGATGCGTGTATATAGTTTGTATTAAAGGTACTGTAGTCATAGGAGAGCACATGTGTTAAATGTTTAATAAAGGGTCATTATGTATTTGTGTGAATGTACAAATGGGAATGCTGGTTAAGCTAGGGATGTTAAAAGTTTTGACCTCGGGAAAAGGATCGCTTCGGTCCTGAGAAGAAGCAATTCTCTTTTCAAAGGCTTTAAAGAAAACCATTTACCGAGACGCGTAACTTGCCTTCTTAACAAAAGCAGAGAAACATATTCTTTCTATAATATTGTATAACTATTCTATAGTTATATTCTATAACTAACGGTGCTAATGACAATAAGGGTAGCATTCTTGCGAGAAATGTACAAATGTCAACCTTAGCTGACAACATAAGTTTATGGCCCCTCATAACAACAACATTCAGACACGTTGACTGGTTTTTGACAGAGAGATGTTTCTTATTTATGGCCGAGAAGTGGTCTATAGCGATTTCATTGTGGGTAAATCTGAAAGGGCAGGAAGTGAAGGGGATGTTAGATAATAAAAGTTTCCGAGTATTAATTCCGTTCTTGGAATTACTATAACGTGAGAGGTATTTTCAGGAAATTGCTCCAACTCAACCAATAGGAATCATTCAAAATTGAACGAATCAGAGCGAGCCTGTATAATTACAGATATTAAGGAAGGACCAATAAAGCAGAAAAAATCGAACCGATCTCCATAAATTTCGCGGATTATTTTTCACGGTGGGAGGTTCCTAATAATACAATAAACTTTACATCTAATATAATGTAGAGAGTAGAGAAGCCGAAAGACACAGAGCAGTAGGACGCAGAGCAGTACGATACAGAAAGTAATAAGACACAGAAGAGTGAGCATATGAGCAGAACATTCAGGAGTGGAGGATAGGAGCTAAAGGTTGAGGTCGGAGGAAGGAAAAGAAAGAGTTAATTGAAATAGGCGGGTGTAAGGATAGACAATCAGAATCAAAGTGCGTGAAGTCTGTAAGAAAAGAATCACAGCCAGTTAGAGCAGCCGGAGATTGTATACCGATAAGCATTATATATGAGACAACTGAAGTCTTTCACACATTTCCAAGCTTACACGAACAGTCCATTATTCTAATAATAAGTGTGAATAAATAGCGTCAACTAAGAACTCAAGTGTTTCCGTGTAGCCTGATTGATTTCCTTTCCTTCCCTTCCGTATGACTCAAACGAGTCACAAAATTCCAGAAGTTCCCTGAGGTAAACATTCTGATCCCGGCACAAGGGACATGCAACCAAGAAGTCAAAGAAACAATTTCCCCCTCCTCATCTCGCGAGCGGACCCTCCATCCTCCGTACGGCCGAATATATAAGGGGAAGACTTTTTTGTATCCAAAATGGTGACAAAAGTAAAGTGCCTTATTTCCAATAAATATTTATCATGTCTAGCCTTGTAGTATTTAAATAGACACCACCATATTGGTTAGGGCAAATATATTCTATTTGCGTGTTAATTTGACTATATTAATTTAATCTTTAAAATCTATAATTATTATTCCGAATTTTTCTTTCCAGGTGAAAGTACATCACACAAACTACGAGTTGAAAACACCAAATTCTTATGCTCCTAAGATTAAGAATGTTGTAAAAATTTCTTAGAGAATTTCGGAACTTATTGGTTAAAATATTAAGCCATTCAATACTAGCGGCTGAGGAAATATTCCCCAATTTAGTAGATATATTTAAATATGTAAGTCTTGCATAATGCAGTAACGAGGTATATCGAAGACCTGCGATGCCATCTGAAAAACAACGAAAGGAAAGAATAAAAATGCTAACTTGCTATATACTCTTGTCTTGACGAAATTTCAGATAGAAGTGATAAGGCTGAACTAATTATAATTTTTAGGGGGATTGAAAGCGAGCTAAATATTACTGAAAAACTTTTGGATATAACTTCTCTTAAAACTAAAATCTAGAGTAGTTCATAATGTTGCAAACAACTTTAATTTGTATCTCTGTGCTGTGCCAAATTTTCCTGTTACGATTATTTGCAGCAAAATTATTGACAATATTTGGTCCCGGTATATATTCTAGCATACGTTTAAAAAAATAACCTACATTAGCGAGTATCGCAAAATCGTGACAATCACTTGGTTTTCCTCCTGAGACTGCACTACTTCTTTCCAAACAAATTTACATTAACTGGTTAAAGCAAATCATATCATAGAAGACATCCTCAGAAATAAAACTAAATTGATAAAAATTGTTTGTATGAGAGTTGAAGCTTTGAGCTTTCTTCTTTTCATAAACCAAGAATAAATTACAACCCTCTAATCCGCCTCTGGAAGAATAAAAGGACGAGTGGCTTTACCAAACATTAAGGGTGCATAAGCGAGTCGTTCTTTCGCAGTGAGTGGAAGGAGGTGATTTTGCCCTCCCTTTTCATGGTAATGTTTGGGCACCACTGCTCTAGAAGACATAAGGAATCGTTTGCGCCAATGTTAGAAACTAAAACAATTAAATACATTACCGATACTAACAATATCTACGTTACTACAGGAAGCAGGGGCGGCTCGTCAATAAGGGATAAGTGAATCCGGCCACCCGAAGTTAAATGCCATAATTATTTACCATTTTCTCTTCTCTTCTCCTGGCCCTTATTACTACATATACATAGTAGTAAGGGCCCCTTCTCAATAATGATTCGCCATTGATCACTTCTGGTTATAAAACGATCAACCACTGATTACTTTTTTTTTTATCCTAGTAACTAGTATACCATGAAATCATCATTGCCTTCATAATATACTTTCAAGCAACGTTACGTGAACGAAAAAGCTAAAATCAAGTCATCACCGTCTTTGCAACACAATTTCATACAACACACTTGAAAGAAAAAAACTAAAATCGTCGCCCTAACAAACATACCAACATTCAAAAACGTCCCAGTACTGATGCACATTGGACCGTGATTTGCAAGAGGGGAGGGAAAAACTGATTAAAAATATTTTAACTCTCAGAGTGAAATAGGTGTCGGCGCGCTTAGTGGGAGAGGTTACGAGACGCATGGGGTACGAACCCGCAAACATTACACGCAAAAGTACAGAACACAACGTTATGAGGTTCACGTGAAAGTACAGAACACAACTTAATAGTTGCGGGTTCGTACCCCGCGCGTCTAGTAACCTCTCCCACTGAGCACGTCGAAATCTATTTCACTCTGAGAGCGAAAATATCTTTAATTACCAGTTCTTATTTAATTTTTTTAAACAAACAAATCACACTGACATTTAATTTCAGTGCTTGGTGATGTGAATTATTGCGTAGAGCAAGACTTTTTTCAGTTCTCCGTAGCGTATCATGTTAATTTCAATCATTCAGAGACTTTCTGTTACATTATGCAATGTGAAGACTTTACAGTTCTAAGTTGTAACGTTTTGGCGGTGGGCACTTAAGACATATGAAATGAAATGGCAAATTGGGCAAGGGGTATTTTTTAAGGAAGGAATCGTTTTCAGGCCTAAGTACCTCCTCGGTATTTGCCATTTATGAGGAGCGAGGAAAATCTAAAAAAAAAACTCAAGGAGGACGATTCTCATGGGAATCGATACCTAGGCTTCCCGCTCACGAGTCCGCGCCTTAACGACCTCGGCCACCCGTGGCGGCATACCTAATGTGAGAACTATTTCTAACGACATGTTCATTTTCATATACGCAAGATATCCGAGAAGGAAAAAATATTCCAACGCGTTATTAATGCTTAACTGCCTGGGGCGGATTAATGTTCTGTCTAATGCCAACAATAATGTTTTACTTCTGTTGGTTTAAAGATAAAACTATAATGCCGTGTGTTAAGTTTTGGGAGCATCCATCACGATATTTGAGTAAATTCTAACGCCTTTTACTTCAAGGCATAATATAACTTATTTAATTTAATTTAGTAAATTCAGTGTGTGAAAATTTCTTTTACTTGCAAAATAAATGTTCTCAAAATTAAAATATGATTTTTTCCGAACAGAATTCCGTATATTTCATTGCTTACAACTTTATATGTCATGAACAAGTGTATGCGTGTGTTTTCGCCCAATGTGTATTAAAAAGATCTCTACTTTCACCCTAGCAATTGCATAGCCGATTAGTATCAAGGGGCTTTTTTGAAAGTGAATCCTCGTTTATCAAAAAATAAGTGCCTTAAGTTGCGAGCGTTAAGTGGGGTTATATTTTCTCTCATTCCATTCTCATAGTAATAGTATTTCATTGTATACATTTATTGCTTTTAACTTTATGATTTTAGGGTAAGTGTGTGCGAGTGTGTTTGCCTGTAAAACATCCCAACTTTATTGCACAAAAAATATTCATTCATTTAGTCTAACAAAATTTTTAGAAAGTGAGGTAAGTAATGCCATGGATGTGATATAGGTATTTTTTTTTTTTCATTTTTAAAGCAGAATGCATTTTATGTAAATGTGCTAGCTGAGATATATATGTGAGAATTCCTAACAACTCTTCAGTTGGAAATATTATTGTCTCTAACATGACAAGTGCACAGTAACGTACTATCGAGTCATTAGTGTGTTGGTTGGACAAAGCCATTAGGCCATGCAACATATTGGACATCAACGTGATATCACCTTGAATAAGGCAGCAATTAGAATGGGGGACAATGATAGCATCTGGATACATGTTGGTGTTTAGAACGTGAACCGATGCCCGCAGAGGTCTTATCGCGAATTGATACGGAAGTCACAGTTTGTAAATTAAATCATCAAAAAGAATTATATATTTTAATGCGAATAATAGTGAGCGAAAAATAAAGTGTAGACTGTATGTTTTTGTTGTAGAACGCAGCCATGATATGTGCATTCGATTGGACTCTTGGAGAAACATATGCGGAGAGGGCTGAGAATGCAGGAAAGAATGATTTTGTGTGTGTGTGTGTGTGTGTGTGTGTGTTGTATGTGTCAGTGATGCGATAGTAAAAATATTTAAACACCATACTACACAGTGATTATTACAGTAAAAACAGTGAAACGATGCATGATCCCTCCTTTCTTTTACAACGCATTTTTATTACCGACTACATAATTACATCAGAGGTCATTAAATACAGGGAGACAGCCATATTTTATTGAATATTTTTGAATGATTTAAAAAATGTAATTTCCATTCCAAAACGTACTCTTTGAATGAATTAATAGTTTACCAACACTAAAAATATTCTTTAATTACTTTTTTTTTTTGCAATTTAAACATTTTATACAATATGTTTTCGCATTCAGGTGTATTTTATTTATAAACATGTTAATGAGCTGGTATTAAATTAACAAATATTTCATCGTACAGCATTTTACTTGCCGCATTTATCAATACATATGATTATTTTTACATTTCAATGTTAATTATTGTAAATACTATAGCGAGAATTATTCTGGTAAACATACACTGCACGAGTTCGTTGAATGATTTAAAAACTCTTAATTTCTATTCCAAAACGTATCTTTGAATGAATTATTAGTTTACAGACAGTGAACATGTTCTTTAATTACATATTTTTTGCAAGGTTAAAAGGTTTTCTAATATTCCCTAACATTAACTATTTGAAGAACAAAGTAATAAAATTCCCCTGCGTTACAACGCATTTTTATTACAGGTTACAGAACTACACCAGAAATCATTAAATACTGGGAAACAGCGATATTTTTAGTTTTGCTGAATGATTTAAAACAATTTATATTTTAAATATATTTTTGAATGAATTATTATTTTACAGATAGTGAAAATATTCTTTAATTACATCTTTTTCGCAAAGGTAAACAGCTTTCTAATATATACTAACGTTACCTATTTGAAGAACAAAGTAGTAAAATTCTCCTCCTTTACAATGCATTTTTATTACAGGTTACAGAAGTACATCGGAGGTCATTAAATACAGGGAGACAGTAATATTTTTAGTTTTGTTGAATGATTTAATACACTTAATTTCTAATCCAAAACGTATCTTTGAATGAATTACTAATTCATAGACAGTTAAATGAAATTGTATTTTTTGCACAGTTAAACATTGTATAACAAACATATTTTATTGAATTGTAAATTAGACAAATTTACTGAATTATCGAGATAAAAACACAAATGTTGTTCTAATATTTTATTGTGGCATTCCTGATGTACGTAGACTTAACAAACTTTAAGAAACTACTGTACATTAGTATGAAATACATATGTATCACAAGGTAGGGGAACATGGTCGAGAGGAATAAAAACAAGTAAATGTAAAATACGACTATTGCAAATCGTTTTTTTTTTTTTTCCGAATGGTGTTTAACGCTTTTAGTACTGAGGCACCGCAGGCAGTGAACAAAAATGATACATATGAAATGATATATTGGGAAAGGAATTTATGAGAAAGGAAACGTTCCAGGCCTAAGTTTAGGGTACCTCCCTGGCATTTGTCATTTATGATTGAGGAAATCCTCGAAAAAAAAACTCGGGTAGGACGGTCCTGGTGGAATTCGAATTCCAGGCCTCCCGCTCACGAGTCCGCGCCTTAACAACCTCGACCACACGTGACGGTTTTGCAAATCATACATAAGTATATTTTATTATAGGCGGTGTAATAATAAGTGAAAATGCAGTGCAAGGCACAGAATAGCTTTTTGTCTGTTATTCTAGATGCGTGCAAGTTTGCAAAAATGTTGACACTACTTGATAACATTCTTTGCACAGTAAGTTTTATGAGCTTGACACATTAGTCCGTTGGTTAATATACTGTATTGATAACATGTAAAATGATTACATTATTTAAAAATGACTAAAATTGATACGTTATTGTACGTTAGCATAAAAGCAAAAACTTTGGGAAAATATGATTGAAAACGTGATATTCGTTTACATACATATTTTTAGCAATAGTTGCTAATTTATTTGTACAAATGTACAAACAATAAATAAGCTGGATGCGTTGGTACACATATGTTAAAATGGTAGCGTAATATTATGGAGATCGTAGTGCATTGCAGTACAAATATGAACCAAAAATGGACAAAATCAATAATTAATTTACCTAGTAATTCACATCCGGAACCTCCTACGAATTTGAAGCTGAAAATACCATAGAGATCCTTAGGTAAAAAGGAAATATTTCTTTATGATTTATACATTTGCAGATTATGCAATATGTGTTTCAAAACCAGAAACGCGAGATGTTATGATTACTTTTATCTTTTTAACGATTTAAGTCACCACTGCGCATGCGCAATACCCAGCATGGTCTCCAGCCAATGGTATTGGTTTTCCGCATTTCCTCGCCCGAGAGACTAGTAAGAAATACCTTGCCCTAAACACCGACAGAAAATCCATTTAGATCCGAACTCCCAAATTTTCAAAATGCTTTTAACAACCTTTTTTGTCGGGGTGGGAAAACCATAGCAGGCTGGCCCAAGGGAAAAATATTGACAGGTAAAAATACAACCCTGGGAATGTGAAGCCTAAACAGGTTGAAACCTAATTGTGGTGGCACGCAGCGTTCAGTAGGTCGCTAGAATCATCTCCATAGCAGTTCGTTTCGAGTATGCTGTTTTATATTTCTTTTTCCCCTGGATATTAACGCATTTTCACATTGCAACATAACAGTACCAATGGTGGCCTAAAAATAATGTTTTCGCATCGTAACACACTTTTTTGCATACTTACAACATTTTGGCACCGTTATCAATTTTTTTGTATAATAACATTTGTTGCATCGTAACAACGTTTTTGCACAATTTTTTTCATCGTAACAATGTTTTTGTTCATTAAAAATCGAACGCAATGCGAAAATATTCTGATTGCTACATAACATCTTATTTAAGTGAGAAATATTTTTACAACACACAACTTGACTCACATCTACCAATCAATAAAACCCTACTCACCTGAAGGAAACTGGCCACCAAACGTTGTTAGGGTAAAATCAGGAATTGCAAAACATCAAAATTTATTAGTCAGGAATTCTTAAAAACATGAAAGCTCCATTAAGTGTAACCCCCCCCCTATCCTCCGTGAACAGGTAGTAACCGGTGGACCCTGGAGGTATGCCGCGCGCGACCTTCCTCTCAATAGACACGGGCGAAAACAACACACAGCACGAGCTAGTATATGTTATTTTACATTTTCACGGCTTATTTCCTAAAAATATTACAAATTAAGACACTTTGCATTGCAACGTAACAAAAGTAGCAGATATTCCATGACGAGACTAAAAATTATTTTTTCGCGCAACATCGTTTATTTTTACAAAGCTGAATAGTTTTCTGCCTCTTGTATGTTAATAATCGATTGCGGCGAGAAAATATTTTTGATTGCAACATAATATTTTTTGCTACATAACTTACCTTTTTGCAGTATAACTTTTTTTATAAAGTTAAACAATGTATACAATACGTTTTCGTAAAGCAGCTGTATTTTTATTTATCAACAAAATATAGGATGGTATTTAGTAATTTGCGAATTGGTCTTCTATTTCTACATCGCATAGATATGTGATGTACTTCATTTCCAACAGTAATTCTAAAGGATTTCGCTAGCCCACGGCTAGAGTATGTCCGGAGAGGCTTGCGATACCATGGAGACAGAATACCTGTGCCCTGATGACGGCATGTGTAGGTTCCAACAGGTTATCCCCCTTTGCTCTTGGCTTTCCCCAATGAGTTTGTTTTCTCTCCTCCCCTGATGCACAACACTGTCCAACGTGAGACGTTATTGAATGTTGGAATGCTTGTTAAGTCGATGATTTTAGATGTTTCTTACAGGTAGGTTGTTTGAGATTGTGTTGTTAAGACGGTGATAACTTCATTTTAGCTTTTCCTTACAGGTACGTTGTTTGAAGTTATGTTGTGAAAGCAGTGATGACTTCATGGTATAGTAGTTACTAGGTAAAAAGGTGATCAGTGGCGTATCTTTTTATAACCTAAAGTGATCAGTGGCTCATCATCCCCCGAGGAAGGGCCCTTACTACTTACGTTATCTTAAGGCAGCATGAAGACGGCCCATGGTCAGCGCTCGGTTTTCTATCTTCTTATGAACCAGGTGTTGAGGGGTTACTGACACCACACATAACTGATTAGGAGTGTTTTGCTCTTTTACTTAAATTTTGTGGCTTCCTTACGGTTTGTCAGTGGAAAGTTGACACTGTGTTAACGGTTAAGTTAAAAAAAAAAAAAAAAGTATCTGTTTTGTGGCAAAGAATAAAATGGATCCTTTATTGATGACTCCATTTTCACGTCTATTTTAACTTGGAAGTTGAATCATTTGGACATCATCAACTGAAAGCTATAGAAGCTTACCAAGCCTACCCAAATGAATTTTTTTTTTTTTTTATGGCTCGAAAAATTCTTGTTGACAGCATGTGAAGTGAGAAATATATCTTGTCTGTAGGAATGATATTAGAAAACAAAAGAGGGGGCAAATTTCATTTCTGCACAGGCCTACAGAACGACATGCGTGTCACAATTACGATACATCAGTAGGAGTAAATCGGTTTAAATATTCATAAAATTTATTGCTGTTTCTGAAGTGACTGCAGAAGGCTTAAGGCGTACTTTAACAGCTGAATTAGAAGAATTGCATATAAATCAGAACATCATAACATAACGTAAGATGGAGCTGCAGTATGAGAAAATGTCGGAGAGGATTATAAGTCTTGATAAATCACGCCATTTGAGAGTCATGTTATTTATGGTCTACCCTTCTACAGAGGCCATGAGCCGCCTCTGACAGGAAGTATACATGAAAACTATGAACAGTTGCCGTACGTACGTCAAGCCTCGCAGTTGCTTAGTTAAAAACAGCACGTATAACTAAGGCTAAGAAGCGAGAACACATAAATACAGGTTCAAATCCTGAGCAGTTTCCTTCTCTTCTTTGTTTTGTTCTTGACTCAGGAGTCAGAACACGCAAATTCTGGGCATATGTCTATTTATTTTCTTTTTATTCTTATTATTTATTTATTTATTTATTTATTGTAGTGCTTTGTACCTGCTCTCACCACGTTAGCACATAGGCATTCTCGACTGTTTCAGTTTCCTTTTTCGTTGACAACTATTGTTGTACGTGTGTCACAGTCTTACACTTACTCTTATAAAATGACCTCTTGAGCCTTAAAAGGGCAAAATTAATCTTATTTTATTTAGCTATGTTCCTACGATAAACTATGAATATAAAAAAGAATTTTCTCGACACATTTGCGCCCATGACGGGCGTATACCGTGAACATACCGATTCAGCAACGCTGTCGGCACTGCAAGTTCTTAGAAGGTACTTAAAGAGTGCATGCTTCCTCCCCCTAGACATTTAATGCCTGTTTTATGTCTCTGATTCAAGGTTTGATGCATTCGGATCACGTGACACAACCTATTATCTCCATGGTCATTTGCATTATGACAATAGGCGATAATATTATGCTTATGAATGGTCTTCTCTTGGCGCGAAGGTTGCATAAGATCAATTTTCCTTTAAAGGTTAGGCACGGTTAATGCTGCTACCTTATAAATGCACGCAGAGCAATGTCGACTTTGCGACATTTCAGTGTTGCATAAGGCTCTAGTACACTAATTTAATTTATTAATACAAACATTAACCGATATTACAATAATTACATATTACAAAATCAGTAAAACCACCCGAGTGAGCAAAACTCGTGAACGGATGTACTTCAGTTAAAAAATAATTTACATTAAACATTTATCCAACTGGTGATCAAAAGCTGTTGTACGTATTCACAGATGTTCTTAGTACCTAAAGAATTGCAGTGGATTAATAACGGACTAACATTATTCGTATTCATAAATCGGAAATTGCGATAGTCAGTATTAAATGCCAAGTTCAGCTCAAATGTTAGTCTCTTTATCGGGAGGGCAGAATAAAGGCGGATTATCTTTGCAAAATGAGTGGCTATGTGACTTTTATGCATAGAATTCATGAAATGAGATGGCGGAGGGAAACATTTTGGCCAAAGTGAATATAATTATAAAGCATGATACTGTATCTTTTAAGAATGGGTATAGATTTGCCAAAGAAAATGCGAAAAGATTTTTAGCACTAACTTGTCCTAAATCTATATGTCAATGAAGATAACGGCGGCTTGCCAACTTCGGCTGTAACAAAAAGTTCTAACAGCACTTCCTTATTATGCTTGGAGTTCATGTCAAGATATAAGTGCCGATCTACATAACATTAGTTAGACCAGTTACGTAGTAAAGCCGCTTAACAAGTATCGTAAAACTTTCTCGTGGATCAATAAACTCTCCAGCAGGATTTCCTTAAGCTATTATTTTAATAATATATAGGTATTTTCCGTACATTATTGATTTGAAAACTTTATAGGAATAATTTTAATTAATCATGTAACCTATCATATACTATAGTGATGCTACACTGAAGATGCGGGCGCTTCGTGTGTTACTACTTTTCCCAAACCTAATTTTACCGCACCAACGGATATAGAACAGAACATGTCTTACAGTGGTGCCGTACTTATGCCTTTCTTGCATGCACTTCAAAACAACAAAGCAGGCAGCGTCGGGGAAATGTTCAAACACTAATATCGCCTACTTTGGACAAACTAAAGGCATCTCCTGACGTCATTCAAGTATGCTATTGTAGTGGCGGTGTGTTTACAAGTTAGGATTGGTTCTGATCAAACTGAGTCGATAACCAACATTACACTGACACGGTCGGTCCTGGTGGTGTAGTGGTAACCATACTTGCCTTCTAAATCCAAGATCGCGGGATCAAACCCGGCCAGGATCGATGGATTTTTAGGGCGTAAAAATCCTAAGTATGACTTCTTTCAGAAGGGAAGTAAAGCCGTGGGTCCCGTGTCGTACATTAACGGCACGATAAAGAATCTCAAGCATGAAAGAAGGGGCCTCCGAGCAAAATTTGTCGGCCGTTTCACGCCCAGAATTGAATGGGATGCTGAATACCTGAGATGTTAAAGAGCGTCCGTAAATAAACTAAATCAACAATAACAACAATACTGACACGGGCGGCCGAGATCATTAAGGCACGGACTTGTGAGCCGGAGATCTGGGGGGTCGATTCCCGCCATAATCGTCCTTCCTGACTGACGTTTTCCCTCAGTTCTCATAAATCAAAAGGTTATTTAGAACAAGCTTTCAACCTGCACTCCTGCCTTTGATTTGTTGCCTTTTTTACACTTACTAATCTATCGATGTTTGGAGTGAAATACTGAGCTCTGCACAATCGGAGAGCACATTTTAAATTATAATCGGTCAATTGGTTTCTTTGAGAATATTTATTGATCTTCATCAGAAAAATATATAGAGCTATCATATACGTAAAAATGCGGCCAACAAGTCTACGAAATCTATGAAGTTTGATGAAAGTTCCTGTAAAAGAGGCAAATCTTTTGTATTATAAAAGTTATCCATCTTCACACTGCAAGTCAAAGAACTCCAGCTATATGTCGACAGAAACACTTTCCATGTGCATGATAAAATGGCTTTGAAAACATTTGAAATTCCGACTCTGTACTTCCCACATCTTAAAATGTACAGTTTCCTTAATGCACCTGTATAATCATCAATAGCTCCTAATTCTATACATATTGCTCCAGAATTGACAGATTTGAAAAATGAGTTGTGTTGTTTAGTTGGCATTTCTAAAGCTTTAAGTTTAAAGTTTCATTGCTTTCTGGATGCCATACGGTTACGTGATAGGTTGACCTTTACCTGGCAAAGAAGTAATCACGTGATTGAGATGGTCACTCATGTTAGCAAAAAAGTGAGAGCACATACCCAATTTTCTCTCATGGAATTGCAAAACAGACTTCCCTTGCATCTCCTTAAGTAAAACTCTCTTCACATAACTCGAAAAACATGGTCCGATAACCTCGACTTAATCATCTCACTTCGCAGTGATATCGTATATCATTATAATCATGAGAAGTCTTGAATAAATCCCTTAAACTGATCATGACGGAGACCATTAATCCTAACTTGCTTTTGGTTTTAACCACATCCATACAATTATTTAATGTAACAATTTTTTGCATATGTTCTCTTGGTGCAGCATGCAGTAAATAGGAATAATACCATAATATTTAAGGATTTCATTTTTTTCTAGTATCCTGCCAATTACTCCCATTCCAGTACGTCCGTGCTGGTGGACTAGTGGTAACCATTCTTGCGTCATAGACCCAAGATCGGGAGTTCAATCCAGGCCACGATAGAATGGGGCGCAAAAATCCAAAATATGGCTTCCTTCGGAAGGGAAGTATGGGTCTCGTGTCATACATTTACGGCGCGTAAAAGAACCTCAAGCCTGAAAGAAGAGGCCTCTGAGTAAAATTCATTGGTCGTTTCACGCCCTGAACTAAATGGGACACCGATGACCCAAGGTGTTAAAGAGCGTCCTTAAATTCTTTTCCTACATTCGCCTACTTAACTTCAACAACTTCAGCTGGCTCTTGGATGCGGCGATAAGTTGATGACATTAAGTTCTGGGAAGCTGTCCGGAGCAAAATTCTCCCGCTGCCCGTATGAGGCACTGATTTGCCAATACTCCAGTCGTAGTTTCCCTGCGATATCTTGTGCACTTTTAAAGTTGATACGGATTGCCGATTCGCTCGCATTACGACCTTATTTCTTACTGAACAATAAATAGACTATATAAAAGATCCAGAATTTTCATTTCATTTAAGAAGATGTGTTGATCAAATAGATGCTGCTAACTTATTAATTCTTAATTTATATAACTACTAAAATATTACATTTTCACTGTAAACATAAATACCAATGCGATTAACATTAAGTTGCTGTATTTTGAAAATAATATTCCCATAAACATAACAGTTCAATACATGTATGACATCACATCCGTATACTGTACATACATATTTATTTATTTATTAAAGTCACGTATGTACTGGTTTGTGATTTATATTTTTCTACATAGAATTTAAGTGAAGGTGCTTACGAAGGTCGACAGACGTTCTTAGCTCTTGTACCATACCCCTTATTTAACAAATTTACTTAGGACCAGTTTAATCATCAGTTATACTTGGAAATTTTGGTTATATAAGCGTTAATCTAAGGTTAGTTCGTCTTAACGTCAAATAAATTCTAACCCACGAAATTTCACAAGTTAAATCACTAACTAGAGTTTAGAAATTATAAAATACATTTCTCAGAGTACAGAAGCACAACAACTTCATTCTTAAATGAAATGGTTAGTTGCGTTAGTTTTAATTTCCTATACATAAAGTTTCTTCAGCGTTTCACTTTTCATTTCCGCGTAATAACAACAGAAACAGTTGCGTTCAATTGTATGTTACGTTAGGCTAACCTTAAAAGCGGCATAATGTACAGATTTCTGATTTCCGACATCTCATCCAAAGATGAATTTCGCGTATTTCATGAGAGAATTCATTCCTAGAACAGAATTACAATAAATTCAAAATACGATTTCGCATAGCAAAAGATGTCAAAGAACTGGAGCAGATGTTGCGTCCCCGATTATAATCACAAACTGAGCGAAATCATGCTTTGAATTCACTGTTCATGATACGACTAACTTTAAGATTCCACGTGACAGGGAACTTGCACATAGTTATTGCAGCTGTATTCAAAGTGGAGAAAGGAACGGCCAATAGAACAATCTGTAAAACTGCTAGAGCAATTGTAGCTCTGAGACTTCAGTTCATTAAAATGCCAACCGAATAGGGTGATGTAGGAAATTAATGCTAAACTTTTATAACTTTGGCAAATTTCCTGGAGTTTTAGGTGCTATAGACTGTCTACACATTCACCATATCGCCCGCAGGTAATAATGCAGAAGTTTTCAGAATGGAATTATTAAATTCTTTGACAATTTTCCCCTATGTACTTTCTTCATTCTTATTTGACATCCTTCTAAACCCATGATCGCGGGTTCAATCCCAACCAGGACCGGGGAATTTTTTCGGGCGTAAAATTCATAAGTATGGCTTCCTTCGGAAACGAAGTAAAGCCGTGGGTTCCGTGTCGTGGATTTACGGCAAGAAATAGAATCTCAAGTCTGAAAGAAGAGACGTATGAGCAAAATTTGTCGGCCGTTTTACGCCCTGATATGAAGGGACGCTGATGACCTAAGATGTTAAAGAGCGTCCAGAAGAGAGAGAGATATATATCGAATCTTTATTCTTTTTCCATCCCAATTATTCCCTGATATTTTATCAACAGATCAATAATAATAATAATAATAATAATAATAATAATAATAATATACCCTTCTCACATTTGCCGCAAGCATTCGCTCTGACACTTCCTTATCCATGTTTGAAGACATATTATGGAAATAAACACATGTTCAGGTATGGGAAAACTGAAAAATTATTGCTTTTCTTAGGTTGAACAGTTGAGCATCAACTCGCTCCAAACACGAATTTTCCTTTTTATTTCCCGATGTTTCCATAGATTTGACGGTTATTGCAAACTTTAGATTATGTAATCTAAGATTAATTGAATGCAATAGAAATGAGGACTAACCCCAGTTAACCACTTTTCAAATTACACTTAAAAGTAACCTCCAGTTAGAAACTTTTATACAAATGGCATAATGTCGTTGCAGGATTTACTTGCTGAAATGATTGAGTACTTTACGGCAAATTAAGCATTTTGCCTTACCATATATTAAACAAACATTAAAACCCCTAATACTATAAATGAAAAATTGTCGGTGTCCATGCCCTATGCTTGGAAGTTCCTAATTTTCTTTAGATAGCGAAGAAACTAATGCATTTAACCTCATTCTGGGCGGTACGCAGTTTAGATGATGTTATTATACCAACTTTCCCCCGAAATTAGCTATATGAAGCCGCTTGAAACATAATTCCAGAATAAATAGGGTTAAAGCTTCCTTATTTATTGAATTTTTTGTGCAAAAATTATAAAAAAATGTAACATAAAATAATTTATAGAGCAATTATGAATTATACATAGAATAATTCATTTATATATCTTACAAGTTACGGCGCCATAAATGCCATATACCGTGCGATTAGTGATGCTTTCTACCGCGGTGCAGGGTTTTTCACGTGAGCAAGCCCCCACTAATGTGCAGCGCCGTGGATAAGGTAGTAAGCTTACCTGCCTACTTGTTGACCTTACTGACTGTCGCAGTCGTAGTACAGCTATTCCCCGATGTGTGTTGTGTTGCTCGCTTTTAATTCAACAGTATACGTAAAGTGTGTGTTTTCAACGGCTCAGCGTGTCTTTATGTGTGGTTCATATGTGTTAACTCAAAGACATAGTAATTAGTAGGGATTTGTGGCTCCATTGGTCCCCCGATTTAACAGTCTTGAGATCTCTGGAGCAAATTAAAAATGCAGTGTACAAGACGTACCTGCATACTATAAAAGAACTGAAGATAATACTCGTTAGGAAACTGTCCGGATTTTTTCAAAATGAGCCATAGGAAGTGATGAATAATTTCCTAAAGAAGTGACAAAAAAAAAAAGTGGAGAATGAACGCTGGCAGTTTCAACACATAATTTGATAAATTGGGAAACAATGAGTCTCTTATATTGTTTTGAATATTGTTCGTTTGATTTATTGCTTAACCTCCCGCTACTCACGAAACACGATTGGCGGGCTAACCCCGGCGCGCTCGCCCAAAGACAAAATGCTCCGGGGGAAAATCAAAACTGATTGCACGGTATATTCCAATAGCATTTTATAAAGAAAAGTTTCTCCCAAGCTTTTTTTATACTACATATTTAAGCAGGTGAATATGTATTGTATTTCGTATTACTCTTGTCACTTAAAGCTTTCCCCCCTCTTTTTCTGTCCAGTTGCAGGAACGTTCTTTAAACTGGATTCCATGTTTGTAAAAACAAAAACAAACAAAAAAAGCACATGAGAATTGCTGTGAGAGTACGCATGCATATAACCAAGTTTCACCCCCTCATGGTTCATAGCATAACTTAGTCCTGGTTTATTTAGAGCCTATTAACGCCAGTTTGATTTAGATCGAGTTTAATTAGTATGAGATATTCTGGTTTAAAGTGAAGTCTATGAATATAACCTTTAAGTATATGCACACATGATATATGTATGCATCATAAAACACATAAGACATCGAGCAGGAAAATAATATGATATAACCCACATATATGAATTAAGCTAGAGTGCAATATGTCTATTTTTATTCTTAAACCTGCTTAAGTTTAATATATTTAATTCTGAATTCTTTCCAGTAAGTGGTTATAGTACTAAAGTCAAAAATTTATTTCATGTTATAATCCCACGAATGTAAAACATTTCGGTTCGTTTAATAAATGGCACCCATTGCATTTAGAGTCATGAGCAAGGAAATCGGTTTAAAATGGTCGCAATATTTCTGAAAAAATATCCGCAATTGGGTTTGAAAATTTGTTCAATTCTCAAAACAATGAACTCTGTAAAATGAATTCTGTTGGATGGCCCAAAGGATTTTATAAACATATTTCAATATGCACTTTATTCGTAATGCCACCCTAAGCAATGATTCCATATTGAACCAGAGCTAAATACGATGTGTGTAATATCGATAGTCTAGGGGGTTTATGAATGTCCATCGCAATCCATTACACGTACAGTCAATGTGTTTGTTCCACTTTAGAAGTTCAATTATAACGATCCCTAAGAAACTAACAGATATACATACATTTAAAGAGGGGCAAGTACATTTACAAAGTGGACTTTAACTGCAAATAACGGTTATCGCACAGGTCCACTTCATTTTACCTAGAAATTGCAATATTAAGGAACAGCTAATTTTTATCAACTTACCGTTTAATTATATTTATACAAGTTTCAACCGCTAAATTATACTGCAATATCGTCTGTCTGCACATGAAGATATAGACCGAATTTTTTTCTAGGTTATTTTCTAATAAGTCATTTATATGAATTAAAAATAGTACGAACCCTGGAGAAGTTCCTTGTGGCGCGCCAATATTTAATTTGGTTATTAGTTTTTGTTGTTTGCGACTTGTTTGTTAAATACGATTTAAATAGTCTACAGCAATTCCTTTGATTTATAGAGAGTGGGGCTAATAAAAAATTCATTATTTACCTTGTGAAGTGGTATTTTTCGATGTAGTGGCCCCACGTTGGGCGCCAATTTGAAGTGGTTTTTATGTATGAATATGGGCAGCTCGCGGGGGCGGCACAAATCCGATGTTAATCGAATCACGATTACTTGCTACCGGCCCCGACCACTTGGATGTAGTTGGTTCTTGCAGAGTGTTTACCCGAGGGTCCCACCTCGTTCCTCGGTTATCTCAGGGGCCCGAAGTCACCGTTTCGAGTTCTCGTGGTCACGGGAAAAGGGGGGTGGAGGGAGAAGCTGCAAATTACAACGCAGTGCTTCATTAAAATCTTAGAAGATGAGATTATGGCCATCTGGTTCGTTGCCATTAACCGCGAAGTTAGCTTTGTGGCCGAACATGCGATTCTTGCAGATCTGAATCAAAGCTATTATTTAATGTTTGTAAGTTAGTGGTCTTAATCTCGAGTGAGCGAGTTGCGAAGTCATGCTTAAATACAAGAGTGGAATCGCGTAACTACATGATAGTACTCTTAGAAACTGTTTGAAATGCACTGAACGACGCCACGTGAACTAATACTCTATCACTTAAACAACTCGTCCAACTGAACTGAATGTCTCCACTGCAAATAATAATCAATCTGCGTGAAAGAACTGAATTGTCAGAACTGCATGCTTTGGCGGGGAATGTTTTTTCCTTATACACTATCTTTGAAATGAAGCCAGGTGGTTTTCTTAGCTCACAGGGGTTCTTCGGGCGCGCCCACGGCAGCTGAGTTCTTGAAATTCTTGAAAGTGATTGAAAAGTTCAAACTCGCCCATAAGTGCCCACTTTTAACTTTTCAAAACTTTCGTCTCCGATAGGTCCAATTTTAAACTCACGACGGCTGGCGTGAGGGGTCAGTCGCACCACTGGCTACTGCATGTCTCGCAGAGGATTTGACAGATAGCGAAAAAACAAAGGGCTTATTGTTTCCGCCTTCCAATGCACAGGTGGGCAGTTCGCTATTGTTACCGTCAGCGGCCTTCGCTTGAGACTATGGGGAGCGGTACCAGGTTGCCTTCTGAAGTACATTCATTTTCTTGTTAAATGTAATATTCCTTATACAATAAAACAAGATATTAAACTTTATATAAATGGTTATCACTTATCTGCTATGTAAATTCACTTAACGAGGGGCGAAGGCGTGAGGAACTGTCATACATGTCATAGGAGGATACACATGCATTTTTCCCATTGTCTAATTTTTTAATTTTAGAGGCCACAATCATTAAAATATCGCTCGTATTCCAGTTAGAAAAGACCGATTTTTTTTTCTCAGTAACTTATATTTTAATGCATAATTCATAATAGAATTTTTATTTTTCGAATTCTCGGAAAAGATTAGACATTAAGGAAATTTGTTTATAGTTGTTTAAATGCATTATATCACTAGTTTCATGTAACGACACTAGTAAGACAAATTTTATGGATAATGTAAATTATCTTTGAGTTATGAATTAAATACCTGTGCCAGTGTTATTGATAAATACTCAAATATTGCTATTAATGTATTGTTTATGTCATCGATGACAGGCGTCACATTGCTTTTTAGACTTTTAACAGTGGAATTAAATGCGTTTTCTGTTATACAAAACATAGAAGAGTTACAATGCGGTGTTTAGAGTTAGAGCTATTAAGTTAAAGTAAGGCTTGTTAATTTTGAATATAATGTTGTGCCCTATGGATGAAAAACACTCCTTTAATTCATTTGTTAGACTGTATATTACATATTCCTTGGTAACTTGTAAATTAATTAAATAAACAAACATTTATTATTAATTGGTCCAACAGGTTTCCAGCCGTTTTAAAGCCCCATTTGTTTACACGAGAGCCAAATTATGTGTTTTATGTAAATTCCCATTGGGAGATTTGGCTAACCAAAGAAGAACAAAAGTTTCAGTATGATAAGCTAACTAAACGGTCCTCTCAAACTGTGTTCCGCGGAAGCATTAGAGAAGCGATTTTCTAACTGTAGTCCACTAGCCCCTCCCAGGAGCTGCACGAAGTATCAAGAGTGCTGTAAACATCATTTATTCTCTAGTGCACACATACAATGAATTCGAGAGTACAAAAGACGATACAAATTAGAATAAAATTAAAGGCGACTATTTGTTCCCGAGGGAACTTTCAAATGGGTACGCCGAAAACATGGATCCATATGTACCGTCATATCTTTACTGGCAACAGGACGCATCTTTCGGCGACGAAATGCGTAGGCTGGGGCTTGCCTAACCCTTTTGCTTCCAGATATTCCGAAATATCAAATATCAAAACGCCTTTCGTAGCACCTTACATGTGTGAAAACGATTCTCTTCATTCATCTAAAATACAGGCAAAGAAATTGTTTAGAAAGCGTAGAATCAGAACTTATACTTTTTTCCTGTCATCACGGTTTGTAAGTTAAATGCAGCAACATCCATCTCATTCACGAATCAAGGTTAAACCATTACTGTGTCCATCATGTATTGGCAGAAAATTTTAATGTAAAATTGTTATGGTTATTACTATTATGTAAGAATACACTACAATAAAAAGGAAATTAAAAAAATGTGCATATATTGTTTACTATATTAAAAAAAATAAAACCAATGAACATAGTTCCGAATATTTAGACCATCGCCATGGCTCAGATTCTAGCGCGCCTGCTTGTCAATGGCGGGCCTCGGTCGAGTCCTGTTGCCTAAGTAAGATTTTTTCATTGTTTTCCCTCATTCTGAAAAAGCGAATATAGTCATTCGTCCTGTAAGCCTTTGAAACCTTATGAATCACGAGCTCCAGACACTTTATGTTTCGGGCTGCAGCGAGTTCCAACTGGGCATCAAAGTACGTTCCATCTTCCGGGGATTTGAGAGGAATTGCAATGCAAATACGTCATGAGCAGCCTGATGTTCGTCTGTGAGACTCTGTTTTGGGCTCGTTTCTCGTTATGGATCTTAGCAGCATGGAGTAGTCTTCCCATCATTAATTGTTCACCTCTCCTCACAGTAAACGTACAGGTATGAAAAGGATTATCTCTGAAGTGATGAACTATAGCAGCATCAAAATCTGTGTGGTTCATTTTTTCTTTCTTTAAGATCTGCTTAGTTTTGAGTTCATCTTCTACTTCTTCCTGGAACTGCTGGCTTCATTAACAAACGCAGTCCTCTCCCCTACTTATACTAAACGCCTACATGAGCGTTTCCTACTTGCCGACGGCACGATTTCGAAGTTAATTGGCATAGTTAGTTAACATTTACAGTGATCTCCAACGACGACTAACAAATTACTTCCCTCTATTCCTTTAATATTCAAAGTTAAAATATTATTTTTGAATTGAAGTCGGTCCTAGCTTACAAGTGCTTGCCTCTTGCACTGCCCCCTTCCATCATATATGCGACTTAGAGAACATTTAAATACTACTCTACCCCTCAGTCTCCCCCCCCCCCGTGCGAAGTAGACTGATAACACTAGAACTTGCTCAGTCTTAAATGGGATAACTTCATTTCACATACGAGAATACAATTACGAGAGATATTCTAAAAGTTCTCTGGCCTGATTCGAGAGATGTGAAGATGGACAAATTACTCTGATAATTGTTAAGTATCACGATTTAGATGGCGTGCTCATGCGTAAGTGTAGTCACTTGTTTGTGACGAGCGTGCAAACAACCTAGTGTTAAAATTCCCTACAAAATGGATAAAACGAAATACCAGCTGTGGTAAAATATTTCGTTTTGAAGGGTTTAATCTCAGTAGAAACACAAAAGGAGTTAGATTCCACATTAAAGGATTCTTCCCCTTCGTTTTCGACGGTTAAAAAGTAGGCTGCTGAATTTAACCATTCAAGATGATGAGCTCTCGGGGAGTTCCAAAACTGCCACGTTCGACGAGATTGTAACAAAAATTCACAATGCCATAATCTATGATCACCGATTGATGGTATCCGAGTTGACTGATAGGCCTCGATAGGCCGTGTCCACTACATTTTACATTAAGTTTTGGGTATGACAAGCATTGTGCTCGATGGGCCCGCGTTTGTTGACGCAATCGAATGAAGAGTGTTTAAGCTTTTTTAGACGCAATTCCAGTAAAAATTTCCGATATTTCTTAACAGTAGATGAAACATGGATACATCACTACACGCCAGGGACGAAGGAGCACTCGGCAAAAGATGAAAGTGCACCAAAGAATGGAAAAACGGTTCCATCTGCAGAAAGAGTCATGAATACGGATTTTCTGGCATTCTCATAGTATGGTGCTCGTAGACTACCTCCAGAAGGGAGTATTTCGCTTCACTACCAGGATGCTACTCAGGCTAAACATTCACAACTTGATGGCTAATGCCGGGGAAGTACCCTAAACTTAGGCCTGGAAGTTTCCTTCCTTTAAAAAAAAATCCTTTTCCAATATATCATTTCATCTCAGTAATGATATCGGATTTCGCCTCAGTAATAAAAACGGGCATTAAACGCCTATTCAAAAAAAAATAACAACTTGCGAAAGAGAACGTTCTCTTTAGTCATGATAATGCGCCTTCACACGCGTCTGGGATTATTACTGCAAAATTGCATTACCTTCGCTTCCAAGTGCCTTACACATCGGCCATTTTCGCCGGATTTGGCTCCCACGATTACTTTTTGGTTCCAGAAATGGCTGGGTGGGCGAGGATTGACATCAAATGGTGAGGAAAAACGCTACTTTTCACAGTTGCACAACTCTTATTTCACTCAGGGTATTCAAATGCTGATCGATCACGAAAGCCGCGTGATGACCGGTATGCTGATACGTGCCCCCTGCAACACTGTCCTGTATCAACAAAGTCTTGAGACAGAGGTAGAGAATGCAGAGGTCGCCGCGGTAGGCCAAGATTCACCCCGGACTGTAGCGCAAAATGAGCAGAAAAAGAGGATTAAAAAGCTGAAAAGTCATTGAATTTAAATGTATTGATTTACAAGGTGACTATGCTGAAAAATAAAATGAAAAAAAAATAAACTTTCTCTTAAATCTCGCGTTTTCTTGGTCAGACCGAGAATTTTAGAATGTCCTTAAGTATGTCTGCACTTGAATTTTAACTGAGCATTTGAATTGTGATACTTTGAACCCATAATGGCAAACACATGTACTAGGCCAATTATTATGTCTGCTTTAGAGCTGATGCAAATATTGAAATGCTTTAGAAAATGTGTTTTGTTTTGCTTTTCTCTATCAGTTGCCGCTCTGCATAATTAACTACAATAAACACAGTCACAGCTGCAGGACTTCGTGAAAACGGTTAACATTACGCGCGTCTTCCGTCTATAACTAAAGAGACAAAGAACCCATTCAAATTCACTCAGGTCCGAGATGGCAATCGAATTCTCTACTACTTTCAGGTTACAAACTATTCTACGATGTTCCAGATAACTGTTTCACAGCGTCCTTCATGCTTTAAGATTAACTTTTACAAACTTTATTACATTTCCGTCTTAGCTGAACGTATTTTAAAGTGCAAATGCAGAATATTGTTATTTTCCCTTCAAAAAATTGAAAGCATTTATCATTATGTGACATATATTATAAGGATATTTACGTCATTATTATTTTAAGTGTATTAATTTGTATTCATGTTTGCGGTTATCACAAAATGCTCTTTATTATCTACAATGTTTCTCACGTTCAAAATTCAACGGCATTTATTAAAACACAACGTTATAGATTTAAATCAAAGGAAAACACGGTTGTTTTTTTATTATTATTGTTGTTAATAGGCGACAGTAATTCCATTCACCTCAAGTTTGCGTGTGGACATCGGCATACCAAGGCAAAAGCTCGAGAGTATTGAAAGGAAGGCTTAAACCGATTTATCCCACTTGAAACATAGAGATACTTTGTGATATTATACGGGGTACGGCTTTAGAAGGCATATAATTCAGCCAATATGTGCAGCCGAGTGATACGTTCTGAGCAAGTAAGATGGGGAGAGATACAAGGAAATTGTGCCCGCGTTCACATGAAAGGCCGGCAGCCTTTGTGTTGTACGCTAGCCACTTACCCAAAACTCCTTTAGAGCCAAAAATGGTACGTGCACGTGTTGTTGCCACAGTTTACTAAATCCCCTCCCCTAAATCGAGATTTCATATAGAAATAGGTGCAAAAATATTTTATGCTACGGCCATTTTCCTTATTAAAATTGTGATAATGCACGTTCATAATGCCAGCTAATTCTTTGCAATAGGTGTCTTACATCTAAAATAGCACCGAGTAACAAATCAATAATATTTAATTCGACACACTTTACTCATTGTTATCACTTTCTTCCACATGAATCACGAAGCTCTCCTGGTTATCTGTGTAGTGATTGAAGTATTGCCTTTCAATCATGCAAGTGTGTTTTCTATTAAAACAACTTTTATTGTAACCGGATAGTACTGAAAGTTTATGTTGTTCCATGAATGAAGCAATGTCTTTTGTACGTTGGAAATTTCACTAGCAGTTGCTAGTGAACGGTAACTGATATTGTCCATGATGAAGCACTTTTTATCACTCGGCAGATAGACAAGTTTTTAAATCAGTTTTCCGCCATTTCATCATGGCTACTAGCGTTACAGTTCCCAGTGTTCTTGGCTGACAGATACAAACAGTTTGGAACCCAGCCCTCGCTCCCTCCAGCATAAAACCCATAATGCGTCTTGCTCCTGCAGATGGTGACTTAAAACACAATTGCAGATGACTTATTGAGTATCATAACAGGTTCCATCCAGGTAAATGAGATTGCAGCCTTCTGAGCGCACCTTATGCAATATTTGAAGATATCGATAGTGAACACGCCACAAGTCTCGCCGATTCCAGTATTAGTTTTCTCTCTCTAGCTACGAAAACAAAACCTAAGTATTTTTTTTCAGCGGTTCGCGAAGCGTTGTATATTGGTAAAGAAATTCCGAAACCCTTTTCAGTTTATTTAATGATTTAAACATGGCTGGGGCTTGCCCTTTACTATACAACTGTAAACCGAGCGCCTAATAAAAAAACGCCCACTTTATTAAATTTTGCTTTTTTATAGCCCGATTTCTTTGGCGTGATTGGACCCTTTAGTGTGATTTTTTACATTGTTTTTCTATCTAAGGAAAAAGTTTTTTGCTGTATCCTATATTGCTCCGTTTTCTAAATTATTCCTTGGACATAACCGTGCACTTTGCATATATATATCAATCCTTCGGAACTGCTGTTGCTGACTGGTTTAAGATCAGTTTCAGGGAGTTTTACTAGAGTAGTTGGCTCTTGATTCTGTTCCAAGGTTTCCACATCTTGATATTAACTAAATTACATAATATATTACACTGTACTGTACAATACAATTAAACAAAACAAATACTACACAAAGAACACGTGCGCACTGCTTTTGCCTCGCTTCCGAGAATGCGTTGATAAGAAATAGGAGGAAAATGTATGTTTTGCAACAATGCTTGTTTGAAGCATAAACATCATAAACCATCCTGCGCACATGAGGGCGGGCACACCTTCCGCTCGCTTTGATGTCAGCTGGAGATGCAATGAGCGTGGCGACCATAACATTCGTCGCGTCACGAAATGATCAGAACGTGAAATTACGCAGCAAAGCATGTGCCGAATGCCTCTACATAGCATTATAACTTGCAACATTGCATATTAATGTATTTATTTACTAAAAACAACATACCTGGAATTTCTGAAATTGACTCATGGTAGAGGAGTTGCAAGCTCCTCATCCGCACTTAATCCGGTATCAGTTAGCTGCAGATTTTATACCGAAATTTCGTACAGTGTTATTTCGGGGCACTTCTTTATGGAAATGTTCTTCCTTCTTGTAGTTTGCCACAGTATGCAACACAACTAGCCCAGTCTTGTTTTGTCACTCTGTCAAATGCAGTATGCATAAATTTTCAACATCCGTAAGACGAAAAGTAGTGTTCTGTTTACCTTAGCTCTAATTAATACTATGGGGTTGTACAGGCAAACGAATAATTTGTTGCGCCTTTTCCAATTTAATTTGGTCTAGGTAGTATTTGTTTCCTGCGTTTTACATAGATTTGCTTTTTCTAACAAATCTGCTCTCGTTTCAGAAGGGTGGAATGCTATGTTATGCTATATCAGTCAGTCCTGAATGTCTTCTTTTCGTGAATTTGTAGGAGATTTGTCTATTATTTTACAATAGTAACTAATCTATGATAAGATTGACATCTTCTAGAAAATTTAAAAAATTGATAATAAGCCAACTGCATTCATTTCAGAATGATGGTGAACATTTTTTCCCCCCACGTTTGGAGTGGAAAACCCACTTGCTTTCGGGAATTGACCCTGTTTGTGCGCAACTTGCATGATAAATTATAAGCCTGTTGCCTTTTGCTACAGGAATGCAGTTCACCTCTTCCCATCCAATCTTGCCGTATTTTTTTCTTCCAATGGTTCTGATTTACCCAAGTCTCATTGAGATAAAAATGGGGCGCTTATCTCCAGATGTTCTAAGCATATGCATAATTCTTCAAATTTTTGTTCTCCAGCAACTATATCACCTCCTTCTAGCAAGAATTTACGTTCATCATTAATTTTTAAGCCCAAAATTTTCAGTATTGATTCCAAGGAAGTAGAGGAACTCTTGTACATTTTCTCTATCATAACATGAACGAATATTAAGTGGAGTATTCGCATTGTCATACAGTTCATATATTGTGCAGCGAAGAACATCTTTATCAAAGTCATCTACACTAAACACGTTTTTTTTTCTTTCTTTCTGGCATTCTTTCCAGGAAATCTAAATAAAGGTTCACCAATTTCTGTGGGGAAATTTGGCCCTGTTTCACAATGTGCGACATACTATGCATACTCACGTTGCATGCTTTGGCCCGAGTTCCTGGCTTTGTGAAAATTTTGTTTTATCACACACTCCCTCAAAGACAATTCCTTAAAGAATGCGTACACTTTAAAAATACTATTTCTGGCCTGGGAGTGGACCTTGCCTTTGGTGTACCACGTTTT
This sequence comes from Metallyticus violacea, assembly GCA_030762175.1. Lineage (NCBI taxonomy): Eukaryota > Metazoa > Arthropoda > Insecta > Mantodea > Metallyticidae > Metallyticus > Metallyticus violacea. Next base: position 274,919,085 of record CM060846.1, on the reverse strand, counting down.
GAAAGTGACATTATTAGCAGTTCACAAAACACAGAGTGTAAAAATATTTTTATTTCACAGTTATGCAAAGCATTTCTAGCTTAACCTACCTTAAGAACCTAATTCTTGCACCGAACTATCAACGAACGTGCGCGCTTCCGCACTGCAGTGAACCATGTTGAATAAATTTATAAGAGAAATACGTATAGTGCAATACAAAACGTCTGAAGTCTCTCACAGACTACATCTTACTGAAAACTGAAAAGAAATAATACAATTACGCAAGGGCAAGGTTGGAACATATAAACGCAAGGATCAGCTTTGTTTATTCCTGAAACGATAACTCGAGAAGTATACGGTGTAGAAAAGTGGCCTTTGGACAGGCAATTTCGAAATTTCTTGACATATATAAGAGGCACATTAAAATGAAAAATAGGAACTGTTGCTTACGCTTGGGAGTGAGGATCCGAACTAGGCAACACTGCACGTCTATAACAGGCCAGTCACTCTAGGCGAGCCCCTCCTATACCGCCTCATATGCCTTTTAATACCGCATGTCATAAAGTAAGAAGAAAATGTATTTATGGTGAGACTTAAAATAATATTAAAAAAAGGGGGGGGGTTTCCCCTCCTAGCTCTTGCATGTTTTAAATGTTTATGATAAGCTATGTTTAACTGACTTAATGTTAAAGACATGTTATGGTTACCTATACTCTTGGAAGAAATGTTATATAAAGGAGATCTTCATTAAAAAAAATGTCTGCCTCCCTCTAACCATAGTATGAGGACTTGGGAGTGTGAAGATTTTGTTTTGTTTCCTTCCGATCTTGCTGAGTGGTCAATCCAAAACTAACGAACATAATCTGCTTGGAGCCTTTGATCTTCTTTATCTCCATTAACAGAAGGTGACCATGAATCTGATCACAGGTAAAAAAACCTGTGAGGCACAGACCTCAATAGCCTCGTATTATCCTACCTAGATTCGAGTGTCTAGTGTTATTGCTTCCTTCTAAATAGTAACACATTGTCATGAGATATCTAGAAATTCTTCATCGTTGCCATTGTTACTTTTGTACATCAAAGATTGAGCAGAAACAATGACTATTTTGTTAATAAATTATTTATTATCACTTTCACAACTGATCTCTATTAACACACGCGTACCAAAGAGAGCGCAGTGATGTGACAACACTGTTTTCCTGAGCGAACTCTGGAAATTTTTTTTCCTCATGCGAATCGTATCACCATAACATAAATGCAGCTGGATATGTGGAATCTTAGTTCCAGTAAAGAGCCATGAAGGCATTCCAGTACTATACGTTTTTTCTTAGATGTCAGACGATTATATAAGTAATATAGGTGTAGTGGAAGGAAAGTTCAGCTGCCTTCTTGGTCTACAGGTTAGCGTTGCTGGTTGGGAGGTTGCGGGTCGACTCCCAGCACATGCTTGGGAATTATTTTCCTAAATTAGAACCGGGTCCAACCAGCCTCGTGAGGATAGTTGGAAAGCTGCCTGATGGAGAGGTGGCATCCTTCGAACTCCAAAACCCGCTTGATTGGCGACCGGCGGGATGCCACTTCTGATAACTTCTTCCATCGCGGATTAGGGCTTTGTTCCCATCTCACATTTTTGTTTCTATCCTTATTTTTGAGGAGTCTTCCAATTCTATCCTCTGTCATCCTTTTTAAGTGATTTATTCATTCATGTCTATACTTCCCTAATTGTTGCATTTCTAATTTTTCTTATATCCTGATTTCTTACATGATCTTTTGTGCAGCCATTGACAGATCGTAAAAAGTGCATTTCTGTTGCCTGAATTTTATTTTCTCTCTCTCTCTCTCTCTCTCTCTCTCTGTCTCTCTCTCTCGCTCTCTAAGTTCAAGTCTCATTCCATAAAAAATAATTGGTAAGGCCAGGCTATAGAATCTTAATTGTGTGTCTTTTCTCACTTTGCTTTTTCAAAGTATTTTTAATTGTTCCACACACATACACGGCTTGAAACTTTTGGATTTTTATATTAAAGTTTTGATCTTCATATGTGACATCACAACCTAAATACTGATAGTGTGATACTTGTTCTATTATTTGTTCTTCTATCACAATTTTTATTCTTATTGGGTATATACCTCGAGACGCCATTACTTTTGTTTTAGTCTTTGAAATTGTCATCTTGTATTCTTTATTCATTTTATTTAGTTAGCATATTGCTTTTTGTAGGCTATCTTCCTTGTCAAAAATTAACACTATACCATCTGCTAATAGCAAATAATTCATCTATCCTGTCTTAACTCTATTCCTTTATGAACAATCATTTTCCAGTCTTTAAGCATCCTGTTTGATATAATATTTTCCATAATAATCGGCGGTCTACTCTATCAAAGGCTTTTTCTATGTCAACAAATGTCATGTGTGTTTCCAAGTCATATTCTTTTCGTTTTTCTATAATTTTTTTTCATTATAAAAACATTATCATTCATGATCTGCCAGTTCTAAATCCACTTTGTTCCTCGTTGATTTTACATTACATAAAATGTTAAATCTGGAGATAATGATCCTTGCATGCATATTTTATACTTTATATTTAATGTGCTTATCTTTCTATAGATTTTGCATTCTTTTCTTTGTCTCTTTTTAAATATTGAGATAGTTTTAGCTATCTCTCATTTTATTTTGGAATACTCTTCGTTCTCCAACACATATTAAATAAATTTAATAGGCGTAGTTGTAACATTAATCCTCCATACTTGCATTTCTTCTATTATCATTAAATCCATTGTCCTTTCTTCCTGTTCTTCATTTTCATATCATATATATTGCCGTTATATATTAATTTTTGTGATATTCTATCCATTCTATTTCTGAGATACGCGATAATTTAGATTTATCTCGTTCTGTTGTTTTAAGTTGTTTCATTATTTTAAAGCTATACTTTTGACTTCTATAAACATCCTGTTCTATTGTTTGTCAAAAACCCATACCATGAATTTAAGTGGTTCTCTTTTATTTTTGCTTTTGTTATATTTCTTTTTGATTTATAATACACCCTAATTCCTTTTAGGGGTTTGCAAATATTTAAGACATGCTTCTTTTTTGTCTTTTACTAGTGTCCGTATTTCCTCATTCCAGTATCTAGAGGCTTTACTTCTTTTTATTTCTTCTTATTACCAAGTGCCTCCTTTGCCGTTTACAATATAATGCTTTTTGTTTTGGTATTCTTTTTCTAAATCATTTTCGGTATTAACTTTCAGTAATTTTTGTGTCATCCTTTATTGGAATAAATATTGTATACTTTAATCTAGTAATAAATGTATTTTAAATACCCCCTCTCTTTGGTTTTCTATTTCATTTTTTAACTGTTTTTCCATTTAGCAAATAGATATATTTCAGAGATTACCAAAAAGTGACCTATACACAGTTCTGCTCTCTACATACTGTAGTATCCTTAATTTGGTTCTTTAGCTTTTCGTTAACTACTATACAGTCTATTAAGTATATTGTTACTTTGACTGACAAGTATATTTATGTATATCTTTCTTCTTAAAAAATGTATTAGGGGTTTTCAGATAATTTTGCAAAACTCCTCAATTTTGTTTCATTAAGTTTATTACTTCTTCCTCATAAGTACCACACACATTTGTAATGGGGAATTTTTCCAACTCTTGCATTTAAATCTCCTGAAATTATTATTTTGTCTGTTTTATTATATTTATCTATGATCTTCTGTAGTGTATCATAAAATTGAATTATTTCTTCAATTTTTCCCTATATTCCAATCACTAATAAATTCCCTTTCTCCGATCTAAACTTTAGATTAATTATCCTCCCATTTATAAATTAATAGCTTTGTATTTTATTCTTCTATTTTTTTATGAATCCATATTAGCTACTCCTTTGGCAGATCTTGTCGTTAGTTCCCCTCCTAAGTAAATCATCACGTAGTCAACATCTCTTTTGTTCCTTTCAGCTTTATTTTCTGTAGTTACCGCAATATTTATGTTTCTCTTTTTTAGTTCTGAAATAAATTCTTCGCACCCCCACCCCACCAGGAAGCGAATTTGCATCCGACATAAACAAGTATATAACATTTAAAACCTTCTTCATTGTAAGAAGCTTAGGGGGCATTATTACCTGTAATATATAGAATACAGTGTATAAAGCATAAGGACGATTGATTCCTAATGGAAACTGTAGTAATATTTAATAATTGACAATGTGTGTAGAGTAATAAAACAAATAACAAAGAAATTACTGTACAGAGGAATGCTGTCTGATGCCACTGCAATTAGCCTTAAGCAAAGACCGCCGACGTTGACTATGAAAAGAGCACACTGAGCAAAGGAAGGCTGGAACAATGCGTTTTGTATTCCTTGCTAGCTACATATCCTTTTTCGCGTCATTAAAAATTCCTCAGGAGACGGTGAACGTGTGAGGGACCTCTCAGACCATGTGGACGCATGATTGAAAGTCAACCAATCAGGAGCGAAGGTTTTAAAATGTAAAATGTTAGCGCGTGGAGGTGAACAACAACTCACGTTTTACAATCAGTAATTCCGAGAGCTCAGAGCCCGTGAATTTACTTACGAAGCTACCGTTTGAGTTGAGCTAACGCGATCCGAAGACAATATATAAGCAGAAATATCCTCGGCCAGGGCACTCAGTCTCCAGAATTTACTCAGCTTCTAGTGTTCGTTTCATTTTCTCATTCAGTGCCTAGCATTCAATTTCAAGTTTTCGTTCCGTATGCATTCAGAAAACGTGATGATGAGTCCGTTTTAAGTGTCAGTTTTTCAGTTTCGGAGATGCACTATTCGACGTTTCATTTCAGTTTTTTATTCTCGCGTGTGCGACACGCACTCAAAGTTCAGTCATGCGAAGATTCAAGATTCTGCTTATTCGCAAACATTCACACACTTGCTTCGAGTGAGCAGTAGGCAAGTTTCGTCGGTTAAGGCAGCGCACCAGAGGGCAAGTCATAAATTCTTGGTCCAATAAATTCATCAACGATTTAAATGCAGCAATGCTCGTCACCTCCCTTCTTCTCCCTTGTCCGGTGACTACGCGTGCACAAAACAGCAAATCGGCCCCTGAGATGCTCGGGGTTACGAGGTGGAACCCACGAGTAATTAATTACACATCGTCGAGGTGATAGCGGCAGGCAACAGATAATCGAAGTTCCGGCTTCTGACATTCCAAGTCCCAATTTTAATTTTCGCCTGATTCGTTTATATTTTTACTTAGCAAATGTCTTCGTCTCGTTGATCCATCCAGTTTACCAAAGTGATGTTGATCATGCCATCTACGGGATGAGCGATCCTTCAGGCAACCGGTTTCGCGACATGCGGCCGGCGAGGCTGGCTGCTGTGTCGTCGGTGCGGGAGGCAGGAAGTCCGCAGTAAATATAGTACGGTTTGTCGCGTAAGCTAACATACATAACATTTAAAAAGAAAAGTAAATTGCTCGCGTATATTAAGCAGGGAGATGCTGGAACTGCCTCCCTTCACTGTTCAAGCATTTCCGATACCTACTAAGGAAATTGCTCAATACTCTCTGCAGTTTCCTCTGAGAAATGGCAACAATTTCTTGACGAATGTTAGTTTTAAGTTCATACAAAGTCTGTGGATTTGTTTTGCATACTTTCTCTTTTAATGCCTCCCAAAGATAAAAATCGCCGGTGGTCAAATCGGGGAAAATAATCTCCTTACAGCATGCGCTGATTCTGTAGGCACGTATGAATCATACATGAATACTCTTTGGGGAATAGAATACTTTTATGCCCATTTCACTTGACACATTTTGACTTATTATACTGTATTGCGTCTCCTAACAAACATGTACTACTTACTCAAGATTTCAACTCACACTGAAGCCTTGCGCAGCGGAGGGGAAATATATTCCCGGCCTCCGCCGGCATAGCGCTGCCGGCAGGTCCCGCGGTTGCGTCAAGCATTGCTCACCAGTATTAAAGTAGTCATAGCACGGAGGTAACAGGAAGCAGAGGACGCTGCGCAACCATGGTCCGATCTCGGGCTGACGCGCCATAGAGGTTGAGGGAGGAAAGTTCGTTATGTTTTGTCAGTAACAGTAAAGTACTCATTTTATTGCACATCCCTATCCAATTCAGCAGTGATTGTTCATATGGTTTTCGTATCTCGTTGGGATTGTCACAGTATTGTCAACTGTTACAAGTACAGCCACGTCACGGTATTATAACAATACTTTACTTTCTAAATAATATGGATCGGTTTATCATTAAAAAAAACTTGATGATGCAAACAATTCATTGAGGTTCACATCAACTAAACAAATAATAACTTGGAAATGAATAATCAGCCTTTAAAAATACGGGTCAAGGCAGGGGTTCGAATAACGAATTTTCAGTCTTCCGGGGTGATGCTCTGCCAACTCAGCTAGAGTGAACACGCGACTAGAAACCTCTTTCGTCTGATTATATATATATAATATAAATGAAAAATAAAAATGAAGTAACACTATTAACAATGTAACAAATTAACAGTAATAATAAAAGTAGATAAGGATAAAACACTGAGAAAAAGTCACACTTGAAATTGCTATATTTCGAACTACTGCGAGTTCTTCAATGGCAAGAAGCTAGACAAGTGAAAGTGATAAAAGTAAATATTGAGTATCGAAGGTAACGTTATGCATGGAAACAGATGAAGCTAGAAATGAGAGTGTGGGAAGAAAAAAAGAACTAATATGTAAGATTTAAACCAGGTGGTATACGCGCTTTATGTACAAATATAGCTGCCATTTCTCTATCTCTGAGTAAACTTTCAGAGCATTGTGTAGGTAACGCATCAATAAGTATTAGATTAAAAGCATCATCAAAATCCTTACAGTGAGATAAGAAGGCATATTGGGCAACCGGCAAGGGAGACTTGGTTTTAACAGAACGTCTATGATTGTTCATACGTAGCGAAACAACAGTAGAAGTTAAACCAATATAAAATGCTTTGCAAAGCTTACAAGATAACATATATACGACGTTCTTGGAAGAACAGGTAGCAAATGAAGAAATGTTTTTATAGGTGTCATGGTATAAGATGTAATAAACAATAAAGTCTTTTAGAAAACACAGAGAAAGTAAGAAATAAAATAAAAGAATAATAGATAAATAGTAAAGAAGTCAAAAGCAAAACAAGCAAAACACGCAAAAGCAAATATATAATAGTAGATAATATATATATATATATATATATATATATATATCTGAGAGAGGTTAGTGGTTCCTTTGAGGAACACGCGGTAGCTCAGTTAGTAGAGCGTAAGGCCGGAAGGTGATCCGTGATTCGAATCCAGGCAGTGACTCAAAATTTTCAAGTCTGATTCTTTATTTCCAATTTAAGTCCTACACACGGCTACTGTGAAAGAAGTATTTACATATATAAAACAGTAACTGCAGCAGTGGCGAAAACGGAACTTGTGGAGATAAAAATGCCATGAATAATCTCTGTTAAGTAAATGTAGTATACAATAGCCCACCAGTAAATTTGTCGGCGGTGTTAGGAAAACATATAAAATAAAATTACAACTTGTATATTTACAAGTCTCATAGAAGGATGAAAGTCCTCCCAACATATTCCAGAAATAGACACCTTAGTAGTGATCTCGGTACATAATCAGCGTGTCACTCTGCCGCCTGAAGGTAGCTTACATTTATGAATATCTTTTCTTAGCTGGTGTTTACAGTAGAAATGAAAGTGTATCTAGGGTATTTTCTAGAGATTGAACAAGTATATTTTGTTATATTGTACAATATCTCTATCTTTTGAAATACTCGCGAGAATACTTCATTGCTACGGTCCACCCATATATACTGCGATTTATTTGATACCAAGTTCAGTTTTGTGGTTATTATCTCAAGTAAACATTAAACAATTGCAACTTCTACCAGGTTGGCTTCAGTCACCAATTCTTATGCCCGAAACTTCGATTCCGGATAACTATGAATGTTATCACATTGTGCTGTGTCAAGTGTTGACAAAAGGTAGGATGTACAATGAATTTCAATTGGAACAGTACATGATAAGCGCTTCACAACAAAAAATGGTTCAGTCATTTTTCTTTGGCCTTCCAATTTTTCGTTTTCCTTTTGTGATTTAAGGTAGAATTTCTTTGATTTTTTTTTTTTCTTTTTTCCTACGTTCATTTCTTTCCACTCTGCTAATTTGGTATCAATGTTGGCACATAAACGCCTATGTCCAAGGCAGGACTCAAACTGGAGTCTGCATCCTCAATAACTACACTCCAACACACTCTGCGCGGCAGAGTGAATCAACCATGTTCCTCGAGAAACAATGGAATCTGTTTTCTCGTGGACATTGTGTGCTGTTGACATTTTTAGCATTATGACAATGCCGATACAGAAAAAATGACATAACAGTTCTTGGAAATGAGAATGAGAAACGGAAGGGTCTCCTACTGCTGCCATCTGCGGATGGGATGGCGCCAGCTGTAACAAGTGAGTTTTGCGTTCTCATGTCTCTTGTTCCCATGTGCGTCAGCATGAAGCGAGCACAAGGAAAAAGACACCTGAATACGTAATGGTTAACAAGTATGCGAACACTTATAACTGATTACTTCGATATTTAGGTCTCGAATACTCCCATCATTAATCAGAATCAAACATAAATTTACTGCACTGAGTAGTACTAAACCAACTTGAAACGCACTTTTAAGCGCCTTAATACTAGTATAATTATTAACGATTAATGTTCATTTACTACTATTAACTATCACCAGACACAATGTAGTTCATTATCAGTGCACTATGAAGGACTTATTAACTTTTTCGAAACACAAATACAATTTGTAAGCAATGACTAGTGTTTTATAGAAATTGGTTAACTCTATGAAGCGCACACATTTTGGTACAATGTTGGTTTGTGTTTTGTACTATATTAATTAACATTGTAAAACTATGCTGTATAAGCACAGATAATGTGCTGTTTCAATAAATATCATTTTATGCAAAATTAATTAATTTACAATAAAAGGCAACATTTTTGTGTTATCCAGTATTAATAATCATTTTTTACACAAATATGTTTTAAAATATTATTTTATTAGTTTTAATTACATTTCCTTTATGCTACTGCTTTATTAATTTATTTTCACTAAGTATCTATTGTTTCTAAAAAGATCAGTGTTTCGTGAAGCATAGCATGTTCCCAGCACGATTACTTTTTAATGCAGTATTAGTTGCTAACCTTTGTGAATTAAGACATATTGTTTCAACAACGATTTATGTAATGTAATAGCAATTAACCTTCGTAAGCCATATTGTTTCAACAACGATTTATGTTATGTAATGCCAATTAACCTTCGTAAACAACAAGCACATCATTTAATGATTGTTTTATGTGCAATTATCACTAGAGCCCGGATTTTATGTAATAGAACTATATATATAGTCAACATTAAATATGCATAGGTAAATATGTAACGAAGCAACTAAATGTAACAATTTGTTTATAAACTAAAGAAATATATATATATATATAGAAACAGACATTTCCTATTTAATTTTCTTCAAGGTAGAGATAGTGAAACAGAAATTCATACATGCCTTTACAACAGTTTTCACTGCTTGTAAATGCTTACTGTAAAATATCAAAGCCATAATCTAGTTGCCCACCTTGTAATCTCAGGTTGCGGAGACAGAGATATGTCAGGTTTGTGCAGGACAAGCCTTAATGACCTCGCCCCCATCCCACGACTTCCAAGTGTCTAGTGTTATCGTTTCCGTATAAACAGTAACCCACTATCACGAAACATGGTAATTGTTTTTCTGATCGAACTTTGATGCACTCTATTCCTCACCTTTATCATATAAACGTAACATTAAAAAACAGCTGAACAGCTAAGTCCAGGCAAAAGGGGGAGGGGCATCAAGGGACATCCCGCACTATAGCTACTACTGATAGCATTGTACACGATTGGGAGATTTAAAAAATCGCTGCCAGGATCAGTTTATTTATTCACTGAAATATTTTCAGTTTGTTGCAATGTACGAGTCAGGCATGTAAAAACGCATGAAGTTCATATAACCTTGTTCCATGCCGATAGCAGTGAGCTGTTAAAGCGCTGTCGATACAAATCCATGATTTCAGTTTGAACAATAATAAAGACAGCCCTGGTGGCTAACACAACTGACTTAAATTTTCTGATGTGTTTGGAGAATAAGAAACGAAAACATTTTAAACGAGACATTGTTGGCGACAACGAAATCCTTTAATGTAGAGACATTAAAGCTCGGGACTCGCTATCGGGAGTCTCAGGTAAACACCCCTGCCCCTTGTAATCCAGTCTCATTCCGCTGGTTCTGCTATAGGTCGGAAGTGCCATGACAAGATGGGCTGGTGCAATGCGATGATTGCACTGTGGGAAGGCTTCTGTCTCGGCGTTTGGTACGTAATCCGAAGAGCTCGGGGGAGGCACTATCTGGAACATGTTAAGAACATCGTCTATGCCCCTGGTACACAAAATACCCCTCTCCACCTCCCTTCTGGAAGTTATTTTATTTGCATTATTTACGGATGCTTTTAACATCTCAGGTTATCAGCGTCCTATTCAATTTAGGGCCGATAAATTTTGCTCAGAGGCCTCTTCCGAAAGAAGTCACCTACGATTTGTGTGCCTGAAAAAAGTCCATCGACCTTGGCTGGGATTGAACCCGCGATCCTGGGCCTACGAGCAAGTTTGGTTACCACTAGATCACCAGGATCGACACTTCCGGAATGTGCCCCCATTAGGGGCGTATAGGCACAAAACGCCAACCGTCATCAATGCTGAAGTACCGAGGCATTCCCTCCCACCGTAAACAATCCAATCCAATCCAATCTACCCAGTTTGTATTTAAATATGAAAGACGGTATACATTGATGAATGATGATGATGATGATGATGATTATTATTATTATATAATTAATAATTCAAGATAATTTTCATACATCATATAAATAAACTGTGCATATGTTAAGAACTATTTTACCTAAAATGTTGCCCTAAGAATTTACTGTGAAACTCGCAATACTTTGGCTACTTCAATGTGTAGTTTTCTCTGTTATCATTTCTTGAATATGGAATTTGTTTCCGTAAATATTGGTAGGTATTTATGAAATCACTAAATGCCTGTTAAATGTTTTCTTTGATGATTTCTTACAACCACCGTTTTATTAAATAAGATAACTAAGCATGATGCTGAAATAGCCCCCAACAACTAGATTAAATGCAGCTATTTCAAAACTATAAGTTCAGTGATCTGTGCAAGTTTAAATCTTGACATGATTATAGAATGCAAACATAACTGTTGTTGGCATTTACATTATAGGACTTCTCTTAACGGACAAAACGGAATATAATTAAAAAATGTATATTCTATTCAATTTAATTTGTTCATACAATATTAATGGGTAACACAAATTCTGTAAAACTACCCGAGTAGCAAGAGTTCATGTGCATATGCAGTATAGTTGAAAAAATTTCACCAAATAATATAAATATTTATTAGACTGGCATTCAAAAACTGTAACTACACAAACTACTTCTTGTATCATGGAACATCAGTCATCAACCATAAAAATACTACACGCTCACACACATATATTAAAATATGCCCTAAATGTGTCGAATTTTATTCTTAAATAATTGGTAATTACACATATTTATGAAATTACAGCTAGTAATTTGTCGAATTTTATTCTTAATTCTATATATTATTTACATGTATATTTTAATGAATCTACGGTATGTAATTTGTCGAATTTTATTCCTATATCTAGTTAATATTGGGTCCCTTATTATTACGTGGTTATAGATTTACATAAGTCCATTTTTTTCTTTTAGACACACAGAGAACGAAACAAAGAAAAAAAAATACGAAAACTGCATTGTACCTTCATAGATTTTCGAAAAACTTTCGATTCTGTGGAAAGGCAATCATTATGGAGTAAATTGTGGACGAAAGGAGTTTCAGTAAAAATGATCAAAGCATTAAAATTAATATATAATACGGTACAGTTCTGTGGAAAATATGATCGCAATAAAGTTTCAAACACTGTATTAACACAGAGAGGAGCGATTTTTTTTATTTGGTTTATAAACGGACGCTCTTTAATGTCTCAGGTCATCAGCGTCCCATTCAATTCAGGGCGTGAAACGGCCGACAAATTTTGCTCAGAGGACATTTTTTTCAGGCTTGAGGTTCTTTTTCGTGCCGTAAATGTACGACATGGGACCCATGGCTTTACTTCCCTTCCGAAGGAAGCCATACTTAGGATTTTTAACCCCGAAAAAATCTGCCGGTCCTGGCCGGGATCGTACCCGCATCTTGGGTTTAGAAGGCAAGTATGGTTAACACTACACCACCAGGACCGACAGGAGAGGAGTGGGGCAAGGCTGTATCCCACCACCCCTCATTTTCAATCTGTTTGTAGATGACATACTGAAGAAAACGTGTGTCGCATGCTGCCCCGAATATATGACGAATATCCATACCATTTCTTCTTTATGCAGATGATCTGATTTTGTTATCCACAACAACTGACGGTCTGCAAAGGGAGCTAAACTGCTTAGAGGCGTATTGTCAGTCAATGAGGAGAAGACCAGAACAATGACGTTTAAGAAAGTTGCGGCATACAGCAGGAAAGAGAAGTGGGAGTGTGCAGGTCAGGCTTTAGAAAATGAGAAGAAATTCACGTATTTGGGAGTCACTTAAGATATAAACGGGAGCGGGGCAAAACACACAGGCTTCACAAAATGCAAGTGCATATTAAAAATATAGAAGCATTAAAGATTTTCAAAAAAATACTGTAAACTCCGCTGGGAACAATGGAGTTGGTGTACAGGGCCGATATTTGGAGGTGGGAAAACACCAAGGAACTTAATCAAATACCGCCGCGGGTGGCCAAGTCGTTAAGGCGCGGACTTGTGAGCGGGAGGTCTGGGGTTCGAATCGTGCCAGAACCGTCCTCCCTGACTATGTTTTTTTTTCCAGGTTTTCCCCAGTCCTCATAAATGCCAAATGCCGTGGAGGTACCCTAAACTTAGGCCTGGAACGATTCTTTCCCAATATATCATTTCATCACATGTATCATCAGTGCCCATCGCCTGTGGTGCCTCTGTAGCAAAAACGGGCGTTAAACACTGTTCACTCATTCATTCTTAATCAAATACAAACACAGTTTCTAAAATTAATGTTACTCGTAGTAAGGGGGAGAACAAATGTCGGCATTCTTAAAGGGTTTGGTACCTTTACGAAAGTGTAAATTTAAAAATAAGAATTATAAATGTTGATTATGAATAATACGGGCGGGGGGGGATCAAGCACTTCTTCGAGCAGTTTGTCTCAGGGAGTAAATAAGGGAAGGGTAGGGTGTGGGTTGGGCATCAAAAATAAGGAAAAGCTGGACTAGGGTATATTTGGTTAAGGGAGAGGATATTACGCGCAATAGCTGGAAGATATTTCACAGACGTCTGCGAGATATAGATAAGCAAAATACTGAAACTCGATGCGCAGAAAAAGGATCACTTAACCTGCAAGTTCAAATAGACCAGGTGTGTGGGAGGGGGGATTATCTAGATGTCTGTGGGATAGAAGAAAGAAGTGCTCTCGCAAGGCTCTGATTAGGGGTTTGGAAAGGAAATAAAATAGTTCATGTGCGGGAGAAGAATTTACCTACTGTGCGGAGAAAACGATGCATGGAGGCATATTCTGTCAGAATGAAGGTAAGCACATCTTTTAAGAAATTAGAATTTACCACCACAATTTCTGAATTCCAATAGAAGTTTAAACGTTGGTGCATGAGAGATGCTCACACAAATCGGGAATGTTTCTAGCGAAGACCAGAAAAAGAAGGAAATGGCTATAGAAAATATCCAAGTTGGGTGAGTAAAGGTTACACGCACGTTTGTATACACGTATATGCCATTATTCATATAAAAGTGTAATGTAAGTATATCGGGGTGCTATATACATGTATGTAGGTTTGTTTGTGTAAATAGATATATGTGTAAGTGTTAATCATAGCAATTAATGTTACCTTTTTTGGGTACTGTATCTTTTGATTGTTAAAGGGACGGTATTAGCATGTAGTGAGTCCCATGAGACAGTTATTCTGCCACAAAAAACGTTCATTTCTGCTAGTGCTACATAGGTCCAAAATTTCTGTCAGATTTTAGTCCTGCACATGTAAATTTATGGAGTTCATTTAATAAATGGCACTCATTTCATCTGCTGTACTATCCATGGAGATCACTTTTAAAAAGATCGTGAACTTGTGAAGAAATATAAGTAATTTCAGTTTAAAATGTTGTTCAATTTTTAAAACATTGAATTTTGTAAAATTGATATTTTGTTGGATAGTCCAAAAATTGTATAACCATTTATATATATATTCTTTTATAAAAATAATATTGGATTAAAATTAGTCTTTGTAATGCCCCTATGCAATGATTCCATGTTGAATAACTGATTGAAATAAATATAAATTAAACTATTTATTATTATTATTATTATTATTATTATTATTATTATTATTATTTAATGATGTCCTTTAACATTTCTGGTTCTTAGCGTTCCTTTCAATTCAGGGCATTAAACGGTCGATAAATTTGGTCATAGGCCTCTTTTTTCAGGCCTGACATGGGACCCATGAATATATTTCCCCTCTGAAGTAAGCCATACTTGGGATATTTACGCCTAAAATATTCATCGACCGTGGCTGGGTTTGAACCCGCGACCGTGGGTCTATGAGGCAAGTAATGTTACCAGTAGACCACCAGGATCTACATGAATAATATTGGTAGGCAGATAATCCCGGAGGATTATGATCTCATTTAGTACATATTATTTCGAATCCGTTTACAATAACTGTGTTTATTACATTTTAGGTGTTGGTCTATAATGTTCAGTAAATATTTAACATAAATTAAAGCAGGACAAGTACATTTATGGAGGTTTGGGCTAAAGCATTGTCTACTGGATTTATCTAAGTCTGAGATCGTTAAAGATAGTGTAATTAAAACATCTTTTTAAATATTACGGAATAACGAATTTTTATGAAGCCATTGATTAAACAAATGTATAACCTCATTTGCATTTCTAAAAGTGTCATTTCAACTGTCACCACTAAGTATAGCAGTGTATTTTACTTATGAAGTTATACGTTTTTCTAACTAGATTTCTAATGTGTCTTTTATGTAAATTAAAAATAATATGGTCCCTAGAACAGTTTCAATTGGCACGCCAATAGAAACTGTTATTGGGCTCAAAATACAAAATTCCAACCTCTTGATGCAACATGCTCATCAAAACATACATACCTGATACAGTCTTATAATGTGTGGGTGTCGAAGTTTTGACATTATTTGTATTTCTCTAAATATCTTCTTTAAGTTTTCTTCATCTAGTTTAGTCTTATCAATTATTTTAATTGCAACCTACAAGAAAAAAAGAAAAACATAGAATTAGCAAACAGGAAGCAAAATCGTGAACATTTTTTACATCAACAATATCTCTCATTCCTATTTGTTCCATCATGATATAAATTTTGTTATAACTTCGAATTTCCATGAAATGCATAAACATTTTCCTTGTTTCTATAAGGAAACCTATGAATTTTGACTCAGTGACGGTTTCTTTCTCATTCTTATAAATAACCGAGAGAGAGAGAGAGAGAAAGAGAGAGAGAGGATGAAGAAGAAGAAGAAGAAGAAGAAGAAGAAGAAGAAGAAACCAAGGCGAAGTTTAGTGGAACATTTTCAACGCTGCTTTTGTATGTAAGAAAATACTTTTATTAGCAATGCGTGTAAAAATAGAATTTCTTATGAAATCTGCTTCTTGCATACGCATACTAAAAACCGATTTTCAGTGTATTGCAGTTGTTGCAGAGTAATTCAAAATATCCGCAAGAAAAATTTCTTCGATAATATTCCCAACACAGTTTTACTAGTGTTGCCCAAATTCATTACCATAGCAAATGGACTAATGGTTGACATTTTTTTTAAAAATTAAGTATAAATGAATAAAGTGAGTATATTAACATTGTGATTTTTTATTGGTTTCACATTATGCAGAACTTCCCAGAAAACTATTTTCTAATTCTTTAAGTAACATTCTCATACCAATGTTTCGCATACATTTTGAAGTTATTTCAAGGGCGTGAAGGTACTAAAGTCGCAGCAATTTCACCCATCTCCTTTGGGGTGTTTTGTGCAGGACAAAACGTATATCTGGTCAGTTTGGTGCTTTCGGTTTATCTGCAATAGCCATTGTATCACAGTACAGTTTGCCGATTGCGCTTTCAATGGTCGTGGGGCACTGTTGTGGCTATTAATATGCTCGATTTAGATTTTAACATAAAAGTAGCATTCTGTATTTTCGATGGCAAATTATTTTATTTGTTGATTTACTCTAGTAAGAGATAAGGTCATGCTGCTTTCTCTGCCACTCTGCCAGGTGATAACATCAGCGGATTACAGAGTACAATATAGTTATTTAAAATAGAAAATTAAGAGTAAAAATTACAGAAATATACTGCTCGTAAATAAGTGTTTTCAGATGTATGTTCATCCAACAGAGCGCGGGTAGTGACAGCGAAGCTGCATGTACTAGTAACCAGTTCCCCTGACCTTCAGTGTTCCCACCTGAAGCAGCTGGAGTGTTGTCGCACTTCTTAAGCTCATAAGTCGTAAAACGCAAGTATTTCTCGCTTTAACTGTGTGTTACTATTGCCACAATGCCAAAAAATCAGTGCGCTTCAGAACAGAGAATTTTCATGTATGCTGCATGTGTGAATACAAACTCTTGCAAAACAGTAAGATGGGGATTTTGTAAGAAAATTTCCCGGTGGTTCTCTACGTCACAGATGTACTGTTCGTAACTTTGTGATAGATTTAGGAAAATGCGATATGTTCGGAATAATAAACCAAAAGCAAACTGCTGTGCGAGAGGAGAAACTTGACGAAATTAGGGAAAGATTAGAAAGAAATCTGTGAGAAGGCTTGCACAGGAAACAAACCTCGGCTTGGAATACAACCAGACTTAAACATTTAACCGCATAATATACCTGTTATTTGGGAATGGTACCCAGGTACAAGATCGCGGGTTCAATCCCTGCCAGGGCCGATGAATTTTTTCGGTTGTAAAAATATGAAGCATGGCTTCCTTCGGAAGGGAAGTAAAACCGTGGTTTCCGTGTCGTATATTTACGGCAGGATAAAAACTTTCAAGCCTGAAAGAAGAGGCCTCTTAGCAAAATTTATCGGTCGTTTCACGCCTTAAAATAAATGGGACGCTGATGACCGCAGATGTTAAAGAGCGTTCGTAAATAAAACAAATGAACAAAAAAGCACCCAGGTATTCGATTTGGATAATGTTATTTTTCTCACTAACGAATCATAGCCATGTAGCGACAGAGAACAAGAGGTACTAGAGTACAGAAAATCCCGATATTCACTAAATGCCATTGCCTGATCAAAAATGCTTACACTTCCAGAATTATTGGGCCTATGTTTTATGAAAATAACGTGAAGGCGCAGAGATAAGAG
Source organism: Metallyticus violacea (assembly GCA_030762175.1). Taxonomy (NCBI): domain Eukaryota; kingdom Metazoa; phylum Arthropoda; class Insecta; order Mantodea; family Metallyticidae; genus Metallyticus; species Metallyticus violacea. The sequence goes on along the minus strand of CM060846.1, from coordinate 274,901,534 downwards.
CTAACATAATCACGCTGAATGCAAACATGCCTTTTTTTACATCTTTAGCCTTAACTGAGCACACTCATACTTATGAGGATAGGATTATTAGCAAGGAATTATGATCAGCGCGATCCCCAGATGTTACCGTTTGCAATTTATATTTAAGAGAAAACTTGAAAATTAATGTATACAAGAAAAATCCGCATAATGTGCTGACAGAATTAAAAGACAATATAAGAGAAAGTAAATCAACTTCAGAAGAACTAATGCTTATGAACTCAACTTTCTTAAAATGTGTAAAAGCTATGTAACATAATTTCCACACTTCTAAGAAAACGGACTGTAATTTGCATGATAGAACTATGCGCTTGGATTGAGGTGTTATGTTTACGCGACTCAGCCAGCAGACAACTTGCTTGCCACGCGAACTGCGTTCTCATGTATGAACGTCAATTTGAAAGCAGTATATATAATGTAGGTATAACGAAGTTAAAATGACAGAGAAACCAATTATTGTAGTTTCTGGAGTTGAAGAAAGGACATTTTAACTTGAGTTTAAGTGCTTTATTGTCCGACAATCACTTTAACTATAGGGAGAACAGAATTCCAGATTCTAGCAGGCAACACGCTAAATGAAGTTGGTAGACATACGTTCGGTGTGACGAGGAATGACTATTAAAGTCCTAGGTAGTGATAGGTACAGAAAGCGAGAGGCAGCCAAGACAGTTTTATTGCGCAGGGGCGTCACATGATGATATTGATGAGTATTAAAGAAGAAGCGAAAGGCGGTATTGTGGAGGCGCTGAAATCTATTGGTCTGTCCAGTATTAGCAGTTGAATGAGATTCTTTTTAAGACTAGGAGGTAGGTTTTTTGCAGAATTGCATTCTAGATCAGAGTCTATCTCTGATTATCATGATCTGTACTTTGTTCGAGTTTGTTTTACATAGTGCAAGTTATGTCCCACTAGTTGCCTAAATGGATCCAGTTTTAGTTCAAATGTTTGTTGGAGGTTAGATTTTCGTTCTGTTACGGCTTCATTAATTCTTGTGCATCTTAATTTTTGAAAGCGTTAAATAAATGTATTAAATTAAAACTATACGAGTATTAAATAAAAATAGAATATTAAAAGAAGTAGATCATCCAACATGCACCAGTAAACGTTTAAAATACTCTCAAATGGTATTAATGAAATTTATTAGCTTCTTGATTAATTAAGGTATATACAATATTGACACTTTAAAAAAAATAATAAAAATGTAAAAATGAACAGAACTCTATAATATTACCTATAATTATTTATTTTGTCTTTCTGAAACAAATTATATTTGCTCAAATTACCTTACCAGATTGCTGATATCAGATATCAAACAAGTTTTGAAGGCTTGTTGAGGAAATGCTAATTTTGCACTTGCAGCGCTAAAAGCATGTGCAAACGATAATCCCTACATACTCTTGAAGCTGCTTTAGTACATGAATATTGAAATATTTATACCCACTTCTATCTAATTGAAGACATTTCCTTATTTTAACCTGCTAAAGAACTTTCAAACTGAGCACTTGATAATCACTGCTGAATTCAACAATTAATTTTATTCCTTTAAGAATTGCTTTCTCTACCATAAGTTTTAGCAGTTTTTCTTTGAAACCTCACATAAAACTGCGTAAACAGAACATTTTACATTTCCATCGGAAATCAAGTGATGCTAATGATATTGCTACGGAAGATTTGAAGCTAGGAGGGGATATTATCATTTCGTATCTTATGCGCTTACTCAATTTACCTACAACACATTCTAGCTTACCGAAACGCTGGAAGTCCGCTGTAGTAATCCTTATAAGGGCGGTATTAAAAGGGATTTTAAAAGTTACAGGCCAGCTAGTCTCACATCTGTCGTATGTAATATTATGGAGCATTTGAAAGGTCAATATATTCGTGTTATCCTTAATTACAAAGACCGGTCCTACCACCGTCAGGTAAGGATTTTCTTGCGAGAGCCAAATTATTTCATTAGTTCAGGACCTAGCTGAAGAGATAAAGGGAGGAGGTAGGATTGATGTAGTAATTGATTTTTTGAAAGCGTTTGATTTAGTATCGCATCACTCATTAGTAGATAAATTGAGTGGACTAGAAATAGATAAAAGGGTTGTACTTTGGATTTAAAAAAAATGGAAGAGAGGGTCCAGAGAGTAAGGGTAGATAAGGAAATGTCAATTATCGGAAAGATGATATCAGGAGTTGCACAAGGTAGGTTCTTGGGCCATGATTGTTTATTATTTATATGAACGATTTTGTATAAAGTCAAAAGAACGATTTTGTATAAAGTCAAAAGTACGATTATTATACATAGTAACATTAACGACAGCTCCGATAGGAAGATACAAAGCCGTCTGAAAATAAACTGTTCTAAGAGTAGGCAATAACATTTTATAAAATCCGATAAGAAGCTTAATTTTAATTATAAATTCGATGAGGTTATACTTTGTAGTGAGAATACTAAAAAAAGTCGGGTCAAAATCGAAGGAAATAGCTTATTTATTATTAGTTTGGCCTTTAATGGAACAAGGAGCAGTTTGTTGGGATCCATACAGGATATATAAAATAAATATCCAAAAAAAAAAAAAAAAAGAAAAGAAAAAACAGTGTAGAGCAGAAAAAATCGTAAAAGATTAAAAGAAAAAAAAAAAAGAACGGGCGAAAATGTTAAAAGCATCAGGAAGGGAATCACTAGCAGAGAGACGTAAAAAGCGAGTATAACATCATTATACAAAGCGTATAGATAACAAAATGCATGTAGATGTATCAACCAACATACCAACCAGGAACGATCATAATAATAAAGCAATTGTAGATAACAGAGAACGGGTGTAGGTAAACACTCTTTCATTAACAAAACCATAAATGATTGGGATGAATTACTGCAGGTTGTCCTCTGCTAAGATTTAAAATTAACTTAAAATTTGTATGTGTAGAAATATTTCATTGATATACGTAAATATGTATGTAATTTAATTTTTTTCCGGACTATTTGAAATATTGTTTAACTCCTAGTTGTTTTTAATTGACCAGCTTCACTTAACTTTTTTACATTATTATTATTATTATTATTATTATTATTATTATTATAACTCAAGCTGACAAGTGTTTGAACCTAAATATGCACCAATTATATGTGATAAAGATATTTTTAATTAGTGTTTAACGCCCGTTTTTACTACTGTGGCACCACAGTCGGTGAACACTAATAATACATGAAATGAAATGATAAATTGAGAAAGGATTTGTTAAGGAAGGAAACGTTCCAGGCCTAAGTTTAGGTACCTCCCCGGCATTTGCCAGTCATGAGGACTGAGGAAAACCTGGAAAAAACCTCATTCAGGGAGGACGGTCCTGGTGGGATTCGAACCCCAGACCTCCCGCTCACAAGTCCGCGCCTTAACGACCTCGGCCATCCGTGGCGGTTGATAAAGCTAATAATTTTACAAATGCATTTAATTAAGTTATTATATGTAAAATTAAACTGACATATAGGCACTTAATTAGTTTCGTTTATTTAACTAGTTTTGTGGGAATTTAATTAGATAGACATGTTTTAATTAGGTTAAATGTATTTAATTAGTTTGACGTAATTAACTGGTTGATGTGCATTTAATTAGACTGACATGCTTTTAGTTAGATGAAGCGTATTTAATTAATTTATTGTGTAAAATTAAGTTGGCATGTAGTTAATTAGTTTAACGTATTTAACTAAATGCATATGTTTTTAGTTAGGTAAAATGAATTTTATTAAGTTAATATGTGTAAAATTAAGTTGACATGCATTTAATTACGTTAGTGTAAATTTATTTCGACATATATTTCAGTTAGAATTATTTATCTAATTTTATGTTGGTATATATTTAAGTTAACTGGTTTCTTTTTCAAGTATTTTGCTGTTAATAATCATTGTATTTTCATTATTCTTCACTGCCAGCAAGTGAAAGTTCAATCGCAATTAGTACATACGTACGTACATAGGAAGGAAAGTCTGCAATCAATGAACCAGCACAACGAACGAATTTTTGCTATTTGCACGTACGTAGTGAAATGTGATAATTAGTTTAAAACTTTGGTTATGATGGATACATTGCTTACTGTAACAATTCATTGTGCAACTTTTCATAGCTGCTGTAGTTATTTCCGATTCTGCAAAACAAAGTTAAACTTGTTAAACTGTAATACTATAATTGCAAAGTAATTTGAACTACTGTCTACGCACATATACCTGGAGATATTTCCACTGCATTCCTATAAAAGAAAGTTTCTCGTCTTGACTAAAAAGTCATGAGGATGCTATTATCGAATAGCCTTCGATGCAGATTTGGAGCTGATCTTTTACAAGCATTTCCAGCCAAGCTAAGCACAAGCGGACAAGAATCTTTGCGAGTTAGGTTAACAGTTACACTTGGAAATTTTGGTAAACCTTTATAACAAAACTTTCCGTTAAAAACAATTATTGTGATCCATTCCGGAAGGAAGTGGGTAAGAAATGAAACAATCTGCGAAAAAGGTTAATGTCCTTATAAGAAAATTGATCAATTCCTAAATGTTTGTTTGAAGGGTATGGGTACTGACCCAGGACTGCTATAGAATCCAAAATAATTCTTTTATGTTATTGCTGTAGACATGGTGGCACAATGACTGAACGGTTTGACAGCTTCCACTGAGGTAGCCTGCGTTCGATCCTGCGTTGCCTTGTTTAATTTGTGGCGGACAAAGCGGCGTCTGGCCAAGTTTTCTCCGGAAACTGCGGTTTCCTGCAGTTCATTCCAATCTCTCAAGCGTCAACCTCATTTTATCTTCATCATCTAGTTCAATATGGTCCGCCAAATTGCAGTAAACGACAGCACCGGCTATCTTCTACATGTAAACTGTAACACTTGTAATTTTGTTCCTTTTATAATCAGTCAGATAAACATTTCAGGTCACAGCACAGACTCGAACCATGTATCTTCGGATTACCGTGCCGATTCTCTTGCATCCGAACTTACGTGCTCCCTCCGTTCACAATCACGAATCTCCACCATTTGAGTCTGTATGCCGATCTCACTATAGAGTATCTCGAGTTACCTATGACCCAGGCTTTATATTTAACAAACTATTAGAGTTCATTTATATGAAATATGATTTTTAGACCAGACAGAACACGGTAGTCAGATGGAAGAACATGGCACTTTAAGCCGAAATTCCGAGGTTCTAATTCCGAGTGTAATCTTTGAATGTTTCCTGTATCTAATTCCAAATCTGAACCTACCAAAATTTGTGTGAAAATTTTGCATTTAATGCAAATTAATGCTAATGGTGTGGTTTGCTAGATTTCGAATAAATCTCTGTAACTAGGTAACCTTAGAGGTCACCAGGGTATATAAACTTAAATGGGAGAGATTCATGGTGATAGTCAAAGTGAAACAGTACATATGGTAAGTCAGAAATTCGTGGTTCGAGTCCTGGCTGTGAAATGAATTGTTACTATCTGACTCTGATACCGAAACTTAACCTAATATGGTTTTTGTGGGAAAAAAACACACACACACTTAATTTGCTATTTTTACTTCAAGCTTACTTCATCAGAGCATATTGAACACAACAGTTTTACTTTTAATCATACTTTCAACATTGTTAGCTTTAACTTTCAAATGAAGTTTTCTCCTGAAACAATGTTTGAATTTATGGAAACAATACTCGCTCAGAAGGTTAATGGCAGAACTACACAACCTTTTAAAATGTATATACTTATTTTATGGAGTAATAATTTCATTAAAATTTGAGAAGTTATACCATTATAAAGCTTTATGCTGAACGTATTTTAATAATCTTTGTTTTCGTATAAGCTGTAATTTAAGCATTTACGATATATGATTTTACTCAATTTAAGAATGGCAAAATTTTATATGACACTTTTATAGTATGTAAGTGACACATCTACAGAATTTCTCTTTTTAAAAGTCGAACTACATTTTTCTCTAGTACGTCGCAGTAAATAATTATTTTGGAAACTGGCTTCCTTTTGCAACTTTCACGTCTTTTAATTTATTTCCTTGTGAACCGCGAATACTAGAAATTACAGTTATGAATATACACATCCATTAGAAAACTTTACATCCATAACCCCTTACAACGGAATACAGACCCCGTGACACACATTATGGTCATTTGTTTATGGCATTAAATCTACACAAATATACAAGAAAGTGAATGGACACTTAAATGTGCAAGTTAAACTTAGTTTTAAAAAATTTAGGAGAAAAAACCTTGTAGCATTTGATATTAAAGCAGGGATCTCTCAATGTAAAGCAGGCGCCCTGCTTACCGATTAACGTATTAATTTAAACCGCATTGCTGCGCGAGAATTGTTTGTTTTAAAAGCATAAGAACGCGTTTTATCCATTGGGCCTTAACGTGTATATTCCTCTCCTATCCCACGGCGTACTTCAGCATTGAGCGTGCGGAGTATTTTTCAGATAAGACTCCGCAGATTGCATGACGTCAGTGCTACCTATGAGTGACGTCAGTACAGTACAGTCGCTACGTAAATGGTTAGATCAGGCTTGGGTCAGGGAGGTGGGGTGTATCAAGCGACAAGTACAGGAGAGAATCTTCACGAGTTTAACATATTATTAACACTTCGATCCCCTCCCCCGTCCACTGAAAACTTTACCGTGTTGCGTCTGTTTTTTAGTATAACCGAGCAGTTAAAAAAATATACATAATTCAAACTTCTATACCTTGATGGTGCTAAGCACAAATCGTTATAGACATAATACACAAGTACACATCCTTTCTGATTCGGGATCGATATTCCGGTAGTTAACAAACCTGACTCTGCATCAAAAGATTGTGATTTCGATTCCAATTTAGGTCGACAAAAATTCCTCAAGTAAACTTTGTACTTCCTTCAATTTGAATAACTGTGTTACAATATGGTACGTTAAAAATGCATGACAAACCAATAACATAACGTATAATGCATTTTTAATGTTATGTAAAATAATTTATTGAAACACATGTTTTTAATTTGGCATTCTTACCAATTTAGTTAATACAGAAACCTATCCAGAGAAAACAGTATTAATTTCAATACACGATAACCTTCAAATGAAATATGGCGAAACTTAGAATAAAAACAAGGACCTTTAGATATTTCTGGAAAAAACTCTTAAGCATTCTATAACGCAATTCATAATCTATGTAAATGCCAAAAACCAATGATAACGATGAACAGTCCTGTGTTCTTTGTAAAGGGGAGGAAAACTAAATAACCGGAAATTTTGTAATGTATTAGTATAAGAGATGCTTTTTTCTGCATTTCTTACAGCTATAGAAAATAACTACTTGGCAACATTGCTTATTTACGACTAGTATACGAGATGCGGTCCGTAATTTGCCGGCCTGACCAAGTTCGGTAGGTGTATAATTTTTCACCATAGTCTCAGTTTACTTCAATGCATTTCTTTAATCCACCTAAAAATATGTACCAAACTTTATATATAAAAATAATTACCCTTCGTGAATCTCTATTTTCAAAGATAAATTTTCAGTTTTAAAATAGATAATAGTCATGGGACAATATCTGAGTTGCACGGTAGATGATCCAGCTCTTGGAAACCGCCACGGGTGGCCGAGGTCGTTAAGGTACGGGGTTCGATTCCTATCAGGACCGTTCTCCCTGTTTTCAGGTTTTCCTCAGTCCTCATAAATGGCAAATACCGGGAAGGTACCCTAAACTAAGGCCTGGAACGCTTTCTTATTTACCAGTATATTTGATCTCATGTACTATTAATGTCAATCGTCTGTGATGCCCCAGTTGTTTAAACGGGCGTTAAACACTATTTTAAGCAGCAGTGTGAACTAATGCATTGTCGTGCAGAAGATGAACTCCTTTACTCCACTCCATTCCAAGATTCTTTTCCTTCGTAGCATTGCGCAACTGATCCAGTAGCTCTGCATAATACCGTGCGATCAGTTTTATTTCCCCCGGGCAAGCGCGCCGCTCGCTAGTCGGTTAGAGGACCGGACGCGGGAGGGTAAAACAATAAAACGAACCAACCATGTAACAAGTTTCATATGCTGTTACTATGGATTCCAATACTGCCCTGTATTTATTACAGCAATGGTTCAACAACTTCTGGCAATATACCACGCGCACTTTGCATTTGAACTGCTGAAAAATTCGGGGAACCCATCTTGCACTGATCTTATGTATATGAAAATGCTGACCAAGAATGCGAAGCATATTTGTTTTAGAAAGCTCCAATCTCTCTGCTATTTATTTTGTCTTCAAGCACCTGTCACTCAGAACTTCCTTCTTGACAAGGAAGAAGTTTTCATGTGTCAACATATCCACTGGCCTATCCTCAAGTGGGTCTACTTCAAGGCTCTTTTTGCCAAACGAAACCATTTTGATACCAATTTACAGCAGAATAGGAGGGGGAAAGTACCCCATACGCATCTTCAAGGGTTGTTTAACATCACTGGTTGAAAGTCCTTATTAACTGTGTTTAATTTTGAACATCACGGAAGTTCCCCCAAGCAAATGGATGCCGTGGCCGGGAAGGAAATGAAATTTTTATTTTCCTGAACTATGTATCAGATAAGCATAAACAATGAATCATGGCCTTCTGCGTCAGGCCGGAAACTTATGGACCGTAGCTCATGTTATGTTCAGTAACTGCAAACTGCTCTTCCCTCTTCCCTCCATCACGTTTGACCTAATGTTAATAACACTAAGCTGTGTATATGAAGACTGTATTGTTTACAACCGTACAACAAACGCGCTCATTTTCGTTAACTGTGATGCCAACTCTAGCTTTACAAACACAAAAAGATTCACATAAGTGCTCAAGCTGTGTTGCTATTAAAACGCTTCAATTTTTAAAATTATGGTAAGGTAAAACTATTAGCGTACTTTAGGTCTAGACATTATTACTAATATAATGCAGCATACGAGGGGGAATCTTAAAATTCAGTCTCTACCACAGGGGGGCCAAGCAAATGGCGCAAGATAATTGTTTTTAATGTTGGTTCATTTGTCTTAGGTATTCATTTGAAATATTAAGTCATTTTATCGAATAGTTTATTTAATACAGCCATACCAGCCTTGAAGATTACCCGAGGACGTACGAAAAAAGCAACAATATCAGAATTATGGCCCCGAAGCATTAAAGTGCATGCAATTGATAAACATTTCAAGGGGACATGTAGGTTGTATTTTAAATGAAGAATTGCATATTAAGAAAAGATTTTTTTTTTTTCAAAATGGGTGCCGCGCGTGCTAACAGCGTCCGTATGAAAATTAAGCTATTGCTTGGAAAAGACGCGGTTTGAAGAAGAGAAAAAAAAAACACTAAGACAGTGTATCTTCTCATAAAACTTGTTCAGAGATGGAAAAACTGAGAGATTTGATGAAGGATTTTTTAAGCATACACTCTACTCTCCAGATGTGGCTCCCTCTGATTTTCATATGTTCCCAAAGCTTAAACTCTTCTCCACCCCGCAGAAGCTTTTCCATCAAATTAAGAGGCGATCGCAGCTGTAGAGGAATATTTCGTAGACTTTCCGGAAGACCACTTTAAAGACGAAATAATAGCACTGGAGCATCGCTAGAACAAAAGTATTGACTTCAGGGAGATTATGTTTCAAATTAAACGTAATGTTCAAGTTAAAACTCGTTCCTTCGTTGTTAGACCGATAACTGCACTCGTAATACAGTACTTACATTCTGGCCAAAGTGGTATTACAAGAGGTTGACTAGAATTAGTTAACATTTTAGCATTACATGCCCCTCAACTTTGTATAACCTTTACCAGAAGAACAGTAAGAAAGAGAAAACACTATTAAAAACCAATATGTAATAGCTTCACTGTAACCATTTACAATATGGAAACATAATTATATGACACCTTCTACTTAAAAAATAAACAAATAGCGATTTTCATGCACACAATTGAAACATCTGATCACACGAGTAGATATAAACACACGAGGGGTGCTCTAAAAGTTTTCGGCCTGACTCAAAAATCCCGTGAAGATGGTCAAATTACTGTGATAAATATTAAACATCATCCTTTAAATGGCCCGCTGTAAAGTTTCAGACGCGAAGTTAAGTCACTTGTTTTTAACGATCGTGTAAACAAACTAGCATTAACACTTTCAACAAAATGGACCAAACTGAAATATGAGCTGTGATAGAGTACGTTGTTTAGAAGGAATTAAACCTACAGAAGAAGTTTGATTTCACATTAAAGGATTCTTCTCCTTCGTTTTTGACGGTTAAAGAGCGCTCAAGACGAGCGCTCATGACGTTCCAAAACTGCTACAACCGACGAGATTGTAACAAAAATTCACAATACTGTACTCAATGATCGACCGAAGGTGCAACAGTAGGCTGACATTGCATAGACCTCGACAGACTATGTTCACTACATTTTACACGAAGTTTTGGGTATGAGAATGCTTGCCGCTCTATGGGTGCCGCGTTTGTTAATAATGGACAAAAACGCATTCGAATGACCATTCCGCAAGAGTGATCACACTTGTTTAAACGTTATTTCAGTGAGCTGTTTTAGATATTTCATAATAATAGATGAATATAAAAATACACACCAGAGAAGCAGCAGACCAAACAGTGGGTGGCAAAAGGTGAAAGTGCACCAAAAATGCAAAATCTGTTCCATCTGCAGGAAAGGTCATGGCTACGGATTTCTGGGATTCTCATGGTGTGGTGTGCGTGGACTATTTCCAGAATGACAGAACTATTACCATTGAGTATTATGCTTCACCAATTGAGTTACTCAGGCTAAAAGTTCACACCAAGCGGAAAAAAAAAAAAAAAAAAAAAAAAAATAATTACGATACTGGGCCTTTACACACGTATGGGATTGTTGCTGCCAAACTGCATTACTTTCCCTTCTAAGTGCTTCCACATCTATCACATTCATCAGATTTGGCTCTCAGTGATTACCTTTTGTTCACAAATCCGAAGAAATGACTGGATGAACGAAAATTCAAATGATGAGAATGAAGCTGAGACAAGCTTATTTTTTCACAGTTGGACAAATGTAATTTTACTAAGGGTATTAATAAGTTAGAAAGATGGATTAAATGTATTGATTTACAACGTGACTATGTTGGAAAACAACAATAATATTATTATTATTATCATCATCATCATCATCATCATCTTAAATATTATATTTTCTTTTGTCTTCTTTTTGAATGTCATATTTCAAAGTTATTTTTTTCGGGGAGCTAGTTGCACTTGCACTAAGATATACAAAAATATCTTAGTGTTAACACTGTGTGTGGAATGCAGAAGAACGTAAGATTGAATGCTCCAACATTTAACTACGCTTTATTTTCCTAATTTATTCCTGCTCACTAGCATTTCTTTCAACCAGGTACACGAAAGCGTACGTTATACAACGTATTCACATATTAGTTGCGTTGTGCTTGTTTAATATACTCTGTTATCATACATCTTTTAACATGGTCGTTAGCATGTCACCAACTCTGCTCATTTCTAAATCGATTCCGACTCGGTGAATGTATTCATTTTACGGTGACTGAGCAGATTTAAGTGCGCTTCGTCTATATAATACAACTTGTAACAATGCACCAAAGAGACTGATAACTACATTCACGGAGATGCTTTCTTTCCTTTTCCAGATTGTCGTTTATTATTTATTATACGTTTTATAGCATTGCATGGGTTTACTGTACAAAAGCTCTGAAAGAAGCATGAAATGGTGTTCCCCTCTGCTGAAAATATTTGTCAATGAAGTGCGATATAAAGTTTGTAACTGGCTCTCTGCAATGGCATCCAATTCTGACGATTGACACACACAACTACAAATTTTCTGCAATGTTTACACCGGACAGTTTTTTTACCATCCAATGTACAGCTCGATTTCCGACCCTGAGATATCACATCTTTCAGCTGACAAAAACTTTTTTAAATGGAGTGCTTGAACTCTAATTTAGAGGTCCATCATGATATACAGTAACCAAGTAACTTGTTTGCGACGGGTAGAGGGAAATCTGCTGAATGTTGGGGAATGCTGTCTAAGCGGCCAGGTGAGCCTAGCGGGTTGGTTCAATTGGTAACGCTTTCGACTCGCATTTGGGAATATGAGTTGAAAACCTTTGCGAGCGTCCGGCCATGCGGGTTTTTTTTTTTTTTCCTTCCCTTCCCTGCTCGCTTAGGCAAATGCTGGGGCGAATTTTTCCTTTCAGGAAATTTCTGTTCTCCCATTTTGTTCCGTTTGGCCTTTTACGAGGTCGAAAGTGCCAGGCGAAGAAAGCTGGTTGTATGTGTTGTGACGGTGACTTGCGCTTAGGAAAGAATTCTGCCCCGGCGTCTGGTATGAAAGAGGCCCTTCTTGGGGGCTCGAAATCCTTGGAGGAGAGACCATTCATAGTCGGGATGTTCTACTTGGAAAAAATGTTAAGAGACCCATCATGTTCGTGCCTCACCGCCCCTGGGCCAGCCGAAATACCCTCTTCCGTCCCTTCCAATCCAATTCAATCGCTAAGGTCACTGAATTTCAATCTCAGTATTGCCTTAGCGAATGTTTTATAGCAATGGTAAATTAATATTTTTTATTCACAGAAAGCAGCCTATGTGGTATTTGAACAATCAGTTTATAATTATACACATTATTATATGTAAGGTTATAAGATGCCGTTCCTGGTGGTAACCATACTTGCCTCCTAAACCAAAGAGCGCGGGTTCAATCCCGGCCAGGATGAATTTTTTCGGGCGTAACAATCTTAAATATGACTTCCTTCGTAAGTAAAGTCGTACATTTATGGCACGAAAAAGAACTCACCCCTGAAAGAAGAGGCATCTGAGCAAAATTTATCGGGCGTTTCACCCCCTGAATTGAATGGGACGCTTATTACCTTAGTGTTAAAGAGCGTCCGTAATTAAAGCAAATCAACAGGTTAATAGATTTTATCGATGACGTGTGATCTGTTTATTTGATAAAAGCTGTGTTGTCGTTCCACTTTTCTTCATTAACATTTGAGCAGAAATCTTATCGCTCTTTTTTATTCCCTTTCCACACTCAGGTACTGCTCTGACACTGAACATCAACGTGGCTTCACAAGGATAATAAAACTGAATTAGTATTTGAATGACCGAGTCACAACACTGTCTGGTTCTCAATAGGTCCCCAAGGACTGATCCTTGAAAAGAAATATAAGAAAATTAAACTGCAGAACTGGTCGTGTCATCTCATAACCATGAGAATGTATGTATATTAAGTACTCAGCTAGCACAAGCAATTTGCATGAAGAACGAGACCCCTTTTGAAAAGTAAAAACACTGAATGAAAATCGCAGCAGATAAGGTGATACGGTGTATATTTAAAGACTAGACGTTCTTGGTTTCGATCCCTGGTAGTGGCAAGGAGTTTTCCACTAATCATATGCAACCAGTCCACGCACCATTCAGTCAGCTATCCAAATTAGTACATTTGGTACAAAATTCTTTGGGAGAAGGAGAAACGGCCGGCGTTTATTATTTACATTACTCTTACGTTATACCCCATGATGCATTATAAAATTTTCTTCAACCGCGGGAGTTTTTCTATCTACATTTGGGGAAATGCTGTTTTGCTGACGGCGGTTTAAAAAGCTAACATGGGACTATGGCTTCTGGCATGCACAACAAAGTGCGCAATAATAACATTTAATAGATTAACTAATTAGTGTTGTCATTACAAGAGGCTACAACATTTCATGCATACTCCCATATCTAGACATATTTTCAGAATAGATTTGACAATGCCTGATGCCGTTACTTGGGGAAAAATAAAAAGTACTCCAGTCAGGCACTTTGGGACCCCAAAATTGTTAGTACATAACTCAAGGTAAACATATTACATATAAAACGAGCTATATCAGATGTAATGCATTAAAATTTAACCAACAGTTTTAAACGATTAAAAGGAGAATAAAAACTATTTAAACACACATTTAAAGCGCACAGTTACATAATTATTTTACCTATAGCGAATCAAAGTTAACTTAATTAATGTTGTTCTGAGTTGAGACAGTATATATGACCTGCCACCCCCATGTTGAATTACAGTAATTATAGCAAGTAATTTTATCTAACTTCCTTATTTTAAGCATGAGTATAGTCTCATTTCTATGTCCTGTACAAGTGTTGAATTATTGTTTCTGATGTTACTTTCTTGCAAGAATGCAGAAAGCTACCCCAGCCATAAAATCTGACCTGGGAATTTCTGTTGCCTATTGTAACAATATTTGTAAAGATGACCCAGGCAAACTGAAGTTTTGTGGAGAAATTTCTAAAGGAGAATCGTTGAATACTACGTTAATTTTTATACGGTTAGGGAATTGTAAAACAAGGAAGATGTAATAAAGAATATCGTGATTACGGAGGTGAAAAGACAAGGGAATAACCTCGAAGGCAGATCCTAACGGTTCCAGGTAATACGTATGTGAGTTACATGTGAGAAGTCACGAAAGACATCTGACAAATAATATAGCAGAGGAAAAAATGGACGGAACATATTACTCAATAGAGATGCGAGAATGGGAGAAAACAGTCTAGATTTTTCAAAAAACATATTTGAAAGAACAAATATAGCTTCGTGAAACCGGCAGACTGCCATGTTTATTTAGTCTTGCCATTTTGCGGCCGAGGGACATTCTGCGTACAGTTCAGTTCAGTTGGTTGGAAGAAAAGACATTCTCCGTTCGATTATAAGTCAGTGTGGAAGAGAGGCATTAGCAATTGAATTGTCTGTTTTAGTTTAGTTCAACAGAAGAGTATCGTTTGTGGAAAACTGTCAGTGAAGAGTAGGCAGTTGTGTCTCAGAATCTGATGAGCTTAGTGGAGTTCATGAGCATAGTTTTAGAGATTTTAAAGTGCGTTAAGGTCAGAATGATCGCCATAGTTAGCGCGAGAATGGCACATAGTCTCCAGGTAGTGCATTTTATGTGGAATAGTTTATGAACAATAAATTGTGTTTCTTCACCCATAACGAGAAATCTTATCAATCTCCATATACTCCATAGAACCATAAAAGTATCCAGCAGCAGAGTCTGAACAGCCGTGGCAATATATAAGTCAGCGGAAACCAACCGTCGAAGAGGAAGAAATAACATTACCCCTGAGAATTCAAAAACAATCAAATTAAATCCATCCAAAATCTTTCCCTCCACTCTACATATTTAATTACCTCCCCCGCTGCAGACCTCAGAAAGATTGTGACTGAGCTTGTTTTCGGCAGTCAGCTCCTCCATTTCTGGCCGAATCTCCATGAGCCCAGGGATCAGATAAGCGATTTATGTGTTTGTTTTAATAGATGCCATACAGGGAAACCCTTTAACACAACCCATTTGAACCGAATGGAAGGAAATGTGAAATGGCAGCGTCACTAAGCTCCTTGCATTGTTTGCAAACTTAAATTTAAAGTCTTAAATTGATAAAATCTCTAATTTTATATTCAGTAAACCGAAAGTGTACACTTCCAGCAGGTTTTCTCCAGAATGACGAAAGCTGCGGATAATGATAATGTAAAAATAATTCGAAATACAATCTTCCATTTTATTTTCTCTTTCAAATTAAGGATATTCTTTTTAAAACTGTACGATGAGTTTTTGTAAATGGTATTTATTCCCAAAATTCCTCCAGAACATTAACGTTAAGTGCATTGGAAAAATTAGATAAACTGTAATATTCCATTTATTAACAAGAGTTTCTTATAAAACCCGATAATATTTGTACGCGCTTTAAAAGATTTATCTTGCAGTTGAAAATCCACATCATTAAAGTGTTGATAATATATGTTAAATAAGCTGTCGACAAATGCGGTATACATCTTCCAAATATGGTGCGCTGCAAAACGATAAGACCAACTGATGAAACTTCGTGTAAATAAAAATGTGAAATAAAATATATTTAACTTAAGTATATAAAATTATATAATCTTTATCACATGATTAATTACAAAAAAAAATGCATCACTTTCAGACACTGCCAATAAAAAAAACAGTCCTTTGCAAAATGATAACATATTAATACCCATAAATTAACCCTTTTTCAGAACAACCTGAATCACACGATCCGTCAAACACTCCCCAAGCTTCTGTAACACAGGCATTACAGGCTCATTCCATACTGATATAATAGAGGTCCTTAATACTGCACACTAGAATATTACTTTCCATTGCGATAAACAGATCTGCATAAGATTCCTCATACATTCTCCATAGTGTTTAGGTTTGGGATTGAAGGGTCATTCCATGACCACTCCATTGTGGACCTGCATTGCCCTTCTGAAATATCCAATTTCTGTTTCAACCCTGTCTGCAAGAGGTAAAAAATACTTCAAGCAGTATCTGATAGTTTATGGCTTTCATACGATCTGTGCTTTCCCTTCATACCCACATCCACCCCAAACCATCAGAGACTTTCCTCTTTATTGCCTCTTTGAAAACACCCTCTTCTTTTCTGAGGTATGCCTGTAGTATGCCCAACCTACAGAATCGTCCAAATTAAATTTCTTTTAATCGACAAATATTATACGCTTTCATTTTCCTTTCAGGTGATTTGTTCCCTCGCCCAGTCAAACCGTCTCTGTTAATGGTGAACCATCAGACGGAGTTGTTCTTTTTTTTTTTTTTTTCCTTGTATTTCAATATGTTTGTATGTCTGACCAGCCTGGATAACGTCGATTTGTGAACGTTGACTGTGGAATCACGAGCAAGATGTCCCAGCGATGAACTGCCAGCACTGAGCTTAATGAGCACTGGCCTCTTTTATCGGAGTGTAATTTTTGAGGTCTTCCAGGCGACTTATACATCTCATTATACTTTCCTAATTTCTGGAAGTTATTTTTCACGCATGGTTACCTGCCAAGCCTTCTTACTAGGTATTCTGCCTTCCGACTCATACTTAATCGTGCACACGACGTCTCACACCACAGCTGCAGAAAAGCGTTTGTTTATGAAAGTTATGAAGTTTTCAGCCTGGTCTTATCATTTTGCTACAGGATTATTTTCTGTCTTCTATGTGCAATGAATGCATATATTTGTAAGTAGCCCCACGATAAAGGTAACATAATTTGATATACGGCTGGAGATGAAGAGATGGCTAGCGGCATATGGGGGAGAGGGCTTTATCTGCCAAGTAAAACATTACGCACTGCATGTGTATCATCATTAATTCAAATATTTAAGAGTTGGTTCACGTCTTTGCGTTAACAAAAGCAGAATATTAATAGTGAACTGGACGTTATTAGCACATTTCCCTGACTAGCCTTCTCTCCATCTCCCAGCAGTACTTAAATTCACAAATATTAGATTTAATTTTTTCTCTATACAGGACGATTTTCATCTATTGGTCTTATGATTTTGTAACGCACCTTACATAACTAAATTAGATATCAGTTTTAAAAGGAAATACTACTAATTTTCACTTTAATATAAAAGTTTATTAAAGGCGACGTTGAGCGTTTCGTGCAAATGTGCAGTTTTTCACTTATTTGCACGAAATCTTGTATCATGAAGACGGGTTTGTTCTCTAATATTTTATAATCAAAGCAAAAGAAACGAGAACAAGCTCTTATGCATTACGATTTATTTGCTCAGGTAGCAATAGTAATTCGTACGGTATTTACAATTCTGCATTTAATGACCGCGTAAGTTCTTTCTTCTCTCTCTCCCTCTCTCTTCCAATGTCAAATGACGGTTTAATGCCCCACCAATTGCGATGGTGTTTTGAGAAGATGAATGGAATGGAGGAAGTGATGACACAAACGACTCTCAGATCTTTTAGAGTCTAATGTTATTTGATAGTCGTCTTTTCATGGTAAGGAAAAACTCCGGAAAACCTCATATCTGGAAATGTACCAGGCTCGCCAGTTGACAAGCAGATGCCCTACCATCTGAATCTTGTCAACGGAAGTGTAAATTGTGTGTTATGTTCAAATTTTTAAAGTAAGGGGGTCACACTCATTGATACAAATTCATACTTAATATACGATTCTTTAAAATACTTATGATTTATATTTTATCTGAATTATCACGTATTTTTACAATGCATACATTTTATTTTTCACGCTTTAATACCGTACTTGTGACGACATAAATAACTGCGCACGCTGTCATTTAATGATGTAGGATAGTTGTCTTAAACTGAATTAATTGATCCAGTGACAGCAACTTTTTATTTGCTAAGATTACTATTATTGTAGATGTTAAAAACAAGCAGGCGCTAGTTTTTCAAACTACTTGAGGCACATTGTCACTATACTGGTGCCAAAAAGGACTTTGAGATAACTGAAAACAAATTCTTGTACCGGTTTTGCTTGTTAAGTGAGAACGTACAAAATCCACGCTGTTCTCATCATGGCATAAACAGTGTTAACAGGTTCGAAGGAAAGTACAAACTGAATGCGAATGATGAGACCTATTGCAAGACGGTAACTGATAACGGCTAGATGAAGAGCAGAAGAGGAACCTTAACGCCCTTTACTACGGAGTGTTTGTAATTCGTTGTCACCTCGTCTTACATTTCTGACGCATAACCGTAATGTGGGAGTGCTGTGGTGGATGTAATCAGTCGTCTGCTATGGGATTCGCCACTATCAAGAAGGGAAATAAGCGCAAATATGGCGTTTCCAGGAAGACAACAAGAATGCAGGATCGAGAACTGTTCGCAGCAAGTTGTCACAAACTTTTCATCACTGAGAGCAAGTTAGTGCTCACACTTTAAGGAATAGAGTCCATGTCGCTGGGATGCACTATTGATGACCTGTACACCGTTACTCTGTTATAATATGTCTGTTCCTAGGATATTGTAGTCTGAAGAAAGTTATTCTAAGACGAGGATGGAAGACTATCCTTGTGGCGACAGTATAGCCTGCTCCCTTTATTGGTAAAATGTCGACTTGCTTTGTTGTACAGCGCTGAGTTATAGTGTTTCAGGTCGCTACCTGACCTCTGTTATGGGACGAAGCTCTTACGGTAAGAAGATGTTATTATGTTTAATATTCAAATAATGCTAAAGTGGCCAAATAAACAAATAATTACACAACTCAGCTTAGCCACAAATATTTTACTTTTAAGTGCTTTTAATAAGCTTTCTCTCTCCATTGTGTGCTGAAAAAGAGATGAACACAACTCATTTCCAAATTTATCTATCAATTTCGTGAACATCGCAATACACTTGCACTATATGCCGGTATAACATTATTTCGCATCAAGTATATTTCAGTTCAGCCCAAACTAGCTCAACTATTGTTGATTTTATATTTGTTTTATTTACGGACGCTCTTTAACATCTCAGGTCATCAGCGACCCATTCAATCCAGTGCCTGAAGCGTCCAATAAAGTTTGCTCAGAGGCCTCTTCCTTCAGTTTTGAGGTTCTTTTACGTGCCGTAAATCCACGACACGGGACACATGGCTTTACTTCCCTTCCGAAGGAAGCCAATACTTAGGATTTATACGCCCGAAAAAATCCATCGAACCTTACAGGAACTGAACCCGCGGTCTTGGACTTACGAGGCAAGGTATGGTTGCCATTACACCACCAGGAACGACAAGTTCAATTAGGTTGAATATACAGTGAAATAATGGAAGTTAAAGCACCTTTTTATTTTGAAAGACCATTAGCTGCTATCTGTTGTTAGGTTAGCTGCTCTGAATCCCTTTATCATTATTATTTTATTTTTAGCAGGTATGGGATTACGCACAGGAAAATTGTGATAATTGCATAAAGGCTATATAATCTTCATCATGAGTGTGTAGGATGGAAAATTCTATTATATATCTTCCAGAATGGTAAGTTGCATTGTCTGATACAATAACTTATTTCCTACGTTAGGAATATTTCAGGGCAATCGATTAGAAAACCTTTTTCAAACACTTTGGCGTTCATATCTCCGATGATTTTGGCAGACTACTACTGGGGGACCCCAATCTCACTTCCACCAGCATGCAATATGATGAGCTTTCCTCTGTACATTGGAGCTTTTAAAACACAGGTCTTCTGCTAGGGACGGACACTGGGAATTTTCCACTATCGCTGAGCAAGCCGCTTGTTTATTGCTAGCTGCGGGAAGCGAATATAATTGTGAAGGTCTGGTTGGCTCAAGTGAAACGCGTTCATAATCGTGCGAAAAGTTCCGTCTTCATGGTGTTTGTTAAGCATTTGCGGTATAATTTGGAATAACGTATCTTTATTTGTGACGCGTTTGTTCGATGCAGACGTTGGAGGAGATGCCGTAGGAGATTCATTAGAAAATATACAGGTTAGTTAGTAAAGATAATTTTTTCGGGGTAGTTTTTGGACGAAAAGACAACGGCGAATCCTAACAGAGGAGAAGTTGGATCAAATCGGTGCTGCATTAGATACCAGTTCCAGAAAGTTTTTGAATCGTTTATAACAAGTCGGCAATCACGAACATCCACGCACATGGCTAACAAATTTCTGAAGTTAAAGCGTTTAAAATTCACGTGGTGCAAGATCTAACACCTCCTGGTAGTGAAGGAAGAATAAATAATTGCAGATTGTTTCAGCAATGCATTCAGATGTTATACAGAGATGAAGTGCGGTTCCAGCTGTCCGGGTATGTAAATTTTCAATACAGCCGGTATTGAAGCTCTGTAAATCCGCGCGCGTTGTTGGGAAGAACATTACATGACGCAAAAGTTGAAGTGTGGTGCACAGCATCTGAACGACGCATTATTGGTCCCATATTTTATACAATTTTTTTCAAGCACTGGTAGATTACGAATAGAAAAATGCGCACTTTATGCGGCATAACACTGTTGCTCACACTGCCAAAGACTCGATTGGCAGATATTAAATCCAGGTTTGAAAACAGGATAGTAAGCGGTGATTTGTGGTTTCCGTGGTTCCCAGATTTAAACCCTTGCTATCTTTACTTTTGGGGATAGTTAAAAGATGCAGCATACAACAACGTTCCTCTTACTCTTGAGCAGCTTAATATCAATATACGTGAGAAATTGAAAACACTGTACAAGATGAACTTCGCCATGAAAAAACACAGTAAAGGATGTCTTAAGTTAACCCGGCGTTCTAGTTGCCGGTGAAGAGAGCCGCACAGGTTGCTGGTTCCAGTCTCGTTGCTAACTATCATTGAAGCTGTCCGTGTCGTGCTAATTACATATAAGTGCATTATGAACGAAACGCAATTGTTTAAAACGTTTTAAGTACTTGCATCTGAATGTTACAATTTTTGCACACCCTATATTTACTATATTTACGTATTATTTTTTTCCCCCCCAATTTATCATTTCATCTCATGCGTCATCAGCGTCCACAGCCTGTGGTGCCTCAGCAGTAAAAACGGTCGTTAAAACTATTAAAAACGGTTGTAACATCCTTTTTATTTCCTATTTTTAAGTACCCTTTGCAGCATTTTTGCGGACAGTATACTTAAGTTTAAAACGTTTCGCTGTTGCTGTGACTTCTACTTTACTCATTTGTTTTTCACAAAATATTCATAGATGTTATACTTTATTTATACAAAACACCTATCACTTTGCTATTTCCTGTCCGTGTTTCATACCGCTACCAATCAATCCCGGCTGAACTCCCAGTTCATAACCCGAACTCGCATTTATACTTTATTTTATCGTGCATTTATATTAAATCGTTACAAATGCTGGCAACAATGAAGACTACGAGGACTGCAGACTAGAGTTTTCAATCCCCAATGCTTCTTTGTCGTGTTAGTGCGTACCAAATAGATCTCAATGCGACCATTTATAAATGCGCTCAACCTCACTCCAGTGTAATTTTATCATGTTTATTTGTTGAAAGGCACCTTCAATGAGGCAAAATGTCCACCATTACAGCAAACATTCTATACCAATTTCTCTCCCGAGCACAGATATGCAACTCAAAGTTAATAACCGGTGACGGCATCGAGCGCCAATTTTTGTATCATTCCGCCGGATGCGGGAACTAAAGATCGCGGTGGGCGAGTCGATACCGCAGCCATGAGAGGTCGGCAATGCAAGCCTTACTCGATTTATTTCTTTGTTTATTTATTTATTCCTCCTGTTTTACTCGTTGTTTCCTTTCTTTCGGAGAATATAACTCATTGTTAAGCTTTCGCCGAACTCCAGGCACCAGCAACAGAATCGCCGACAGCCTGAAGAGTCAAGTACAAGACGTAAAAATCAGGCTAGCATGTTCTAAGCTACTGTTACAGATAGCATTTTCGAGTCTTGTATTTCACTCTTCAGGCTGTCGGCGGTTCTGTAGCTGGTTGTCTAAATTGGGTGAAAGCTTAATAATGACTTAGTTTCATCCGAAAAAGAAATAAAACTACAAGTAAAACAAATTATATAAATAGGGAGATAACCTGTCAAGTATCTACAGACATGATTTCTTATGCTGCCCATCCTTTATATGACGTTGCACCAGAAAGTTCATTTTTAAAATCTGACAGCAACATCTTAACCCATTAGAAATCTAATCCATTTCTAAGCATGTAGGGATAGGAAGGGTATATGAAGTAGAATGTAAACTCTTCGTATATAATGAAGAGTGTAAAAATGTAAGTAAATAAACCTCTCATTAACAATGTACTATATACAACAAACAACAATACATGTTATTTTATTTAAAGCACATAGAGATACTATTATAAATGTTATATTCAAGGTTCATAATGTACATAAATAATATTCCGTTCTCCAGACAGCATTTACATTGTAAAAACCTAATGTTGTCTATAGTTTTAAAAGAGATGCACTTTAAACAACTCCTTGTTGTCTCCTCCTGGTGTTGCATCCCACCACGGTGTACTTCTGTTTTAATAAATAGTGGTACATGTTTTCCTTTGCCCACTTTGCCATTTTATACTGAACATGCAACACCCATGAAATCATGCGTCTGTTACATATTCGGTCTTCCTTTTATTTGCCAATCTAAAGCACAAAGTAGTAAACGGTACGTTTCTGTTAGGCGAAATACGTTGAACACGGTTTAAATTTGCAGCTATAGCGCCCTCATGTGGCCCTCATTGTGAATGAGAGACATCTGTTGGAATTGTCACACAACTGAGCTGCGAGCGCAGCGCCAATTTTGTAAAGTTTCATCCAAAATTGGTGATCTGGGAAATGAGGTTCCCAGGTCATTTATCCAGTTGCAGTAGCCTGGTCTAGAAGTAGCAGATACAGTGCAGTGTAGAGCAACATGAATTCGAGATGCTGGAAGATGTTACCCACCGTCCGAGCTATTTATCTATCTTGAGAAATGCTGAACATTAATTATGTGCACGATAACATCGCTGTGGAAACTTCCTGATGAATTCCCATATCACATTGCAATAGAATATATCTCGGGCATTGCAGTTTGTGATTGGGATAACAATATCCATATCTTGTGATTGACAGCGGAGGATGGTGGACTATACATTGCAATTTAATAATTCCATTCATTGTCTAAACATACTTATTGAGTAAAGGGTCGACATATCTATTGCTTATGCTTATTTATTGTTTATTTCCCATCCTATGCCCAGTGGAGATGCTTTTTAATTCTTATTTTTAAGGTTTTCCCTGTTCGATTAAGTTGAGATGGATCTCTCCTTTACAAGAATTTTCCGTTCTTTCAATTCATGGCATTCAATTCCGCTGTTTCTATACAGGATTGAAGGCGAGGAGGGCTGATGCGGGTTAGAATACTTTCCTCCCCGGCGTCCGGTAAGGAAGCGGCCCTTCTAATGGGCTCGAATTACTCCGCCGGAGTACGTGCGTTCCATCTAGAAATACTGTTAAGGACCCCGTATGCGCCCGTGCATCCTGATCCGTGATGTCTCCCTTATCTATCCGTTCTCCGTGAGGGTGCCCCACTAGGGCATAGTCACAAACGGCAGCCCTTGAGTAAGGCTGAAATCCCGAATCATCATCCTTCAATGCGAAGGTAGCATAATCATTAGTCTTTTAATTGAGGGCTTGTATGAATGGTTGGACGAGACGATTTCAGTACAATCTGTACAATCGCTGATATAGTACCAGTTCACTTGAAGGAAGCGCTTATTAGGCATGTTTAAGAACTGACAAAAAACAAATAAATACTTTCTAACGCATAATTGTTATGTCGTATATTGATTGCTGCTAACGATTCGCATATATACATATTATTTCCCCAATACTGTTCAGGCTCCCATTTGTGACGCGACAGAATCTTGCTTTCGAGCCTACCGCTCCCCTCGCTTCCCTCAACCACCAAAATTTTCTTTCAAAAACTACAGTTGGCCCTCACGCTCAGCGGAAAAAGTAAGCTGAAACGGTTGATAATATCCAAAGAAATATCAAGTTTAATTAAATTATATATTCATTTTATGAACACATTTATCATTTACACATAATTATCTTTCATTCATTACTTATTGATACTTTATTGATAGTGAGATCTAATGACAACTCACTCGGCAACCATTCTGCAAACGGGCGGCAGAGGGCAATAGCGCAGTCCATTAATTATGCGTACACAGAGAATCGGCGTGTGGTAAATGAGGATGCTGAAAATACAGATGACATGATGGAGCAATGGGGGAATGAATGACAGAGGAACACTGAGTACTGGGAAAAAATCTGCCCAGGCGCCGCAAATCACACGTACGGCCGCTGGGATCGAACTAGGACAGCCTTGATGGGAGGGGAGAAGACAAATCACTCGGCCACGGTGCTGATTTATTAATTGAATACGTTTCTGGTTTTACGAGCACAAGTCTATTTATTGTTTACTTTGCTCACAGCCGTGGTCTGGGTGCTATATATGAAGCAGGTTTTCCTGGCTCTTAAGACCACAATTAATCCCAAGTGTTTTAATAAATTATTATTATAATTAAAATTGCCCTAATATGTTTCAGATTCAGTAGAGAAACATTTGTTTTATATAAGCAAGTATGTCTTGCAAAAAAATCCGAAAAGTGTGCACTTTACGACCTTGGTCGTCTTTCCTTAGCTAAGGAGACAAAGAATCGATGGGAGCTCTGTCATAAAAACTAGCGGAGATGTTCGCCCAAAACTTTACTCAAAAGAAATGGACGGACCCCAAGGAACTCTGTAAACATTAGGTGTCGTTAGCGAGGTTGAGAAAAATCGTCCGAGGGAACCTTGAAAATGTTATTTTGGTGAAGATACAATGCGCAAATCTGGCAAAGAAGAATGCGGTATATTTGTTGAGTAAAAAGTACACGCGGGGATATTGAAGAGAAAACAGTTCAAAGACTCGATCGCGGAAAAACACACCATCCCACCAAGCGGAATAAAAGAGCACGAAAACATCCGCCTGTAAGGAAATATCGCGAACCACGTGATTGATATTTAGCCTATGGAGAACACAGAAATCAAATAATAATACCGCTATAATTTAAATCTGAGAGACCGAACGCGTGGGGCGACTGACCAACAGGAACATTTATAAAAATCATGGAAGAATCAAGCCCCGGCAGTCAATTCAGTTCAGTTCAAGTGCCAAGTCGCAATCGAGACTGTTTAGGAATGAAACTGTTTCAAAGCAACATGACATACTGAGAGTGAGAGAGACAGTAACAGGTGGAGCTGTTGCCATATGCAGTAACAGCAAATCCTTGGTGAAACAGTTTACTGACGAGCTTGTTTCGTAAACCGTTTCTGTTTAGTGATGGAACTGTTTATAACTTGGTGTACTTTACCCACTACCGTGACTCCATCTGACGGAGCAGAGCACTAGTCAACTCCTAGCGGTAGCCTCCGAACTAACGAAGGTGGTGGAGCATAACGACCGCGAGTTTTAAACGGACAAATTTAATAAATGTTTAATCATAAAAATTAATAAACAATGGGAAAAGAACTGCATGATTAATGAAAACCGATACTTTTATCGTTCTACATTATAATAGCAGTTATAATATTTATATGGCAGTATTGAGCAAATTTTTTCTTTTCCTATTTTTTTTCTTATTTTCATATTGCCTTTCTTCACCTTTATCTTCCTTTTACACCTTTTATTCACAACATAATTGTAAAGATTTGGAGCGGGTACGGAAACTCGTGTGGTGTATAAGTTTATTTACCCTCTCCCGCCTGAAATGAGCACATGCTACAATGTATGTAACATGCTTTGAATTGGAAAAATAATATTAGTAATAATTGTGACGATAGAAAAGCACGCAATAGGAATTGTGCTGCTAATTTATTAAATTTTTATTTAGGATGTTTGGAGGCAGTATATATAAGGCTATATTGCAGTGAAATAAAGATAAAACAAAACGAGCTAATGCCTATTTACAGTAACTTCTCTCCTTTTTAGGGCGGGCAAGTAATACAATAATTTATTTTAAATATACCGACCTGCCAAACTGTTTGCAGACAGTATGTCTTAGCCTGTAATTCTTTTGTGAAGTAACATGCACACTGTCATAAAACAATCCAAACTGCCCTTTAAGATGGAACATACTGGGCATGCGTTTACATTAATTTGAAAATGTAATTTCTGGTCCTTTTGAATGGCACCTAAATTTTATAGAAATATTGCTTATAAATAGTTTTGAAATTTGAAATGCATTTTGCTAATATTTGTAAATGTGTAATTTCTATTTTAGTTAATGTATGTATTGTGTGTATTGTAATTTTATTTATATTAAATATCTTAATAATAAATCAATATTATTTAAGGAACTGTAGCTTTTAGAAGTGTCCTTATGTCCTATACGGTTGAAAGGATGGATAAACCGCAGACATACAAACATAAGTTGTTGGAAAATTGGACAAATATGGGTCATTCAGATTAACTATTAATTCATTTTTTTATTTATCAACTTATGCTCACTTTCCAATTTAAGATTTATTTCTTGCAATAGAAATACCAAGTTAATCTTTGAGGTTTTTGTACAATGCTTTAATCCTATTTTAAGCAAAGGTACCGTTAATTATGAAGAAATAACCAATTTTATTTTTGTTCAGTTAGCAAATATGTCATTTTAAACGGTACTCTTTCTAGACATCTTCCACACTGCATTTGAGAAGCAAGTTACACTGAATAAATGACTAATGCATTTCGTATAATTCTATGCAGTACAGATTTTACTTTTTTTTCAAATCAAAATATTAAAATATATTCGTAATTTCGGGAGCTTTACATTATTTGCAAAATCAGCATTGCTTTACAATGCAAGCAAAACTTGAGATAGTATAGTTTTGTTCTGTAATGGAGATTTAGTAATATAACTTAACCTCAATTTTCTCTCAACATTAAAATTGCCTATATTTGGAAGAGTAAAATCACTAAGGATAAAATATTTAGTAACATGTCTAAACAATAAGAAACACCTGGTGTAAATCTACTTAGATATACTAAAAAAAAAAATTACATACAAAGCAAGCAAAATCAGATTTTACAACATGCAAACTTTCTGGCCATTTTACCGCCTTGATACTGTAGTTGTTACATGAAACTGTTTCCATCTGGCATTACCACTACCGCCATCTACGCAACAGTTGTTTCATGAAACTGTTTCGACTTAGCATTATCACTACTGCCTTGATACAGTGGTTGTTTCATGAAACTGTTTCGACCTGGCATTACCACTACCGCCATCTACGCAACAGTTGTTTCATGAAACTGTTTCGACTTAGCATTATCACTACTGCCTTGATACAGTGGTTGTTTCATGAAACTGTTTCGACCTGGCATTACCACTACCGCCATCTACGCAACAGTTGTTTCATGAAACTGTTTCGACTAAGCATTATCACTACTGCCTTGATACAGTGGTTGTTTCATGAAACTGTTTCGACCTGGCATTACCACTACCGCCATCTACGCAACAGTTGTTTCATGAAACTGCTATTTTGAAATTGTTTCGGCCTTGCAACAAAAACAGTTGCAACTGTTTCTCGAAAAGAACAGTTTATCCAACCCTTAGTCAGTGTTAGTCAGTATTTTATTCGAGAGCCATTTTGCTCATCAGTATCGTGCTATAAACTCACAAGTCTCGTAGTTCTCCTGGCAGTGTTGCACTTACGAGAGCACACTTCGGCGAACTGTGATAATACACTGAGTGAACATTTTAGTGCAATGATCGGTAGACAGCTTGTGACTTCGGTACAGATCCGCGCCTTATCCCTATTGTAAATCTTCACCAATGAAAGGAGTGACGTTCTAGGTAAGAAGACGGCACAGTTGATTGCGTGTGCTCGCGCCTAATTGAAGCCGTATTAGGAAAGTGTTAGGTGTCTATGGCAGATGCGTAGCGATCTCGTATACGAATCCCTTCAACCCTCAAGGTTCCAACTGGGGTATGAAAAATGTATAGATATATGAATAGATTCCTGAGAGAACAGACAGCAATAAAGACTATCTGGAGAACTTACAGAACTCTTTTAATTCAAGATGGTGATCCCTTCCCATTTCCGTCTCCCTGGAAACGTGAGTTTCTAAAATAAGACACTAGTAAATTCTCATGTGCCAGCACTGTGACAAAGACTTATACAACACCACAGCATTGAAGCGGGGAGAAAGAAGAGGAAAGAAGAAGCAGGAAGCAGCCATCTAAGCATCGAACGTACTTCCGCTTCCTACATACGCCTAATTTTGGAACCAAGGACCGACAGGGCTATTCCTTCTCGGTCTCCACCATCCAAAGTCCTGATGATAATTCCTTCTGTCAAAAACAAAACTACTTTCCATAAATTAATTAATACTCCCCATTCCCCCACATACAAAATAACCGCTTCATACATCGTATCTGCCCGTCAACTAACCAGCATTTGATTCACTGCAATTTGCCTTGATAACGCTTATTCCCATAAGTTCACTTGCCCTGAAAAAGTAAATATGGGATAAATGTACGCATTATCAGCATGTGTACAGGCTGAGTGGTTCTAACGGTACTGATTTATAAACAGCCACTTTAAATCCGTGTCGAAAACTGCAGTGCTATGCGCCCTGTGCTAACAAACTGATTATTTACCATAATAAAGAATGCAGCAATAGACTCTTGGACAGCGGATGTTCCTTCAGAGTGACCTGTGCCAGAAGTCGCTTATTTATAGCAAAGAAAAATTACGTTTATTAAAATTAGTAATGCAGCTTTTAAGAATTATCAGTGCCTTTTGATGACTCTAAACTGCTTAAATCTTAATAATAATAATAATAATAATAATAATAATATAATATAATAATAATAATATTCAATTTGCATGCACGAATAATTAAGAGTTTATTAGACATCTTTTGAAACTAAAATTGTTCCCTTTTCACCCACATTAACTATTTTATTCTGTTCAAATTTTAAAGAAAATTTAATCTAATTTTGAAAATAATCCTTAACTTAATGTAGCTCATTTTGTGCTGTAATTAGTCTTTCTTGTATGTATTTCTTCCTTTTTTCTCATTGGCGCTACAGCCCGGGATGAGCCTTGGCTTGCCGCAGCGACCTCTGTATCCTCTACCTCCATCTTTATGACTTCATTGCTGGCACCCCGCCGGTCGCTCATCACGCGGCTCCCTAGATCGAAGAACGCCAGTTTCCCAATTATCCTCACAATGCTGGGTGGATCCCGTTGCAGACCTCCCTAACTTAAGAAAACTTTCTAAGAAGGGAATCGAACCCGGACCTCCCGGTCAGCAGTCATCAACGCTAATCACTAGACCAAAGAGGTGCTCCTTGGCTGCAACGGTTTATTGTGGAGGGAAAAGCGCGCGCATTTGAGGAGAGTAGCCGAAATTGAAGGAATAATATTCTGTATTATCTTTATCTCCGTAACAACAATCCCTTTGCTCGGTTAACGTTCATGTACTCTTGTGTGCGAGGTCGTCATCAAATGTAATTACTTTGCATCAGGGCTCATTACAAGGCCCGCACTTGCAAATGTAAATCGTCTCTGTTTGGTAGCAGTCGGTATACCCCTGCAAAAGTAATACGTATCGCATGTAAAATTAATTTCTGCTTTTGTGATTCCTACTATTAAGTGAACATACAGTGCACATATGATTAAAATTAGCTTATTATAAAAATGTAGATACTACATACACAGTGATTTTGAAAATTTTACAAATCTTTACCCTGGGAGCACCATTTTAATGATTTTCATTTCCTTTACTGCAGAAGGTTTTATAAAACGGCAATAAAACAATCTGGCTGTTTATTATGTACGGAAAATATTTTTAAATAAATTATAGTACACTTTAAATTAACACGCTCATATTATTTTATTTCTGTTCCATTTTCCAATTCCGCCACAAGGAGGGGGGAATAGAATAAAGAGAAACAAGAAAAGAAGGAAGAAACAAAACTAATTTGATAAACATCCTACAATCTACAAAATTTAAATACGAACGCAATTATTGGAACCAATTTCTATTTTCGCCCTGTGCTGCTATATTTGTAAAGAATAAAAATACGTAAAACGTTAACAATAGTGCATTTGAAAGGCAATATTAAATTAAATATATTTCTTAGAATCAGAATTCTGCACTGAACTAATCGTTCATTAACATGTATCAGGTTATTCAATTATCTGATGACCAATCCTGTGAAAAGCCAGAAAATCTGTTATTTGCTTAGTGCGCCCTGTTTTCGAAATATTGATAACTGTTCAGATTAATTGATTTCTCCTTAATTTTTTCAGTTAATGACTGATAAAATAGGTACGTTAAACTATTAAAACTTGTTCCAATTGTAGCTTTGTGTGTTTTATGTCACTAGATGGTAAGTGAGAAGGTTTTGGAATTTTGTTAACTTGCTTTATGGCACATTTTCACACACACACAGTTAAACTGAAGCTTCATTTTGTTAATCTTTTTTCCATGTCTAAGACGTAAATTTTGAAATTAACAAACAGGCCTGTGGCTAACTTTAGATTGCTTCTATTACCATTTTTTTAATAAAAACAGTTTAACTATAATTTTAAAAGTGAAATGTTGATAAAGAATATGATTTGCATGTGTGCACATGCTTAAGAGAGGAACCACCGAACAGAATTTCCTAGAAACATGATTAGGTTGGTAATAATAATAATAATAATAATAATAATAATAATAATAATAATAATAATAATAATAATAATAATAATAATAATAAAGCTGTGGAACGCCTGCATATTACAGCCATAGACAGGGTTTATATGGCCAGGGTTACGGTAATTAGGCATCTTACTAGGCTTTCCAGATCAGATTCATTTTCTTCTCGACTAGTGTCTCCCCAGTTGTTCTGACGAAGCTGTTTCTAGTTATAGACCCATCCCCTTCAGAAAAGTTCCCAACGAATCTAACATTATTTATAGCGTTTGAAAATGTTATTCAAACTCCATTACAATAACAAATTGAACTTAATATTGCAATTACTAAGTATTGGTTTTCTCCAATAGCGAGTTACTAGAAAATTAATTATTAGGCTCTAGGGTAATACCCCCCTTAGGTGTAATGTATATCATCCCTGCTCGATTTAGGTAATAAATTATCCGTGGTTTTTAATATTTTTAGATTAGTTCTTTTTTCCGCCAGGTTAAAATGTACAAATCAATGTTAAATAGCAGAGATTCATTTTTTCCTACCTAGTGGCAGAACAAACATATAGTCCGAGGTAAAGTTGCACATTCTCTGCCTTACTAAAGTCTTCCTATTTGTAGCATTTATAATTAATTTGTTATTTTCCGAACTTTCCCTCCCACCTTTTCTTCTGCTATAATTACAACCTTGGGAACTTTCTTGCAAACGAGTTCCCTTCGTCCTAAGTCGCTCCCCCTCTAAATAATCTATCAGTTTATTTCCCATCGAGTTTTCTTAAACCAAATGCACGAACATCATATCCTGACTGGTTTACTTAACGCCTCTTCCTTCCTCATAGCCATTAAACGTGATCGCCACGTTTCTGGCAGCAGTCATGCCGTGCTGAAGATTAAAATAGTCTCCCTCTACAAACTTTGTTCTTGCTACTAGATATAACAATTATACACTAATTATCATTATATTCGTTCTGAATATTCCACATGTGGAACGTTCATTAGAAATTTTAGTTGACCGCCTCCGTAGGCTTGTGGTAGGCGTGTCTGCCTACAAATCCGAAAGTTCTGAGTTTGAATCGCGTAAGCGTTAAGCTTTTTAGCGGGGTATTTCCTTACACTGAAGAGCTGAATGCCAGGTAACTTTAAGCGTAGTAGTAGACACCGGACTCGTTTCATCATTCATTTGTCTCGAGATCTTTGTTATGAGAAACAACGCTTTGCTAACCTAGCTGGAAAATAATTTACTGCAATTTTCTTGTTAGCCTTTAGTATACAAAACTATTAAGGCAGCTTCTATTTGTATGTTTTCAAACATTCCCCGTTACCATGGCCACAAAGGAAATATCCTTGTGATTACTTACAGGAAAAGGGGAGAGTTCACAGTCCGCAAATAAGACTGATATCGAGATCCGCTGTATGTGGATACAATACTTCAGCCATCTAAGCCCATACAGTGCAAATACTCACCGCTGTCCATAATCAGAAAAAAAAAAAAAAAAAACTCTTGTACATGCATAGGAGATTAAAGGGGAAGAAATATATAAATGCAGTTCATAAAGTAACGCCCATATTAATTACAAGCGGGAATTTCTTCGCTTTTCATGATTGAAAGATGGTTGTCCGTTTGTTTTAACCAACATTGGTTAAATCATGTGCTTACTTCTTACGCTAACTGTTTAGCTTTAGTTCATTTTTAATTGATATAGACTCTTTTAAGAGAAGTAATTTTGTAACGCTGTATCAATACATTATTATTATTATTATTATTATCATCATCATCATCATCTTTACAACAACCAACATCTAAATACACGATGAATGAATTAATTATGAAATAAGTGCGTACATGAACTCGTGGCCACAACTTCCTTTCCATCGCTTTTTCAGATTAAGAAAAAGCTCTTGATAAAACCTTACCCACTTTACGAAATTCCAACCAGGGACCTCCGTATTTGCAGGCAGCCACACTGGGCACATATTTTTATTATTTCACATAGTAAGAGATTTTTCAAGACAGGTTGAATTCACTGATACAGGCAGATTATTTCTAAAAAGCGAAAACATGGGCAATATAGATAAATCACAATATATACATGCTGTTTTAGCATGAAAGCAAAATAAACTACAGTGAAATTATTACAGTTACAGGTCGGCAGCGTTTATAGTTAGTTTTAGAGAGGCTCTGTAAGCGAGTGGTTGTAAATGCAAATTGTGTGCCAATTGCTCTTTGTTAGTTATTTCACTTGATATAGTTTTGAATAACCGGTTTTTCTGTACGACACATGAGTGAAAACAGAGTTTTTTTGAGAAGTGGTTAGGTAATTCGCAAAAAATGTATTTCAGGTTGAGAAACAATGACAAGAAACGTTATTCGAACCTCCATGTTCTTGGGGGGGGGGAGTTGAGCGAAATACAGGAAATTCCTACGCAGATGCCGGCAATGTATTGACGCAGAGAGGCATCATTTTCAACATCTCTTGTGCACAGGTTAGGGCTTATTATTATAAGTTTTAAATATAGTACATATTTTATGCTTTCAGTAAAAATTCCAACACTAACTTTACAATCAGTCACTACTCTACTGTATATTTCCCGGACCGTAACTCAAATTTCCTCACTTTATAAATCAGCTGTGGGTTTAAAACGTAAAATCGCCATGTCTGGAGTTGATGACATGTCAGGACAGCCAAGAGAAAGCTGGAAAGCAACTATTCATTTCGTCTATATGTAGAAATGTCTGGCCAAAGCATACAAAGGATACACAATTGGAAATAAAAAACAGTTTTGGCGATGAGAGTCATTCTGAAGTCCGTAGTTACAGAGTAAAATCTGTGTTCAATAGCCTTGATGAACTGATTTAATTCGCTCACATTTCACACACCTAAAAATACATTTATTATATAGATCTCCGATGGATCAGCACACTTTTTCCAATTGGAGTAATGCCCAATACCCATATATATTATGCATTTATGACAATTCCAAGAAGAATGATCTCATTCCTTTAAGAATAGTTCTCAACTAGTAATGAAACTTTCATGCAAAAACATCCAAGAAATTATTGCTTTATGAAAAGAGCAAAAAGAGATTTTAAAAAGCATATACAGCTAAAACCCAGATGATAAGAGTCTATGACTCATTTGTAGTTTCGATTAGACAAAAATACAAATCCTAAACATCAACTGATTAAAACAACATAGACCATACCACATCAAGTTATTTTTACTATATATTATGCTATAAGTAATTAACATGAAAGAAGTTATGCAAATAGCCTGTGCAGATGTTTATATGCATTTAAAGAAACGCTTGATGTAGGTACATTAATGAAGATGATACATTAATTACAATTAGTAATTTTGGTACATAAACCATGTTAATTTTGACTCGAATGACAGGTTTTCAAATAACTACTAAAATTGGTGTATTGGTGTGATACATTATATCAATGCCGATGTCAAGAGGGTCTGGAACTCCAAATTTGCTATTAATGCCTTTGGTCTGCTCCCCTCCTCGGGAATCAGTTACACCAGCTCACCGCCATATCACAGAAACACGTAGTTTGCAAAAGGCAAAAAAGACCAGGACGATGTTCTCAAAGCTGCAAGCTGAAACAGGCATTTTGTTATTATGATTATTATTATTTTCTGGGCCAATGAATGGCTATCCCTAACTCCACAAAAATAAAGCCTGTGACATTTATTACGCTGCCTGAAATATGTAGCTACGGTTCCTAGGAAAGGTTAATACTGGGAGTCGAGTTTCACCAAAAGGCGCTGTGGCGTGACCGAGCTGAAAATGAATAAGGCTTGCAACAACAGTGTGGCTTAGGTTACTGCGTGCTGCAGCCTTTCCACTTCTTCTGGTAATAGCATTCAGTGCAGAACACAATGCCACAACAAACATGTTAAAAAGAGAAGGAAAAAATTACTAGTCTATTAGAGGTTACTACATTCAAAGAATTAAAACTTATTTCATGCTTAATATCTGCCCTGAAGGAACGTGTATCTAGAATTTTACGAAGACTAATGGGTTGAAAATATGTCCATGAAATAAACAATACCTACATTCAAGCCTGAAATAATTGACAAGGTGTTAGTAAAATTGGCTTTTTTCGTTAAGTCAGCCATTGCTAAAAGTATATTCATTAACAGTAGACAATCTTATTTAAGATGGAACAGTGTATTATAGGGAAACTGTAAAAAACAACCACCTTTAGCACTAGTGCGAAGAGCAAAGGATTTAACTGTTGAAATGACCGGCAAATTACACAGTCTACTTTGAAATATGTTACCGAATGTAAAAGACTAACCAATTTATGCATAATTAATTACTTAAATATAACATTTAGTGTCAGTTTAAGAAAAGCATAATATTAATATTGCAATTTTAGACATTGCTTATAGTAATTTCTTCTGTAAGAGGAGTAATGTACCAGAATTAATCATTGCTGATACATTATTTAAAATACTATCATTTGAATGAAAGGAATAATTTTGACAAGCAAGTTTTCTCTAATTTTCTAAAGAATTCTCAATATAGCCCTTTGTAGAGATAGTCTTGCAGCTTCTTCTTTGCGCTTAATTTCAACATTTTACGTGGCAAGGTAAAGACTAGTTGGAAAATTCAATCCCAATTCACAAATTTCAGATATTTAAAGAATCGGAAAACAATATGCAGCCTACACTGGTTGTATTTAGTTAAAAGAAGAATAATAAATCAGTCCAACATATAATCCATAAATGCTTAACTTCCGGCGAAAATAGTGTACGATGAAAATGTTCGTATTTATTCGCAATATAAAATGGTACATTTTAATTTAAGCTACAACTAGAAAGTGTTCCTTAAACTCTGATCTGAAATATCATTTCTGAGTTGTTAAAGTCTTTAAGAATATACCTTAATTTTAAGTATACATATGTGTGTGTGTGTTTTCACATTAATATACACATGTACATAAGGAAGAAACAAAATTTAATTTTCAAAACGAAAGTGAATATAAATCAATAAGAACAAACTAAATGCAAGTTTTACTTTTAATTAATTTGCAGATATATCCGTACAAGAACTGAGAAGTGTTGTAGTTTAGGAATGTACAACATACCGAGGGTGCCAAAAAATGTACACAGTTTTTTCACAGTTGGACAAAAAACAACAGTAATGTGTAGTATGGTGTTCTGTAAACAGACGTGACTCACACTGCGTTGTGCTAGCGTTGCTATAACAAAATGGAGTCAATATTGTGGCTTGAATGGCGGAAAGTAATTTTGAAGTGGTATTGGAAAATCGAGAATGTTGTTGAAGTTCAAAGGCAATGCAGGCGTGTGTACAGAAGAGTAACAAGTGTACGAATTCGAGACAAATTTGAAACTCGAGGAACGTGTTGCGATGTTCACAAGGGCAGATCTGGGGGACCTCGCACAGCAACAAGCCCCACGCACTGGATCCAAAGCACTATCCTAGGCACTATCCGAGGCATTGGATGGGATGTAGAGGTCCGATTGAGTTTCCACCGCGTTCTTCGGATGTAACTCCGTTGAACTTCTAACTATGGGGAACTCTTTAAGGATGTTGTATACCGTAGAAAAAGAAAACCAGCTACACTGACAGCACTTCGGGAAGAAATTGAAACGGCATTTGCTGCTCGCTGAGCACAGTTTCGCAAACGTTGCTCAATCAGTATTTCAATGTACTCAGAAGTGTATCGACGCAGATAGTGGGTATTTTTAGCAGTTGTTGTAACTGTAAATGTCTAAGATGATTAGTGCTAATCATTTTCTGTTTGTATGAATTCAGTTTTGTTATGTAAACACAGTTTTTTCTTTGCTTGAAGTGTATGTGCATTTTTTAGCACCCTCTGGATTTATTTTTACTACACTTCTGCTTTGCCGCTAATTCGTTGTTTCTTCTAGGTTCCACCCTTAGGATAATGACTTCAGATATATGAACGCATTTTTTGATATCAATATGCTTCAGTTAAATGCTATCACATCCACCCTTAACTTTATATTACCATAGCTTTCCTTATTGCATACTAATTCATTTCCCTCTTTTCAGTTTTGTTTCTTTCTCCCTCTTTGATAAGCTTATAAATATATTTTCCATTGTTCTCTATTTTCAGCCTGAAATATTTCACTTTTAATTTCGAATTTTATCCTCCATAAATTAAAACGTCGCCAATCATATATACCTTCCCTTCTTAAGGACATTCTCCACTAACATTATCCACCACTAACTAGCATTAAATAAATTCAGTTACTGCAAGTTAGAAAAATTAAAATTTTAACAAAAATATAATGAAGCAGAGGAAAGGTACAGATTTGGTGTCTATAGCGTCAATAATCTGCTTAGAAAGTCAAAGCCGTTGTAACTTACAAGAATTTGAGCTTTTACTAAATGGTATTACACTTCATTTATTTTAGGGTAACTTCCGATATTTTCTTCATGGGAATACCATTAATATAATGGTGAAAAAACTGAAAAATGTACTATTGAGCATGAAGTTCAAGAGGGTATGGGGAATGCACCAAAGCTTGCAAGCTCAGAATACTGTTTATTAGTAACGAGAACTATTTATATGCATGTCCTGGCTTTTGTTCCATTATTTTAAACGAAGTAAGTTACGCTCATTCATGATGGCATAGTCTCAGACCCTAACGATGAACCAGGCTCTATCTGCTGAACTGTAAGTTTATTAACTTCTAATGAAATAAGAAACTGGAGTTTGTAATGTTTACTGCATGCTATAAATGTGTGTTCATTCCCTACTGGAAAACTCACTCATCACTGACTGGAAAATGTCATCTCTGCCAAAGATCATTTTAGCTTCTGATTTATGGTATAATGTTATAAATTAAGCATTAAGTGATAAAAAATTTACTGGATGGATAAATATAAAAAAATCCACGTCTGGGAACAAATTAATGTTATGTAAATACATTCCGTATATTCTT
This sequence comes from Metallyticus violacea, assembly GCA_030762175.1. Lineage (NCBI taxonomy): Eukaryota > Metazoa > Arthropoda > Insecta > Mantodea > Metallyticidae > Metallyticus > Metallyticus violacea. Next base: position 274,863,547 of record CM060846.1, on the reverse strand, counting down.
TATGTAAAGCATTTTTTTTTTTTTTTTTTGTAACTCAAACATTTTAAAAGTGCCAAATACATCTTTGTAAACTAGTAACTTTATTTCTCGTTGTTACCGTTACAACACTAGTGTACTTTCGTAATTTCTTAAAAGAATTTTACAAGCTAGTGTGTTAACTGTTTCTGCAACAAAATAAACATTTTACACTATTAATTGGAGCATTCACACATGTTAAAATAGAACGTGTTTCACAAGTTTTCCTCTTGTTCGAAAAACCACGGTAATCATCAATTAAAAAAAAATTCAGAAGAAACAATTTCACAGAACCGCACAAGCTTCCTGCACCATAAATGAGTTCTATGAAACAGATTCAACATATATTCTTTAAATTCCAACCCTTTGATTTTTTACAAGTTTCAAGTGAAATATTTTTCAGAATTGGCTAGAAGACCCTTTCTTCTATTTAAGTTTTTGTTCCGTCACATTTCTTAATTAGGTATTAATTTCTTCAATGTGCCCAACACTTTTCACAAAGAAAGCAATAAAATGTTTAGTCTAGCGATCAGGCCTAAGTGGGTCAGTGTCACTTAAATATGCGCAAACAGCCAAACTAGATACTCCCATCCTAGATATTAATTAGCTATTATATTTGACATCAACTGCCACAGCTGGAACTGACAGATTCTCGTTCACCGCTTCTTAATAAACCTTCGAGGAACACTAAAAAAAAAAAAAAAAAAAAAAAAAAAAGTCACTGCTGCGCCAGAACCTCCAATAGAAAAACCATCGTTACAGTTAACTTCTCTTGTTTGTACAAATTTACATTGAAGAGATACGAATGTGATGCCTTTCAGCCGATTCCAGTATTTTAAAATTTAAACTTAAATTTCCTTCTGACTTCTAGGTATATTAAAAGACTATGAACAAACCATTAAACTAGTTCTCCTAATTCAGAATCAGAAGTCAAGCTTTCCACATCTACGGACTTCTTTAGATTCACTTTTGAAATAGAATTTTATATTATAAATTTCAAATTCATTTATGCAATGGCGCAGGCTTAAGTCGCCGATCTAGCAACCGTTGAAGTTTTGGATAGATACGAATACATATACTCATACGATGTTACTAAAGTTGGTTAAACTAAAATATTAAATGAGTTGTTTACAGATACCTTCCACATCATGAAAAAGGTAGTCTTTGCATGACACACGAAGGAGTCGGAAAGCCCTATCTTACCAATGTTAAATCAGCTAAGTTTATGTTCCTACTGCAATAAAACCATTAGGGACTCAACAATGAAATTTGAGCTCCTTATTTTGACAAATGTTATGTGTGTACTGAAGCAGAAATAATAAATCCTAAGCATTGGTACAAGAATTATATTTTGTTTATTTAAAGCCTATTTTTGTTAAAATTTTATTCAAAACTTCCGTAATTCCTAGGTTATGAAATATTTCTTAATAATTTCGCTTCAGTAGCTTCATTGTTATGTTTAGAAATACCAGTGAAAATGTCAAGCAATTGATGCAGTTGTTCTAGATGTATATGCATGTAGGAAAATGCATTTTGAGAAAACTGGAATCAAAGAAAAATTGTTAAAACCTCACTCATAGCTTCAACCCGGAACCTAGTGCATGCCTGTGCCAGCCAGAGTTATTTCCTCAGGCTGTTTAAATCAAAATAGCAAACAGCAAAAGGCAAAATTTCCTCTAGCGAATGGTAAAAAACAGAACTTTGTAACTTGATTGGTTTCAAAGCTATATAATTTTGAAATAGATAGTATCAAAATCCGCCGTTTTTTAATTGCAGATGCATTTTCAAATATATATACCTTCTAGGCTACGTATCACAATAAAAAACATATCGAATAATTCAGAAATGTCGAAAATTTCTTGCGTTTCATTTTTGCAAAACGCCATAAAATTCAAAATGTTGCTTTCCAACACCCCTTAAAAGAAATGGACGGATGCCTATTTGTCCTACTCCCAAAGGTTTGGAACAGAACGAGTAGCGTTTGAATGAGGTACATACATGTTGGTTTTTATCTGAATGCAACTCTGATGACCTGAGATGTTAAAGCGCGCCCGTAAATTTATTATATATGGAGTGATGCGGATTTACAGAGCACGTCTAGAGTTCAGTGTACAAAGTCGTAAACCACTGCATAGAGTTAATAGCACAGAAGTTGGCAAGCCATTGTGCAATATGAGTGAAGATTGGTAAAGAGGTGAAATGAGGATTGCATGACTGTTTTTAGTACCGGCCTGAGCTTCTTGGAATGTAACAGTACGGAATGGTTGGCAGCGGAAGTCAAAGCAACTTTACTCCCTTCTGTCAGCTTGCCAACTTCTGCGCTATTAACCCTATGCAGTGGCTTACGACTTTGTACCCTGAACTAACCGTACTCTGTAAATCCGCAACTACACTGGAGTGTTTTCAGATCGTATAAAAGGAATGGTATACTACACCAGCTAACGTGCAAATGCCGATAATTGTACCAGTTCACTTGGTGTTGCGCGCATGCAGCACAGGGAAAACAGGTCGAAAATAAACGTAAACCTCGCTACGCCTGACTGAAATAAAATATTTCCGAGTTTTCTTCCTGTTCAACCAATGACGCCATTTATACTGCTTTCTTACACCATCATTAACCCATTTATGTCAAAATTTTGTTTTGTTAAAAAAATTACTATTTCTTTGTTTAGAATGGTTTATTTCGATTCATAAAACATAAAAAAAAAACAAAAAATACAACAATGTTGAGATTACATGGAAATGAGTCGCTATGACCCACTAAGCACAAGTACATGCCAAATTACTTTTCAGTCATTCATGTGTGGATACTTATTGCACATTCGTTATTGGTTTTATATGTGGAATATAAACACGAAGAAATCAAATGTTGCGTTAATTATTACTGTATTTAAACCTTGGCATTCAGATAGTTATGTACTTTGAAGGTAATAGCATGAAGCATAACAGTTTATTGAATAACCATAATATAAATAATGTAATGTAATGCAAATGCATATTACATATTCAGATAAATACAAAATTCTAATGGAACTATTTGTCTCTTCAAAGGCATAGCTGGAAGGAAGAATTATTTCACTGCATACATAAGAGTGTACCTCACAATTTTTCAGTCAATGCGTCTACAATGAAAAGTTTGCAGAAAGCATATGGAGATGCTTCTTTTATGGCATATACAGTGCTACTTTACTTAATTTCACCTTAAAAGATCGTATACGACATTAGTAACATTGAAATCTCTCTTTATCGAGTTTCTGCAGCCACCATCTATTTTTCCTTTGAGTTTGTTCTATTATAGTGTTATTGGTGTTGTGCTTTCCTGCTAAGGGATTCCATTCTATTATCATTTGTTGTTTCACATGAAACACCATCCGCATTACTTGAATCTGAACGTTACCACGAGACAATTTCTGCTTCAGACCGATAGTTCGCGATCAGAAATTACACTCTTCTTCACCCGAATCTCCTGTGCTTTGTTTCACGAAGTTCGTGATCTAGTAAGACTAGTTTCCATTCTAGCATTATATGTTTATATTACAAGTGCTGTTTCTAGAACTTATGAGCGTAAACTACAGGTTACTAGTGTGGCAGACTGATATTATCAGCGTGCGATTTTGTATTATCAGTGGTCTGTTTTACGAAACATTTGTAATATTGAGTATTGAGTATTGTTAACTAGTAGAATTCTACCCGTGGTTCTCGAATGATGAATTTACATACCAGTGTACACATCTTAGATTAGGTATTCATTCTATCAATTACGCGCTCGATGCATTTGAATTAAAAAGCTCACTTGGAGTTATGTATGCAATATGTGTTTCAAATCCATCACCCATTCCCGTATTTCTTGAATTATCTATTTTAACCAACCAGAAAAAAATGCCATAGAAACTGAGAAACTTACACCATTCTTTGTAGATAATAATATGAATGGCGATTATGAACGTAAAATAAAATCACTTACCATTGTAGCTTTCTTGATGCTTGGACAATATTTGTCCCTCACATATGCGTAATCTTTCTCCGATGTATTTAACCCCAACGCTTTCACAGTTTGCATTATTATTTTCCATATTTCGGCTTTGTGTTTCTTCGTAATTTTGTTGGAGAATTGCCCAAACAGTACTTATTTATGCTCATTAATTAAATGCAGCACTGTTACTTTGTTTTGAACACTAGAGATTCTTTTCGATGTGGTAGACATAATGTTATTTCTTGGCTTGAATATATCATTTAAACAAAACAAACAGTTGCGTAAACAAAATCGCATCAACAAACAGTTCACGAAGTAATAAATATCCCCGAAACAACCTCCTCGACGCTCGGATAGTCACCATTAGTAACTGTGACAGGTGACTAATGTTACGATTCTAGGTTTTATTAGAACTGGTGGAATTACGGCTAATAAGTACTTAACTAGCAGTCTAGTTGTTTTGTGAAATAGGGCCCTGGAGTTTCATTGCTGATTTTCTATAAGCAAAAATAAAGTGCACATAGGAAGTTCCTCGCTTCCTACATGGAGAAATCGCCCCTGATCAAACAAGTATATTATAAATGTTAAAGACTATTTCTGTCGTTCGCTATCTTCTCTAGTAAAGCAATTCAAATCTTTGTCTTCTTCCTGGAATAAGATGAAAAAACCTGTTTCCATTTTAAATTTTTGTGTTTTATAATTTTGTAAGGAGTAGCAAGTACTTCGTCCTTTGGGTTGGTAGTTTAATCGCTTCGGTCTTCTGTTCTCATGTTCTCGTTTCTATTCTTATCTAGGATCATGTAAGAATTTCATTTCTGCCGTCTTCAAATTCTTTTTTATCCGTTCTATTAATCATACAATTCTTACTACAGTTAAGTTAATACAGGAACTTCCATCGTTTTATAAACCTTCAGTTTCGTGCATTTTAACATATTTCCTTTCAATGTTTGGCTTTAGTTCCGTACAAAGTATAAAATTTGTTTAATTTTAGATAGAACTTCTTCCAATATTTTCGCATTTAATACTATTTTATAACTTATATATTCTTTCCCTAAAATGTCATCATCATTGATTTTGCTTCATATTGTAATCTTTTGCAATCTCATTCAATTTATTCAGAGAAACTTAAACTAAAAATTCCTTATCATCCGTAAATAAAATTGAATTTTTTGACTAATGTACCTATCTTAAGAAGATTTGGACATTTTACAATGACTTCGTCAATATTTATGATAGAAAGAGCTGGAGATAAACAACAGTCTGCTTAACCCCCTGGTTAATTCTAAATGTCTTTTTTCTTATTGTTACTTGTAATCCACTGTGCTATTAAATCTCTAATACAGGCTTTGAACAGTTATCATTTGTTCTGCTAACCCTCTCTTTCTTCGTGATAATCTTTTCGTAATCAATGAACTAAATGTAGATAGGCAAATTATATTTTCTTCTGTTCTAAATAATTTGTTGTAGGATAAATATAATGGCTGAACAGACTTTTTAGACAATTTACAACTCTACTATTTAAAGTAATGAATAAAATAATGTTTAAAAAAGTGCATACAGTGATTTCTAAAGTTGCTGAAACAATTTCCAGGAAAAATCAGCCACATACATAGCTAAAATTTTGATTTTACCTACTTGTAAAGAAATACAGCAAAGCCGCCCCGTTAATTCAAATGTCGGTAATCGGAAATAAAATTGAAAACTGCAGAAAAATGAGATAAAAATTACAATCAAGGTCAAGTGCATTTTATTCTCTATTTAGTAAATGAACAGAAAATATTACAACGCATAACATATATGTCACTGATTTGTGCCGCTATTAGATAATGCAATATTAAGTTGGCATAGCAAAGGAGCGGTGCTGGTAGTAGCGTATGGCAACGTCCGACACAATTGTATCATTCTCTTACAGAATCTTGCTGCACCACAGACACCATCTTCATGTGTATGCACCTGATGGCTTCCGTCTTTACCTGCAATCCACTCACATTTCTTTTTCATTGGCTTTCTAACAGTCGAGGACCCCAAGGAGAATGTTAGATTCATTGTCTTTTCTGGGATTTTGATGAAGGTGAGATTCGATTTCCTCCAGAGCTGCTAGCAGAAATAGTTCTATACCTATGCTGTTTAACGTCCACTTGCTTTGGTTTTTAAAGCAGATCATAATTTTCAATTAGGAACCTAAGAAATATTTTTCTATATGCAAATTTTATATTTTGCAAAACACTGGATGGGTTATTGATATAACATTTGAGGTAAGAAGATTGTTGTTACTCAGTACAAGTTAATTGACTCTCCTATGGATGCGATGGTTAATGTAAACCAAAGGACATTATCGGAGTGACAAACCACTAACTAAAACGTTTTATTGAGGGAGCAAATATTTTTTCTAACTATTCTTGAAAAGTTTTACGTTCATCCATGCCTTTCTTTGGTCCCTATAGTAGTAAGCTGGAAGTGGGTTATGTTATGGGTTGTATATGCTTTAAGTTTTGCAGATTTGCCATTTGGGGCCAATTTATTCGCTTCTGCATCATTACTACTCGCTGATACTGCGACACGTTCCTTACTAATCTAAAACCAGGCGCACAAGTCCGCAGATGCATGGTTTTTATTGGGAAATCCTTAAAATGTAGAGCTATTTCGTAGGCATTGTACACTTCTTTTCTGATTCTACCAAGTCATTCAATTCATCAACGCAATCTTCTGTTGTGGTCTTCTGATCAGCTGAAAATGTTCTCCTGTTTTCGTCAACTTAAATATTTCGTGTCTTTTCTTCCACGGATCGAACCATCCAGTACTAAGAATGACGAGACATTAATGAAGTGATGTGCCTTTTCTTGGGTTTAAGAAGTCCACTTAATGGAATATTTCTGCCTCTCTTGTGAAAAGCTATAAATATAGTGCTTCACCAAGTTAATCATATTTTGACATTTTTTATGTACGGCCGTTTTCAAGGACGCTGACGCTGCTGTGTAAAACTATTCCATTGTAGCACGGTTTTCTTTCAATCGGTAATTGCACCAAATTCAACAAATGATTTTGATGTAATTTAACCGTAACCAAAAGCTTCAGCATATTTCTTTAAGTGTACCTGTGCTTTCATTGTCTTTTTAAAACCACATATGGTTAAAATTTAACAATGGCACACAATTACACTACACAAGCTAACTACAATGTACTGACGCGTGGACTTGCTTTGTTTACTCGATGGGGCATTAATAGCGGCTGAAATTGTTTTAAATTAATCTCTGAATGCAGTTCAAACTATCTTGGCAAATGTTGGGAATTTCGATTGATCCTAAAATTTCGCAATTCGAATATGCACCAGTTCGGATTAACGGGACCCCACTGTACTTTGCAATGGCCTCTCCTTAAATAGCATAACATCTTATGTGGCACCCTCCCGTTACACCGCTATGGGTGGCCGAGGTCGTTAAGGGGCGGACTCGTGAGCGGGAGGTCTGGGGTTCGATTTCCGCCAGGGCCGTCTTCTCTAACTGAGTGTTTTTTCCCACATTTTCCTCAATCCTCACAAATGACGTGATGTTGCCCTAAGCTTAGGCCTGACACGTTTACTTCCTTTAAAAATCCATTCCCAATTTATCATTTCATCTCATGTATCATCTGTATCCACCGCCTGTGGTGCCTCATCTGTTAAAACGAGCGTTAAACAAAACCCTTCCGTTAATGCCTGCACATGCATTTAAGTTGGGAAATGAACTAAGGCACCCTGAATATGGCCGGAAAAAGTAGCTTCATTTACGGGAGTAGAATTGTACAAACCATGCATTTTATTGTCACCAAAGAAACAAGCAGACGTACAATACTCACCAAAAGTGCATTCAATGTTACTTTTTGGATTCGCAGTGAAGAATTTAATGGCAAAACACAATGAGCAAAATAATATAAAACATTAATACTACAACGTGCTCTTTCAATTCACAAACTAAAAAAAATCTAGTAAAGTAATATAAAACATTAATATTACCATGTGTTCCCCTTCAATTTGCAATTTAAAGAAATCTAATGCCAAGCACAATCAACAAAGTAATACCAAACAATGTTATGGGTACTTGCTCCACATTTACACATATTAAAACTGAAAATTCTGTAGAATATAACAAAGCAAACCCCCGAAATTTAACAGAAATGCAATAAATAAAATATAAGTTACATAACTTTGGTCAGTGTATGAGACTTGGGGAAGGAGCAAAGAACCTACAAATTTTGAATAGCTGGGCGAGAGACGTCTTTACCCCAAGAAATCGTTACCCCTCGCTCTGGAGCCGAGGCACGCTTGTACTAAACTCTATAGCAAAGTTAGACACTGCTAGTCTTGCCCAATCGGCAGAAAGAACACGGAGAGCTGGTTACGATTTGAAGAGAATGGGAAAACAGGGATTTGGCACATAGCAAGCAAAACAAAAGTCCCTGCAGACGGTATAGCTGTGCTAGGGAGAGTTGCCGAGATGGAGTTACTAACATTATTTTTCTCAAATACTTGCCGCATAGAAGAAATGCCCTTTGACATTCAGAAACAAATGCGAAATAAATTATTATATTATGATAATGTTCACTTAAACAGACATGAGGAAGAAATGCTAACAACTAAACTATAGAATGAAGACTCTTGCTGAGTTGTTACTATCGTACATGGAATCATCTCTCACATCAACTGGATAAGACATTTATAACTACTTTAGAAGAAAATGAACAAAGTTAGAAATTCGGTGTGCAATGATAGCGCGCCAGATACGATTTGTTATTTATTTCAAGATTTTCCTCACGTAAGTTCCATTCATGATTTCTGTATCGATAATCTTTGGAAGCAAAGACGATTTCTTCAGCCCTAGGAATAGAAGTGGCGATGGTTGACTACATTAAAATTAGAGATTTAAAAATTAGCCTTTTGAAAGTCACCTGCAAGGAAGCAAGAGTTCTTCATGAAACTACGATTATTTTCTCAGTTTAAACTCACTTAGTTTGAGCAGAGGAAGAAAAAATCTCTTTACATTAAATGACAAACTTAACTGCTTCTCGAGAAAAAATAATAAAATATGGAGGTCAAAATTTCGAAACAATGATTTTGGAATTTTTTACTATTTAGGCTGATACATATACGGTGACTACATATTTTAATTTTGGAGAATAAACTGCAGCAATACTGCCATTCTCTCAGTGTCAATTAATACGACTGGGTTCCAAACCCTTTGCCGTTATTACATGTTCCGAGTGTTGTTAGAAGATTTTACGCAATTTTCGACAGCCTATTTGATCGAGTAGGAATTTCCTACATCTGTCTGAAAATGAAAAACGAAAGCATTTTTTTTTTTTTTTTTTTTTGGTACTTTTAGACCGAGAATGTTTGTGACTGTCTGCTATTTGACCCTAAGTTGAATTATGCAAAAGAAGGCACACCCAAATTTCACCATTAGGGGTGACCGAGGTCGTTAAGACGCGGACTTGTGTGAGCGGGAGTTCTGGGGTTCGAATCTCACCAGGACCGTCCTCCCCGACTAGGTTTTTTCCAGGTTTTCCTCAGTCCTCATAAATGGCAAATGCTGGGGAGGTACCCTAAATTTAGGCCTGGAACGTTTCCTTTCTTAAAAAAAATCCTTTCCCAATATATATCATTTAATTTCATGTATCATCAGTGTCCATCGCCTGTGGTGCCTCAGTAATAAAAACGGGCGTTAAACACTTAAAAAATATTTTTCAATTCCAATGGAACTATAAAAAAATAGTGAAATGGTACAAATAATTATAACTGCCACAATTTCTATGACAATTTTATAATTCCTTCTTTTAGTTTAATACGTTATACTATACTTAATCTTTATTAATTAAATATAAGTATGCAAGCTATGTGCTCGTACTGGAATAATATGGATTATTGAAATAACTCCATGAGTGAGTGAAATAAAGTGAAGAAATTATCATTTTAACTGTAATTTTAGGTTATGCTACTAATATAAATGTTATTTACTTCAATGTTATGTTCCAGCATGGTGGTCTAGATATGATAATTCATTAAAAATGGAGATGAACGGTGACAACATTTTCTTTTCTTTTCCAAGGGAAGATAACCAAAGACGACAGGGCCTTTGTGCTACTATAAGAAAGGAATGGAAACCAACTTCACCAGTGGTTCGTGAAAAACAGTTTATTCCGCGCATTTTATTTATAATTTTCTCCATAAATTGCCATTCTTGTATCTTTCTGCATTTATGGTATTCTCAAAGGCTCTATTACTCCGTATGCATTTACTATACACTATACACCAACCTTCTCATTATGCAAGGGGTTTCGCATTTTTTTTTTTTTTTCACTGCAATAACTGTTAATTTGCGATGTAGTTTGCACAACTAAATGGAACAACGCTTCATGGGTAAAAATTATTAAACGTGGATTAATTACTATGTCATTAACGTCCATTTACCCGAATATCAGGGTCATCTGCATGCAATTCATGAACAACGTGACCTTGTATGCTTTCAAGTTTAAATTAACTTAACATTAACTGATGCTGTTAATGATAAATTTGTAAAAAAGATGCTGGAAAGGTGTGGATGTAGCAGGACAACATTTCCAACATCTCTTGTTATAAGGTACATGTTTTTTTTCATTGTAATTGTAGGTGCAGAACGTGAATTAGTTACGCGGACATTACATCCTCATTAACGCTGAGTGTCGAGTTGATAGCTGCCGTGAAGCGAACGGCAACCATGAAAGACACGATACTTGAAATATATCAAATCATTTATTCACTAGCCTACCCTAAGCTCGCTTTTCTGCCACTTGGAAGGAATTACTATTTAAACCTTACTTACCGGTCTAAAAATTAAGTTTCGAAGTTGTTTCCCAGAAATTTGCATGCAATTATTTTCACTTTTTTCAGCAGAGAAAATATATTTTGTTTCGTTTTATTTTTGTCTATACAAGAAGCAATAAGTTCGAAAACTATATCATTATGGCGATAAGCAAGTAAATACTTCTGCAAGACACTACACTTGTTAGAAAAAACAATTTAGTGCTATGTATTTTATTATATAAGTGTTTATAATATGATTAAATCCCGGTTTCGCAACGGGCATCACCATCACCTTATCATAAACTAGAAAATTATTTGACGTAAATACAGGAAATGATTACAGTCAGCAGGTTGAACAAGACTGCGGCAAAGCATTACTTTCTCTGCCTGTGAATTTGCTGGGCTCCACCGTCGCTCATTATAACGATATTTTTTGTTATTGTAAATAAAATGGACCAGACCTTCAACATAAATGCATTACCGTAACCATCCAGCAAAAGAGTGGGGGGGGGTTGCTACCCTTGCTCGTTCGTTTCAGCCCTTGTACCAAAGCATCAACGGTCTGTTGAACAGTGTTTAACATCCAGTTTTACTACTGTTGCATTAGAAACAGATATACGAGGTGAAAATAAAAATTAAGAAAGGAATTTTCGAAAGGAAGTGTTCCACTTTTAAGTTTAGGACACCTTCCCGACATTTTCCATTTATGAGAACTGAGAAAAAGCTGCAAATAGCCTCGGCCGTGAAGGATGGTCCGGGCTGGTCCGGGCGGAGTTGGAATCGTTTACCTTCCGTTCGAAAGTTAGTGCCTTAGTGACCATGGCCACTATACCGGTAACAAATTGCAATTAAAAGAACCAAATAACAGCACCGGAAATGTTTTATATGCTTTTAGAACATGCGATGTATATTTGGCGTTTAGTTTTATTAATTAATTAAAGTTCATGTTGTGGGTCATATGGTATACGTCACGTATGACGTGTGTGCACACTCCGTGATTCGGACCTTGTTTTAACGGAGCCTCAGTTGGTCGACCTTGGTTCCATTGATTAGTTGTTACTGTTAATGTAATGGACACTATCAAGCAAGGTGAAAGTGAATGGAGTAACAAGCCTGCAAATTTTATAATGGAAAAGAACTAATTACCACGTTTACTAGTCGGACTCAAATCGATTAGAATACGCTTTCCAGATAGAAATTGCGCATTTAAAGGGGGACTCAGAGTCAAGTTCGATCCTACTAAAAACTGGGAAAGGAATGGATTCCTTTCGGACCGAGATGCACGTAAACCAGGATCGAATTGAGTATGTTAATGCGCTTATTAACTTAATAATTTTATCAAACAAGTCTATCGTCATTTCATATTTACCTACGAAATGTGCATGCATTCCATATTAACATTCTGTATCTGATACATCCTTCCAAATTTTACTTCGTGAATCAATAATCAATTCATCGTGTCTGCAACATAAAAAACAAAGTCAGGCAGGCTAAGCAGCAACAAAACTTAAGTAGAAATCTGTAATAAGTTTCAATACGGACCAACATCATCACATAAACGGGGATCGTGCTGAATTCGAATTCAATTCGGAAAGCATATTCAAATCGATTTGATTCCGACATATAAAGTAGTTAATTGCGGAAGTAATACGCGAGAAAATGTATCTAGTTCAAAGCATATAAAATATTTTTAAACGTGTGTTATTACAATACTAATGGGCTGAATTTATCCTATGTGATATTCGTCGCTGGTTAGCGCCACTGTAATTAATTCTAAAAACTGTTCAATTGTGAAATGTTTGGTGGAAACTTTGCTAGGATGTGCTTTTCGCATAACAAAAGGTTATATATAATTAAAAAAAAATATCATAATGGCAATTATTACAGTGGTCCTCATCGTTACACCTTTGTATGCGACTTACAGACATACAAACCTGCAGAGTATCGCTGGGAATAAACGAAATTGAAGTTTAACAATTGCAAAATATATTCATATTGTAGAGAAAACTCATTTATTTGATACAGAATGAATCACCTGAAACTACCTCCGCGAATATTTCGGAAACGAAAGATGATTGAAGCGCTGTTTTAACAAATGAAGTTCAGACAATGGTTCATCAATGTGCTCCATACAGATGGCAGCAGTTATCCATCAATTGTCAATTTCTAGCAGAGTTACATTTTTTTTCAAACGGAACAACGCTTATTGACTTCAAGAAAATAAAATTAGATGAAATTAGAATGACAATGGATATTTATACGATTCTGCTTTACCAGATATCGTCATATGTGGGGCTCGAACGCTCAGACACTTTTTAGGGAATTGTCATCATCATTAGGCAATTCCGATGGTGAACTTATGGAATTTATCACTATATTCTCTACACAATGATCAGGTTGCTTTTTCAGCACTAGTAAGCAAAACCATGTTCTTTAGTACATCAAGCGCATTTTACTCCTATGGGGTCTCACTGTACTTAGTGTACCAAATAAAAAAAAAGTAAACATATGGTCGCTGTAGGCAGGAATATGCGGTACTGTAGTACTTAGGGCAGACGACCCTTTAAAAGATTCACAAGAACACGACTCACTGTTAATAAATTCCTTAAACTGTACACAAAATGCAAACAAACATGTACTGTTTTTGCCTGACAATTGAGAATTGTACTTCTTTTTCAATAATGATCATATAATTCTCTAGAAAAGGTCTGAAAGCCCGAACCTTAGATGAGAACTATATCTCGTAAACTACTTGACCTACAATCATACAATAAACCCTATTTGCACTGTAATCTCATATAGTTTCATTTTCATTAAGTCAATTAGCATTAAAACATTATACTTTGTACTACAAACATATTTTATAATTATTTTATAATAATTGTATACTGTATTGCCTATATGATGAACCCTGGTCTGAATTTCAATTCAGTGAAAATGTTAAGGGTGGTATTTATAGATACACACAGAAACGGAAGATGCTATTTATGCGCTGTTTTCACTGAATTAAAGTTTCATCAATGTGGGCAATACAGTAATTTCAATAATTGTTATAATATGTATTTGTAGCACAAACTTCAGTAATAGCTTACTAGACAGGTATGCCACGATTGAATAACGGCCATCTCAAGCGACAATAGAGCCCATAATGTGAATTTGTCCACAGTGGTACAAGCAACCATGTGCAATTAGCTGGTCTGTCTCGCACTGCAATGTGAACTACATCTGGAGAGCATATATACTCACATAACATTATTACAGCAAAAAAACAACTACGAATCAACGGTAAAGGGGTTAGAATTAAGAGGTAAAATGTAGATTTACAGATAATTTTTAGTATTCTGATAGGTAACCAGTAAGATTTGACTCTAGGTCTTCTTTGAATTACGAGTCAAGATGTGTTTTACTTGTTATTCATACTGGGTTATGACATGATTGAATGCGTTAACGCCCAAGGTTGCAGGCTTTTCTGCTTATTATTATTATTATTATTATTATTATAATTATATTATTATTATTATTTGGTTTATTTAATGACGCTCTTTAACATCTCAGGTCATCAGCGCCCCATTCGATTCAGAGAGTGAAACGGCCGACAAATTTTGCTCAGAGACCTCTTTTTTCAGGCTTGAAGTTCTTTATCTTGCCGTAAATGTACGACACAGGACCCACAGCTTTACTTCCCTTCCGAGGGAAGCCATACTTAGGATTTCTACGCCCGAAAACATCCATCAACCGTGGGCGGGATCGAACCCGCGATCTTGGGTTTAGAAGTATGGTTACCATTACACCACCAGGACCACAGAAAGCATGTCATTCATGTTCAGTTCCCAGCTGAATGCTGTCCTGATTACAGAAGCCGTCATATACCTCAGCAATTAAACATAAATCACAGTTCCACGAATCCATTTGGCTTTATGGCGAATAAATGACGTAAGTCTTATTTCCTCGCGTAGTACCTAACGCATGCTTTCTGATCATTGCATTTCTGCAGCGGATGGTGTGATTCGCTACTGCAATAACGTAATAGTTCTAAAAGAAAGTAAACATTTAATCGACTAATAAATTAACATAAGTATTTAGGGATCCCGCTAGGACGTATGACATCGTAGGGATATATCAAAAGAAAAGACAAACCGTGTGAAAGTTAGCACGTTAACTCCATGCTTTTACAGGCCTATAACGGGAAAAATTAACTTCCCTTACCGTTTTTTCGGGTAAACATCACAATGGCTACGAAAGTCTATGCATTATCATGATAAGCAGTTATCGATTATTTTTTCTCCTTAGAACTCCAACCTTGCACATAATGCAAACAACTTTTGACGCATTGAGACAAATCCGTACTTTGCTATTGACAGTTCATTTGCTTATTATTCTTAAATCTCCCCATCAATAGGTATATTGAGGATATTTCTATTAATATTAAATGCAACTTATCATAACACATAGTTATTAAGTTCTAATTAAGGCCGTAATGCATGCTAATTATAATTTACATTAATTTACACTGTTATCGATGTGAGCGGGAGATCTGGGATTTCATTCCCCTCAAAATGAAAATTTTCGCAGGTTTTCCTCGCTCTTCATTAATGAAAAATGTCGGAAAGATACAAAAAAACAAACAAACAAACAAACAAACAAACAAAACAAACAAAACAACACCTTTCCCAATTTATCATTTCATCTGATGTTTCGCCAGTGCCCATCGCCTGTGATGCGCTAGCAGTAAAAACGGACGTTAAACACCATTTTAAAAAAAATATATCGATTTGTTGTTATTTTATTGAAAGTCAAATGTACCACACTCTACTATGAAAATTCAATTCCAAGTGACTATCCGACATTTTAACAGTAAAATCTCTGCCCAATATTTGTGAGTGTTTTGAGGGAGTGAATAAAAAAAATAAAAAATAAAATAAAAATGTGGTTAATTAAGCTGATGATGAACGACACAGCTTGCAAGCAGAAATTATAGTAGATATTTAGTATCAAACATTTTGTTACCCAATTACATTTTTGTCAACTTTGTTTTTCAAAAATTCATTTGGAAAGCAACTTTAAGCTTCATTGTGTTATAAAAACACTTAATTATTTATTAAGTTAGGATAAAATATTCTGGTTGATCCAATGTCATATTGGATAAGAACATAATTTTAATCGATACTGTCATAATACATAAAAGTATAACACAATAACGCATATTTATGTTAATTATATATACATTTGTAGCATGATGTTTTTTCTCAAATTACAAATATTGATTTTGATGTCAAATTTCAAATACTATTAAGCTGTTCGTAATGCTAACGTAACAGTTTATTTCAAATTACGAGTCTATTAAAACACTTAATTTTCATTTCCGGGAAATAATACAAATATTAAATATTGAGCTTGAAACATTAAGACTCATTGTAATGAATATAGAATATTCGGATTATATAATCATTTTCAAGTGGTGAATAGAAAGAAAACTCGGTTATTAATATATACTAACTAACAAAGAAGGAATACCTTCACTGTTGCATATTACGGACAATGAGCTCTATGAGTCAATCTGCCGAGATAATCGCATCTAATGATTCGCACTCATGACATTCCTCGTACTGATTCAAGAATATCGCAAACACAGTTATATTTCACCTGCCTCTTCACCTGCCCTCCCAATGGCATGTGCTGCCCCTTTTCCACGATAAGATTCGAAAAAAATTCCTTACAATTTAATTCCAAAATTTTTAGGAAGCAATGTTACAATGCTTTATGTAAACTTTTGCTTAAAAGGGCTCGCATCTCTATAAAAATAAGCAAATAAATAAAAATGTACACCTACACCAACAGATTGGGTAGAATCTCTAATAGTTTGGGAAACACTAGACAAATGTCAATAGCACATTAAACATCATTGGTTTCCAACATAATCAGACACCAGAGTAAAGGATTTCAACTGAACTCGTTACTAAACCAATCAATAGCAGTAAACACTAAAATGTTCCAACGGTGGCCTGAATCTCATTTTGCCACTTGCATGTTTTTGGCAAGTTTATTTGTTAGACTGTTTTATTAATCCTAAATTTTTTCGGGGCCACTTGAAGACCTGTGATTGTTGCCTTTTAATATGAACATGGTTTACAAAATCTGGTAAACTGCTGCTCAAGTCTTACATTCATGTACTCCAATTTGAGCTTTTTCGTTCCGCAGTATACACGAACTCTACTGACATCGTCAATTAGCCAGGCCAACAGAAAT
Source organism: Metallyticus violacea (assembly GCA_030762175.1). Lineage (NCBI taxonomy): Eukaryota > Metazoa > Arthropoda > Insecta > Mantodea > Metallyticidae > Metallyticus > Metallyticus violacea. The sequence continues at coordinate 274,846,499 of CM060846.1, read as the reverse complement.
ATCTACTTTACTTGGAAAATGGCACTTTTCGCTACCTGGTTGCATGCATTCCTCTCCACTCCGGTAACAAAACACTAAGATATAAGGGCCCGAAACTAATCTTAAAGCGTATTTGCTTCTTACGCAATGCTGCAAAAAGTATTGGAGGTGTACATGAACATGGCGTAATTATGTAAATACAGAAAGACAAAACTAACGCATACTTCTTTACTGTTTTGTGTAAATGCTACATGTGAATGTTATCACCAAATACCTCACCCAGGCTCTTTCACTTCTTCATCACAGGATCCTCTTAGCATCTCTTCCCGGAGCCTAATACGACGTTGTATCAACCTTATAGATGTTTGAAACTGTAGGTGACTTCTGGTAATATATTTCTTTGGTGTGCTGACTAAATTACTAACTAGTCTCTTGCTTTTCCCTGGTAATTTGGGGAGTGCTTCTTCAACATGTTTCCTGTACTTTCCATAAGGTCTTGTTTTGAAGCACTGCATTATTGCAACATCATTTCCTTCTCCATTTCTGTATTTCTTGTCTCTCATTCGTTCAGCCTGTTTGTGCATTCGTTTTAAGCCGCACCTTTACTCTTAGCAGAATTTACAATGTTCTTCCATTCATTACAGGGAGTTTAATTTCTTAGACGTTGTTCACATTAGGTTGTATTCATGCTGGTGCTTTTTTCTCATCTTCACAAGACACTTATTCCTGCACTCACCAAGGTCTCTAGAAACTATTAATACTGTGAGCAGCTTTTTGTAACCAGGCGCATAGAACATCAGTCAGTCAAGGAGCCATTACGGAAAATGTACTGATTTTATAATAAAATACTTTCATTTTTGTTGTTGTTGTTGTACTAACACAGAATCCGGTAGGAAAATTTTATTTCGTCATTTATTTTTCTATACATGACTAACAATATTCAGAAAAAAAAAGTTTAAATGATAATGCTTTAGCTGCATATCAAGAAAATGTATTATAAATAATCATATTTAAAATTCCAAAATTTTCTATTTAAACGTTTACATACAAAATAAAAATGTTCCTGCATTTTTAGCTGTGTTTTGAATGTTCTGAAATTTTATGTAGAATTGCATTCTTTTCAGGAGGATTTACGAGCATCTTTTAACTGAATAAAGCAGCTTATATTTTAAGAAATTGCATTTCTTGAATTAAAAAATATAAAATATAAAATATTGAAATAAAAGTATACCCCTTAGTATGGCGTTCTGTAGAATAGCTCACAGACAAATTTGATAAACCCTGCGATGCTAGTACTGAGACACTGGCATGTACCAGACTTGCAACATAAAACAGGATATAATTATCAAGAGAGATAAGCATTTAATCAACGAGCTGTTTCAAACTGAATGAACCGCAAACTGTGTCTAAATCAATGGGGGCAAAGGCTCATATTTGTAAATTAAAAATGTTCCTGAAGATATCAAAATTTTGCCTTTCCTATTACCAAATTTAAACTCTGATATTAATGTAGTTTTTTATTCATTTAAAAGGCAATGTTGCCAACTATCCCGTTATATGATAAATGGAAAATAAAACAGAGAAACGATGGAATACGCGGACAATAGATAAATCAACGTTTGATTTTCATATTTGATGAATAATGCCCTTATTTAAAGGTTAATTAACTTAGAAAAAATCTGTTAATTCCGGGCATGTAATCGACTCCAGAATAAAACATAAATTACAATTAGTTCGCATTCCTTGAAGCAGATTTTGCTTTACCTACACATAGGAGTTGTACAAGCGCCGAACACTTTCAAATTCGTTAAAGCTGACTCATTATTGTGCTAAATATTCCGACTTAACGGATGATACACAAATAGAATGTAAACACTTTCTTTATTATTTTGGACAAATTGTGAAACTGAACAATATATACAATCCATGTAGAAAAAAAAGTTATTACAACAAGTTAAGATTTGTTACATTTCGTACGTTTTTTCGACTATGGCGAACATGTTGGAGAAAATGATGTTCATTTGCCTTTTCAAATTTAGTAACATTCTTTAATATTACTGTGTTTTTTAATATTGTTCAATACAAATGTTAAGATCTAATATTTTTATTTAAAATTTAATATTTATCTCTTTTTTTTCTTTCTGCGCATTAATATTTTTCATATATAGGCACACTGAATTGCTGAAAGATAAACAACTCAACTCACTAAGAATTACATTGTTAACCAAATGAAAAAGTGGTAGGACTATGGAAATATGCAAGAAGATAGTATCACCTTTCAAATATTTCCATACTCATTAATTTGGAAACAAATATACTATATTTTGGATATGATTTATAAGCAAAAGGTTTTGTGCATTTATAACCACATTAAACTTAACAAATAATTGTGGAAGAAGATTGTTACATTCGGCAGACGAAATATACACTGGCTTTAAGGCATAAAAGAGTAAAAGCTCAAGTTCCTTCAAAAGCTAACCAAAATGTGATTATAGGGTTTCTAACCTAAACCGTTCATAAACTTTAGGCACTCACACGACTAGGGATGGAGAAAGAACTTGAAATTTTCAACCCGGACACTTGTATTTTAATATAAGAATAATTGGAGCAGATATAACAATACATTGAAGTTTTAATGGTGAAGATCGCATACCTGTTGCATTAAATAAATAAGCATAGAAGGGTGGAGCGAATGATTGGGATAACAAAACAACTCATTTCTAATAAGCAGAAATCTCGCCCCGTCATAACGACATAACTTCAACACACTGTCGCTAGTGCAATATGCAGCTGTAAAATAGTGTAGATTTAGATCGCCCTGAAGCGATTTTTTTAAAGGTGAGGTTATCCATATAAACAATGCTTAATTAATATTTTTTTTTTTTTTTTGAAAATACCAGCTGAATTTTATTTCCCTTAATTTCACTTAAAGACATTTCGTTTTACATACCTCATTATTTCTATTTTTAATTTCCATGTGTGTGCATATTTTCAATAATTACTATTTCGCTAACACCATCAATCACTGCCACAATTTATTGATAGTATTCATAAAGATTTACTTCTGGTTTGCAGCAAAGCCACATTTAAAGTACTCAACACATTATTTCTATGTCATGTTAATTACAAGCTCTATAACTGTACAACACGCGGAAGTAAACCAGGTCCTATAATGAAGTACAGAAAAGTGACAAACGGGAACTTCGCTCAATACTGAGCAAGTAAAGCACGTGACGACAGCGTGCTAGAAAATCGATCAAGATGTGCAAGTAAATGTATGCAACATAGTAAAGTTACCACTTGCGAGCATGTACATGGAAATAACATTTTCTGTCAGCAATTATGCAAAAGTTCATTTGCGTTAACAAAGTATCTCTAAAATGGTCATCAAGTGTTACCAGTGTAAACTATTAGAGAAACTCAATCTCATGCGACACACAGAGTCCTTGATTACTGCAATATGCTACACAGAAACTATATTATGCACAACGCATTCTGTTATTTAGCATTACAAAGTACAAAGCACTAGCGCAAAACTCATAAAGTCTAGCATATAAAACAGACGCGAATCACTGCCTATATTTAAAGATAGATGGGCAATATTCTTTATAAACGAAAAAAAAAAAAAAAAAAAAAACAACAACGTAACTTGATAACTTAACAGACAACTAACCTGCATTCTACATCTTGTCCTTTCTGGTGTTAAGAACTGTAAGAATGGGGAGCATTTTAAAATAAATGTGTTCAACACTTCAGAAAAAATTCATTACGAGAGGCAAGTTGGAGACAACCCCTTTAACATTGAAGTAGTGTATTTCATTCACGATCTGAGGTGAGAAAGCTCGTGACCTCTATTTCCGGGGTGTCCGGCCGATTCCCGGATCCGCCGCACGCATTTTTGTTCCTACGATTAGGTTTTCAATCGGAACAACCAGACGCTCCCCACGGGCTTCCCTAACTGAGAGAACTTATGTGGATACTGAAATAGAAACCATTCTCACGTTACGCGATAATTCTGGTAATAACCGCAGACTCCTAACACCATTTACACATATTGCCAAACATTCCAGCTACATCGGTGGTCCTTCGACAACCTGGAAAATTTTCAGCAGTGACCCGTTCTCTAAGCACCGGGTAAATTTCATCCTAGCAGCCGACCTAAAAAAGGTCTGTGGGTTTAAGACCAGACATTTAACCGAGTGGGATGACTCAGGCGTAACGCTTGCAATGTTTGGAAAATATGGTGGGTGCACTAGAATCTTCTAATCACGACGCCTTAGTTAAAAGTGGTTATACACTATTAAGCAAAATAATGCACATTTGCGATACACGAGTGCAGGCTTATTAGTTTTCACGTTCCAACTGGTTAAAGGTTACGTTGATGCACAACACATGAAACACGAGCATTGCTTTCAATTGGTGGTTTTGGTTGTTTGTTGATAATTTCATTGTCTGCCTACCTGTGCTGGCGCTGTCGAAGGTTGTAGACGATCCACTTCTCATCAGATGTCAGCAGCCTATCAAGAAAAGAATCTTTCTATTGAAGAGAGAATAATGCAAAGCAGGTGCCATCTTTTGAGCTATTGTCAATTCGCGTGAAACCCGGTTTAATGTTTTCTCCTGCTGATAAAGTAGTACGTTTCTGTATCGACGTTGAACTCTATGCCATGTGCTCACAAGTCTGGCTGTTGTTCGCGTCGTTATAAATTGTTAACCTTATCCATCTATCAATGACTCATCATCCAGGGTTTAGACTTCCTGTACTTTGCAAAACATTTGTGCACGGTTCGTTCCTTCATGGCATCAGCATCCAAAGCCTGCAATATTTTTTGCGCCAATGCAGTTGTTCTGCTCCCGAGTTTAAATTTACAAGATTACGAGTTCGCATAATCGTCTTTGGGGTGCTCATGTTTGACCGCGCATCTCGGAATACTGAATAACACTAGGAAAAATTGAATGTACCAGATTAATAGCCTATCGGCAGCAATTAGTTACCGCCTTCACTTACTTTGTTGCCAAATCTTGAAATTTGAGCATCGCGAAGAAATGGACAGAACTTTTCGGTCAAATATATAGTTGGGGGAATGATGGAGGAAAGAGAAATAATGGGTATAAGGTGAAAAGTGTTGCGGGAAATATATAGAAAAAGGAAAATTTACTTTATCCAGTAAAAATGCCACAGTGCAGACAAGAATAAAACTGGTCCGAGATTTTTGCAACCTATTTAGGGACAGATTAGACAGCAGTGACAAAAGCAAGATTGTAGCTTTGTTAACTTGTAAAGTGCAATACCGAGGAAATAGAAAATATATGCAGTAATACATGGAAAATTACAAATATAATTTTCCATGTATTACTGCATATATTTCACTTGTTTTTTTGCCATAGAAGGACTCCACGAGTTCGAAATATAGCTACCTCAAGTGTGACTTTTCATAGTGTTTTATACTTTTCTACTATTATAATTACTGTTAATTTATATATAAGGAAAATTCTGTATTTTTGAAGAAACATGCCATGTGAATGTATATGGGAAAAAATTGTTTAAAAATTCCTACTATTACTTAGTCCATTTTCAGACAGGGTAAATGCCGGATTGGTATTTCTCTTCCATGGATTCACCTATCATTTCATAATTTATCTTGATTCCATCTCTATGTGTGTGTGTCTGCACCCTTCTGTGTTTGTGATGTCTTTGAGGTGTCTTTTTTAATGGTGTTTAACGCTAGTTTATACTGCTGAGGTACCACAGGTGGTGAACACGTGATGATACACGAGATGAAATGATATATTGGGAAAGGATATTTTTTTTAAGGAAGGAAACGTTCCAGGCCTAAGTTTAGAGTACCTCCCCGGCATTTGCCGTTTATGAGGACTGCGGAAAACGTAGAAAAAATGCCCGTTTTGGACTGTCCTGGTGGGATTCGAATCCCAAACTGCCCGCTCACGAGTTCTCACCTGAACGACCTCGGCCACTCTTGGCGGTTTTGAGGCGGTTACGACACTGACCTGGTCACACATTTCCGAATTCCTCTGTGTGTGTGTGTGTGTGTGTGTGTGTGTGTGTGAGAGAGAGAGAGAGAGAGAGACAACCATATGTGCCTGTGCAAGTTCAGCCGAATAGTCTTCAAAATGCTATTATAATTGTATTATTAGAATATCACTTATAGAAATATTTAGAAATGCACTTGTTAAATGTCTAACAAATTAAAAAAAAATGATTCCCTTTATTACATACTTTCTGACTTTTATTATGCATTAAGCATACATAAGCACATTTCCTAATATTTCCAACCTTATATTTGCCAAAAGTAAAGATAAATTTGTTGCTTAGTTTATCAATAAAGTCTATCATGCGTTTCTCAGCATTCCTCTAATTGTATACACCAAAGTATTTATTAGTTCATTTCTCATCCCACATTTTTAACACTACACTCAAGAGTATTTTACTTCTTTCTCTTTCTTTTTTCTCGCCTTATTAATTCTGGATTACAATGTAAAGCTTGTCTTCAGCATTATGCCAGATAGAAAAATAGTAATATTGGTTGTAGTCTTCAACACATAAATCTACTTACCAAATATTGTAGATGGGCTGAATTAGAAGCCTACTGGAATGAAAGTAGTAGTAAGAGAAGTACACGATTATAACCGTTCACGTGACAGATTGGTGGTACGCTTTTTCTCCCAGCAAATAAAGGCCCGACTTTTTTTTTGATTGATTTATTTATGGACGCTCTTTAACAGCTCAGGTCATCAGCGTCCCATTCAACTCAGGGCGTGAAACGGCCGACAAATTTTGCTCAGAGGCCTCTCTTTCAGGCTTGAGGTTCTTTTTCGTGCCGTAAATGTACGACACGGGACCCGCGCCTACTTCCCTTCCGAAGGAAGGAACTTAGGATTTTTACGCCCGAAATGATGAAATGATATATACACCACCAGGACCGACTTTCCGGTGATTGTTCTGCCCTTCTGAAAGTAGTGTATTGGCGCCACGCTATGAGAATCCCAGAAAACCGTAGCCATTAATTTTCCTGCAAATAGAACTGTTTTTGCTTTCTTTGGTGTACTTTCACCAGTTGCCACACACTATTTGGGTTGCTCCTTCATCTATGAGGTACAGTGATGAACCCATGTTTCATCTACGTTAAGAAACGTCGGAGAAACTCACTGGAGATGTTTTAAACAAGTCTAAACACTCTTGGAATCGTTCATTCGAATGCATTTTTGGTTCATTGTTAACAAACGCGGCACCCATCGAGCGCAATGCTTTCTCATACCCAAAATTTCGTTTAAAATTTAGTGGATATGGCCTTTAGGTGGTCTTCGCAATGTCGGCTAACTCGCGTACATTCAAACGGCTATCATTTAGTAGGGTACTGTGAATTTTTGTCACAATCTCGTCGGTATTAGAAGTTTTGGGACGCCCTGAGCGCTCATCATCTGGAATGGATTTACCAGCTCACATTTAAACGGCGAAAACGAAGGAAAAGAATCCTTTAATGTTGAATTTAACTCCTTCTGTTGGGTTTAAACCATTCAAACGAAGTATTTTACCACAGCTCGTATTTCAGTTTTATTCATTTTATAGAAAATGTTCACACTAATTTGTTTACACAATCGTTAAAAACAAGAAACTACACTTAGGCGTCTGAAACTTTAGAGCGCGACATCTGATTTTTTTTTTTGATTGATTTATTTATGGACGCTCTTTAACAGCTCAGGTCATCAGCGTCCCATTCAACTCAGGGCGTGAAACGGCCGACAAATTTTGCTCAGAGTCCTCTCTTTCAGGCTTGAGGTTCTTTTTCATGCCGTAAATGTACGACACGAGACCCACGGCTTCACTTCACTTCCCTTCCCTTCCGAAGGAAGCCATACTTACGATTTTTACGCCCGAAAAATTCTATCGGTCCTGGCCGGGTTCGAACCCGCGATCTTGGCTGCATGAGGCAAGTATGGTAACCACTACACCACCAGGATCGATGTGAAGGATGATACTTACCTATAAAGTAATTTGGTCATCTTTACGACATCAGAGAACTTTTAGAAGACCCCTCATATATGGCATATGCCTGACTGTATGATAAAAAGAATGTATCCTGCAAAGATGCACAAATTAAAATAAATATGGAGATGGAAGTATTCGGGTAACGGCGTCAGTTGCTCTCTTTTTTGAACAACGTCGCAACTAGGTTTAGTATGCTATCAAACTGTGCAGGAGTCATTTCGGAACTGTTCCGGATTATCATACCTCATTTCACTTAGCAGATTATAAAAATCTCCTTGGTTAATTATTCTCCTTTATTTCACGGGATGAACCCACCAATGTCGACGCCGAGATCACGGTTTTTAAAATACACAATTTCAAGTAAATTGACTACCGTAGTTTGCCTTTTTTGAATGCTGCTACCACTTTAAAGCAGCTTTTGCTCCAATTGTTAAATTTGTGATAGATCATTACCTAATTTTCCGCGTTCCATGTGAAAGCGGTATTTCCAATCCTTTAACACATTTTGGTCTCACTTTTATTCACAACAAGACTAATGTGTAATTTCCAGGAGCTCAAAAAGAGTTCGTGTTATCATAATAAAATTTAGCAAATGTAATCATGAAGCATCATTACATTATTTTCTTATCTCGCATTTAATCACAGCTTTTTAGCAAGACGGAATTATAAGAAAAATTACGCATTTTTTGCCCCTTAGACAAAAAAATGAGCGATAGCTAGAAATCATGTCCAAATCGGCAAATCCCGGAAGATTTTGCTGACCCTTGGTGTATAATGCCGGTTCAGTTCATGTTTAGCGTTTGTTAAGACCCTGTGCACTTAGGGCTGAAAGGATAAAAGTCTACTAATAAGAACTCATAGTTTCGAATCCTGGCCATGCTCCAATTTTTTATTTGATAGATTCTGCAAATAATATTAAATTTTAATATGCGGCAACAACACCGAGGATGTCAAAAATGTATACACATTTCAAGCAAAGAAAAAGCTGTGTTAACACAACAAAACTGCATTCACACAAATAGAAAATGATGAGCACTAATTATCTTAGACATTTACAGTTACAACAGTTGCTCAAAAAGCCCACTATCGGCGTCCATGCACTACTGAGTACTATGAACTACTGATTGAGCAGCGTTTGCGAAAGTGCGCTCACCGGTTGCAGCCCATGCCGCTTCAATTTCTTCCCGAAGTGCTGCCAGTGTAGCTGTCTTTCTACGGTATACAACATCCTTAAGAGTTTCCTATAGGTACAAGTCCAACGTAGATCCGGAGAACGCGGTGGAAACCTCTTCGTCCTTTAGTCTATCAACTTCAACAACATTCTCGGTTTTCCAATACCACTTCAAAATTGCTTTCCGCTGTTCAAACGATAATCTTGGCTACATTTTGTTGTAGCAACACTAGCATAACGTAATGTGAGTCGCGCCTGTTTACAGAACGTCATATGATAATCTTGGCTTCATTTGTACATTGTTGATTTACGATATTCTTGGCTTCATTTGTTCACTGTTGATTTACCTGTCACGTAGCAACGCTGTCATAATGTATGTGAGTCACATCTGTTAAAGAATATCATGCTACACATTACTGTGTTTTTCTTTCCAACTTTGAAATATATTAAATAGATAACTACTGTGAAAGTGTGTGTGGCTTCCCTGCACCTTCGGGACCTTCTCGTAAGCTTCTGGCGATACCTAGGCATAAATACTGTTATTTTTTGTACCTCTCTTCAATATTGAATACCATCTTGTCAGTAAAAAGATTTTTCCTATGGTTTTTCGTTTCAGTAATTCTGTAGCAGTCATTTACATCTCTGGTGCTTCAGCTCTGCAATTAAAAAAAAACCAGTACTGCAAATTCCTCAGATCAAGGTCTTATCTGAGCATTTTTGGCATCTTGTCTACTTTTGAACCAGCTACGGTCCTTACAAAGCGCGGGAACCTAGATCTGGAACAAACGTTAATAAAATCTCCGCATCCCACCAAGTTCCAAGTGTACAGATCTTTTGCTTTTGTCTAAACAGTAACACAGTGCCACGAGATACCTGATAATTTTCCAGCATTGCCAGTTGGTCCTGGTGGTGTAGTGGTAACCATACTTGCCTTCTAAACCCAAGATCGCAGGATCAATCCCGGTTAGGATCGATGGATTTTTCGGGTTAAAAATCCTAAGTATATGGCTTCCTTCGGAAGGAAAATAAAGCTTTGGGTTCCGTGTCGTACATTTACGGGTTATAAAAGAACCTCAAGCCTAAAGAAGAGGCCTCTGAGCAAAATTTGTCGGCCGTTTCATGCCCTGAATTGAATGAGACTCTGATCGATTGAGATGTTAAAGAACGTCGTAAATAAACAAATCAACAAAAAAATCCAGTGTTGCCACAGTTACTTTCGCATAATTGCCACGTCCATCGTGTACCCAACCGACTTACTTTCAGTAAACTACAATGGCGTGTAATTAGCTGTCCTTTTTTTTTTTTTTTCTCTCTCTCAGAACCTGTAGAGATTCTCTTTCTTAGCCCACCAATAATATTTTAGCTTCAGTCAATAACAGTCTGAGAATTAACAGCAGGCAAACTTCATGTGGAGTGATATTGAATGGCAGGCATTAGTCGACACGTTATCCTCAGAGACTTTGAGATAAATTGTTTAGCGATAGAAATTGTGTTTTACTGTAGCAATAAAATTTTAGCTTCAGCTAATGGTATTAGATCAAACAGCAGACAACTCCACCCAGAGTGTTTTAACAGCTTCAGTCAATGGGACTCCAGGATTAAAAGCGGACAAACTTAAGCTGCGGGGTAATTATCAATGTTATTGTCGGGATATCGAGTACCTATTATATCAAGTTTGTCGCTTTCTTTGCATATAGGAAATATGAACATTTCCTGCTTTTCATAATATTAAGAATATCTGAAGATGCCTTAATTAATAGATGAAGAATAAATTAATAAATGATTTACTGTCACTTGCATGTCCAATCTTCATTTATACCAAACATGTACACCTTATGGAGGAAAACAAAAGAAAAGAGAGGAAAAAAAAAAAAAACATTAGCCATCCTCAGATTCTGTGTCGTTCAGAGAGCTACGGGGACGGTCGTAAACGCTGTATTTACAACGCGCATGCAGAGTGCACACTGCAAGGGGTGTTTTGCCTGTAAACATAATGGTCACAATCATAAGCATGTGGAAAGAGAATATTAAAGAAGAGTAACAGTAGCCGGGCGGTTTAGAAAGCATTGCTTTGACGTAAGCTCCTGGGTTAAAATCCCACACATTTTTTTTTAAAAAAAATATTATTAGTTTTATAAGTATATATGTAGAACATCATATTAACTTATATTTTGGGTTTCATGGCATTACACATGCACACAAAAACGGAATCACTAACGTATCCTTTACAAATAACCAAATAAAATACATTTATGTTCTAAAATGAAAACACAAATTAACATCGAGTGAATGTAACGTCACATGAATAGCTTGCCCTCAATCTTCGGGGCATACAGTATATCAGGTGCAGAATAATATCACTTTTTACACTAGTGTGGGCGATAGAGCACAACATCCAGGTTTCTTGAATTTGTGTTCATAATTTTGTCCTTCGTGCATGTGCAGGGAATGCGTGGCAGCATATTGCACGTAGACAGAACAAATACAGAAGGAAATATTATAATATTCATTATAATGTATATAATATGTTAACGTTAAAGCTTGCTGTATGTGGGAAACAATATTACAAAACTAATTTGTCCTATGTTACAAAGTTGTGCCCTTCCGTGGGCAGTGTAAAGCCTGCTTCCCATTGAATATTCTCGTTAACTGGCTTGCGGCAGGTAATATTCCCACCTCTAGTGTGTGCTGCCCTCTGCTAGAAGTATGATGGGACTCTTTAAACGTTGAATTATCTCTACAAGGAGACCCGAGCCACTGATGAGGGGGTAGCGGAGAAAGCCGAAGGTATAGAGATACCAAAATTTGACGCAATCACATTTTAGCTCGGTTGGTTAAAATGAATGGTGTTTAACACCGCTTTTGCTACGGAGGCACCACAGGCGATGGACACTGATGATACATGAGACGAAATTATATATTGAGAAAGGATTTATTTTTTTAAGGAAGGAAACTTTCCAGGCCTAAGTTTAGGGTACCTCCCCGGCATTTGCAATTTATGACTGAGGAAAACCTGGAAAAAAACCTCAGTCAGGAAGGACGGCCCTGGCTGTATTCGAACCCAGACCTCCCGCTCATGAGTCCGCGTCTTAACGACCTGAACCACCCGTGGCGGTTCAGTTGGTTAAGCTTAATGCTTATAGTTGTGAAGTTAGTGGTTTCGAATCCTCACGTCATGAAGCTTTATTTTTTATTTATTTATTTTTTCGCGGCTGGAGTTAAAGGAGATTTGAAACTTAACAATGATTTACTCGCTAACATATTACCACGCACACAATCCGCTATAAATTCGTATTTACGGTTTTTTTCTGCTGGAATGAAAGGAGACTTGCCAACATTACAATGATTTACCCGCCTACTTGGTAGCACATAATCCCCTATAAAGTTATATTTACGAAAAGAAGGTGATCGTATCCACTGGGTCCACAGATTTCTAGGATTTACTCGAGGTTAGCGTTAAGGTTAGTGTGTGTAAATATACGAATTAATTGCGAATTCTGTTTAGACAACGCGTAGTAAAAAGTTAAAAATTCACTTTTGTATTAAGAAAAGTATTGCAACCAGAAAATTACGGAGCACAACGCATACATTACGATACGTTTAACAAAAAAATTATACATGCAACCTGTTTAAGCGACCACGCAGAGAAAAATGCGCATCAACAGTTTCGCCATTTCCCGTTCGGGACTGAGCAGTTCGGGTCTCTTCGATGTCGCTCGGGACTGGAACTGGAATGGTCCCCTTGTAAGGGTTGAAGCAGACATATTGGGCAATCTGTTTTCATTCTGTAAGCGTTTCATCTCGTCCGTGCGTGAACCTGCTGCCTTGAGAAGGGAGCTTTCATCAAGTAACGACTTAAGTGATTATTATTTACAAATGTGGCAAAGGAAAGTAACGTTTTAGCACATTAGTTTATATAACTGTACATTGTCCTTGCGAAATTCAGGCGAAATACTACTTCATCTGTAAATAACGAGTAGCTAAATAGGCTGAAAGAATACTTACCCTTGCGGCTAATAGTTAACCAAGACTTTTCTTCGTTGCCCAAAAAGTACAATTTACTAAAGCTTCTTAGAAATACATCAAATTTGGTTCAAAATGATAACAGTTACGCATATTTGTGTTTGTGTGCTAAAGAATTTGTCTTTTGTATTATCTTCTAGCAAGATTGGCATATATATATATATATATATATATATATATATAGTGTAATAATTTAGTAACGTTAACATTTTATATACTTATTTCTGTGTACCTGAAAAGATGGTAGTATGAAATTCACGATTTCAATGTGGAAACTGGATATTTTTTTTGTAATTTATTATTAATTTTATTTTATTTTTTTCATTTTTAGCATGTAAAATGTAATAACATTATAGGACTCTGCAGTGATAGTTACTAAATGTTTCTGTTTCTTTTGTGTTCCAGTTTTTAACAACAGAGGAAGTCCTTGAGTCCTTTTTTCACTTTCTAATGATGAATTGGATTCTTAAGCAGAGCAAGAAGAAGGAGCTGATGAAGAATTAGGAGTGCCAGAAACAGAATGCAGTGAGCCAAATGATGAAGATGCATGCATCTGTGGATGACTCCATGGTACCAGCCTACAGGTGAATCAGTTACTTATACACATTGTAATTTCGCTGAACTGAACATACCGGATGATACAACTGATGAACATTTGGATGAAAATTTTGGGGAATGTTTTGAAAATACTTATGCAAAGAAAACTGTACAGCTCAAACAGTTTTTGGCAAAGCTGCCAGGGATATAAGATTATTTCAGAAGTTTATTTTCACAGGACATGATCAACAATATTGTGACATAGACAAATCTGTATGCATGTTTTCCACGCGAAAACTATTAAAAAGACACATAATTGGTCAGATCCCACAAATTAAGAAATTGAAGCATTGTTTGGAATGCTAATAGTCACGGGTATTCATTCATTGCCTTATGCTTGTAATTACTTAAGCACGATCGAATATTAAGGGTAAAAAGCATTTTAAGATAATGTCTCTTAAAACATTTAAAAAGATTGTGAAAAATATACATATAAATAACAATACAACAGTTATTCCTAAAGGGCAATACGGACATGACAAAGCTTCGCCCACTGATAGCTTCACTGAATCAAATATGTTTAATTGAGTACAATCATTCAAAATTGTGTCTGTGAATGAATAAATGATAGCTTTTAAAGTTCGCTCAAACATAAAACAATACATGTCAAAGAAACCAGTAAAAAAAGATTATAAAGTTTGGTGCTTGGCAGATTCCAAGACTGGTTTTATTCCGAGATTTAATGTTTATTGTGACAAAACTGATGCTAGGCGGGAAGGTCAGACTCTAGTAGAAAGTGTTGTATTTGATCTCTGCATTGGCAGAGAAACAGAGTCTAGTTGCTTATGACCCTCTGAATACTTCGATACACAATTCAGTTTTCTCTGTTGGAATCGTTAGAGCAACAGAAAGGGAGCTTCCAGACATGATGACGAAAAAGGAAAAACTGGAACTTGGAGTGAAAGGACAAGTAGCTGCTCTCAGGTGCTTGATTCCAAATATGTAACTTTAGTAACTTCAGCAGTAAGTCTAAGAGAAGTTACATTCGTAAACAGGAAGAAGGATGGCGGTTTCACGTCCTGAAGAAGTGACATTGTATAACAAGACAATGGGTGGTGTAGGTCTATTTGATCAGATGCAAGAACGATATACCTGGTCCGAAAATCACTGAAATGATGGCATCGGATTTTTTACTATCTTCTTGATGTGGCAATAGTAAATTCCTATGTAATGATGAGCATTTCGCATTTACTTAGCCAGGCAGGTGTATACTTCTAGGCACAGCAGAGGTAGAAGTCCGCTTTTTATTGCCAGAACTGTCGGCTTATCCGTGCCACTTGAAGTGCACACTGCAAATGTGGGAGTACGCCTTTCTAAAAACTCGGGAACTTTTAGACGCCGCAGACTGTACAATAGTAAGAAGATTGAATAAAAATCATACACTAAATGCTTCAACTGTCAGGTTTCACTATGCACAGAACCATGCTTCAGAATTTTTCACCAGAAATAATAGCATTTCAGTGTACTCTTGTACTTGTAAAGATGTGATAAACTTTCTTTCAGTTCAGTATAAGTGTTGATTTTTTATAATTTTTCATACCTATCCTTTCCTTTTTAAGAACTCCAATTGGCTTATGTATATCTTTGTATTGGAATTTGCTGAGCATAAATAGGCCATGGGGAATATAATTCCCATCAAATTCTTCAAAAAAAGTTTCATACTTTCAGAAGTGACAATAATAGTAATAAGTGAAAAGTAAAAAGAGAAGTAGTTACTATTAAACTGAAAAACAGAGATACTTTTCAAACAATTTTCCCATAAAAGAGTTAAAAAAAAAAGCTTCATATCGAGAGGCGAACTTGCGCTTTTAATCATAGCATCATTGCACACTTTGCCACAGAGCTAACGGAATACACAAATACCAGTCAGCGTCTTTAGTGCCTGCCATATAACCGAACTGCCGCAATGGCTACACAGCTTTGCCGAATACCTGTGAACCGCGAGCTGTAACGAGTAGGACTTGGAAGAATTTTGCGTTCAACAGATGACTCGTATTTTTGTCAATGGATATACATACTGAAAGAGATTACAGAGCCACGACAACGTTGTTTTCCTGAGCGAATTATAATGAACCTCATTTCTCATTGCACCATATGAACCTAACATAAATAAGCAGCTGATTGACGTTATCTCATTTCCAGGAAAAAAGACCATTAAGGAATGCTTCTCCCGTACTGTACCAGTCTCCGTGAATCGTTGGAATGTGCGGTACATAGACATCCTACAAACATTCAGTTTTTAAAGTGTTTGGAAAATTTCGCTTTTGTGTTTATAATCTCCCCATTCTCTTAATGTACTCTTTCTGCTGCACCTACCGCAACAACGACGGTGATAGAATCTGACAGTAAAGGTGTTATCTAATTGCCAAAACACCTGGCGCAGTTTCTTTCAAAAGTTTGTAACAGTATTTATGTCAAGACCAGGTATATGGTACGTAGTAAATAGCTGAATCTTATAACCCATGGTACAAAATTCCAGCGTAAAACCACTACAGCGTTCCATAGCAGCAATTATATTTACACTTATGCGTTTGCTTTATGCTTTTGCACTTTCATTACTTCCATTCCACTCTGTCATTAATGAATATTCAATATTTCAGGAATAATTCTATCTAATAAACCGGAACAAATCTTTCAATATTATTTACGTCTCTGGCGTAATTCAGCAATAAAGCAAAAATAATTTGGTACATTATTTTTATGTTGTACTGTCTTAATGCGTTAGGTATTCATATAGCAATATAAATGTTTCGTTAGCAGCCTTTTCAAATGTCAAAGAGGCTTTTATCTTTCATCTTAACGGTTTTCAGCTTGTCTGCTGTGTATTTTTGGCCACAAAATCATAGAGTGGTTCACGCTGTAACCTTTGAGACTCGCATTCAGTAGGTCCCAATTTAAGTTCCTTGGGGCGGTCTTCGATTTTTTCGTGCTTTCCTGGATCATTTAGACGAATGTTGAGATGTTCCACGAATTTTCCATTTCGCACCATAGTTCTAGTTGTAGGATTGAAAGTGTTAGGGAAAGCGGGCTCAGCTGTGCGGTTGTTTGCTACTAGTAAAAATATTCTGTTTTGGCATGTTCTGCCTGAGGGCCTCCTTGCGGCACGGCGTTGAGGGAGACCGTTATGGCTCTCGCAAATCTCCGTCTGGGACCTACGATCTGGAAAACGTTTGAAACGTTCATAAAATCGCCGCCCCTGACTCTTGTCCTCGCGGTGTCACGCTCATTTCATTCATTCCTTTCAGAGGCGTAGGTACAAACGGCCCAAAGTGCTGAAACCTCCTCCGTCCTATTCTATTCAAATCTATCTAACCCAACTTTAACCTGTCCTAAGATGCTGCTTTTTTGTAGATTTACTAAACGTAAAGTAAATAATTTTGAGGAAGAAGACAAGGCATTTAGGCTGATAACTGAGAGTTTTGATATAGAGCACTGTTTCATTTACTGGAGGAAAGAATTGCAGGAGGGAGAGGTCGTGTTTGGACTAATTGTTATAGTCTCAAAATACTGTCTAACCTCACTCGTTAAATACTTCAGCAAAACACATTTGCTAACAGGCAAATGAAGAATTGCACCGGTCTTAAAAATACCAGAAACAGCAGAAGATAGTAACAACACGAATCATTGATTAAATTCTATCAATGGGTAACAATTGCTACCCCGAGAGTGACGGGCAGGCCATATAAACGTTTAATAAGCTGCCTTTAACAGCGAGCAAGCTTGAAACATGCCAATCTGCGTTAAAAGTTACGCAATCCTTACAAATGACTAATTAAGTCGATGTAATAAGTGACCTAACAAATTAGGCTATGTATCGTGATAGCATATTTTTACATCAAGTTTAAAATCAAATCAAATGTATAATTTGTCCTAACAAGATGCAATATACAGAATTATTATGGCTCAATGTCATTTTTGCTTCATTTCTTATTTAGAGAAATAATTGCTATGCAAACCCTATGAAGCATCTGTGACGAAACGATCTATATGTATTCATACAATATCGACAGTTACCACATTAGCGTTTGGGCTTTTATCGTGGCAAACCATCGCTCCTATTGGCTCTAGGTATATTTATCATAATCACCTTAACATAATTATCCTGAATCATCTTGTCTATAGTGTTTGTTTGATTGCCGACATTTTAACCCACCTGTAACAAAACGAGGCACATACAAAGGCGGTTAACAAGGAAATGTCACTGGGTCAGAACTAAACATTGCAACGCAAAGTGTTCGAAACGCTGGGGGTGGAATGGGGAATCTTTCTTTGACATGATCTACATAAGACACGGCTGTAGCACACTCTTTCATGCTTATTCAGGGGATAATAACTGGTTTTATCATCTGGGTGGTCTTTCTCGACCGTAAACTTGCAGAAGAATCGAGTGGCTTTGCGAGGTCAGAAAAATAGTTTTTTAAGTCCACAAGGCAAATAAATAACGTGAGACGTTTAGACTCAAATGCTATTGATATATATATATATATATATATATATCCAGCTTATTTAGCGATAGCATATGAAATGGGCAATATGTTTAACCGTGCTCAAGGTGTTGTGCATACATATAGTTTTCATTGAATGACACAACTGACATTTCGTTTATTATTGTTTCCTTTGCAAAAAAACAGCAAGCTATGTTTGCACAGCCCCTTGCATACAAGTACCGCTATGAGAAATCACTAGCAAACGCCCTAGCATTGTTTGTTGCGACATTGTATAAGCACCACAGTAACTTGACGGGTTATAAAGTGCAGTAGTTTAGTAACACTGACATTTTGGCGATATATAGTGCATGCTTGCATGCGAATGCCAGTTTATTAACAATGAAATACTGCACCGGGAGTTTGTAGTGGAAAACGTTTATTAAAAATAGTGATTCGATTGTGATTATGCAGCGATTATTCCGTCGTCATTTCAGTATTTCACGCCCGTGTATATTGAGTATATGGTACATGTTTCCCTTCTAAAGCATGCTGTTTGTGTGGCTGGCTTCAGCTATAGAAGTCAATTGTTTACATCACATAAATCCCTTTTGCACAAAGTAGGTAACCGCTCGTGCACATTTAGTTCTAATAAGATGTTTATAAAATTAAAACATAAATCTGTGTAAAAATACGAAGGATCGTCTTTTATTTCTTTTCTTTTCTTTCACACTTTACTCTCCCTTCACGCTGTAGTCAGCTATTTTTAGAATAATTTTCCTAGTTTTTATTTATTATTTTTCTTAGTTTTGACACACTTTCTTCGTTTTCTTGAATTTCTTCTTTAATTTGACAATAGGTAAACTTGATTCCGGATAAGAATTCATGTTTCTTTATTTATCTCTTGTTTGTAATAAATGTGCATGTTTGAACAAAATTATTAGTATATATGCGGGTTTATAAATGATAATTATATTTTAACATTTATTTCGGACACTTGCACGAAAACTGCTGAAATCTTGCTCTAAACTGATGACAATTTGAAGCCACTGATCTGCTGGTTTTATTTGCCTTCGACAACGACAGTTTCCTTTATATACACATACTATTCATGGAATAATAAAAATTTCTAAAAAGCATAAAATTCATAAAAACCACCCAGAATGTAATATAAAACATTCACACTAAAAACCGTAAAACTGAACACTAAAACCACACGGTATTTCGATATGAACTCGGTTAATTCTCAGCACGTGACCAAGAGCTAAGCTCGAAATATCGTGTGGTTTTAGTGTCCAGTTTTACGGTTTTTAGTGTGTAATTTTGTGTGAACTTTTATATTGCATTCTGAGTGTTTTTTTATGAATTATATATATATATATATATATATATATATAAATAAACCATATCTAAAAGTTGCACATTTTCCGAACTTACCACTTGTTTCATGTGAATAATCCAGCAAAAGTAATGAATTTGTTAAAACGCGAAAACAATTCGTATTCCTCATATACATGCTCGTCCCTTCCTAAACTTCTTTCTTCTTTCCCATTATGATCACGTTCAACGTTTCTGACAACTACTGCACTAAAACTAGTGATAGTATCCCATGCATTATTCTCAGACGTCAGTACTTCAGAGCAATTATGCGGCTTGTTTCTTCTTCTATTTTATTACATCTTTGTTTGAAAGCCGTTTTTATCTTGTTTTAGTAGAACTGTTAAATTCCCGATGCAAGCAACCAAATTTTAATTTATATTTGGCAACGCAATAGTTCTTAATATCCTTTAAGCTTTGATTTTGAAAATTCGCTTGTAGTCTTCCTTGTTAAAATGAACGGAACAAACGGAAAACTTTTCTGTAGAGAAACGGTCGGCCACTATACATAACTAAGCTTACTTGTTTTTCTAGCTTAGTAGCTTTAGAAAACCTAAGACACTAAATACGAAATGCTCCCCTCCCCCATGGCGAACACAAAAGACACTGTACACCTGTAGGGTATGTCAATTCCTTCTCAATAGCTGTCAGCAATTAAAAAAAAAACACCAAATTTAACCAATAAACAATATTATTTACACAACGAGCAGTCAGTTCGTGATGCTGCGAGTACAGATAATTTGGACACCAGGAGATGCTACTGCGCATCCCGTCAGTGATACCTACAGTAATATTCAACATACCATGTACACGCCATGGCTCTTACCGCCACGGGTGGCCGAGGTCGTTAAGGCGCGGACTCGTGAGCGGGAGGTCTGCGGTTCGAATTTCACCAGGACCGTCCTCCCTGACTGGGTTTTTTTCCAGATTTCCTCAGGCAAATACCGGGGAGGTACCCTAAACTTAGGCCTGGAACGCTCCCTTCCTTAAAAAAATATCCTTTCCTAATATATCATTTCATTTCATGTATCATCAATGTCCACTGCCTGTGGTGCCTCTGTAGCAAAAACGGACGTTAAAAAAAACGCCATGGCTCTGTTCCTAGCCGGAACATAATCATGTTGCGGATTAAGTTACTTTAGAGCCTGCTTTTATTTTGGAAAAGAAACCACATTGTCCCGTAAACAGCATAGTAACTCCTAAGAACATTGCGAAGTAAGAACGACTGTTAAGGAGTCCTCAGTGGTCAGTCTGAAAACTTGTTACTGCTTTTCGTTTAACTCCCAGAAGCGTAAGAAGAATCTGGCACCACAGATGAAACTTTCTCCCGTACAAATTGGCTGTGATGCAAGAACTTGGTGATCGTGACAAAGCAAATCTCATGACATTCAGCAACAGTTTCCTTAATTGCTTGAGGGATGAAATGGTCTACTTCATGAGTGATGAAGCACATTTTTATTTATATGCTTCAGTGAGCAAACAAAATTTTCGTTACTGGTCTGATTCGAATCCCCAACTACTTACATGCGTCCTCTTCAGAGCAGTCTGCAACAGTGTAGCAAATTTTGCAATCATAGGCTCATAAATTTTGGAAGCGGGTGGGAAAGTCGTCATAGAGAATTCTTTTCAATACATGGATATGTTAGGATTTTCCTTGCTCCAATATTAAGCCATCGTGAAATAAATTTTGGGAAGGGAGGGGGGTTTTCAGCAAGAAGGGGCAACATCTCATATTGCCAGATTCCCTTTGCTGTGACTCGAGAACTGTTTCCAGTTCAAGTTATTTCCAAAGGAGGGGGCATTTCATGAGCTCCAGATCTCAACGTATGTGACTACTTTCTTTGGGGTATCTTAAATCTCAAGTATACATTATTAAACCTAGGAACATTACCGAACTCAAAACAGGAGGAAATTTAGGCTACAGCAGATAACATGTGAAACTTGCGTGGTAAACTAAAGTAGGGTATAGTACATTTAAAAGCTTAAAAAAATGAGCGAGATAAGTTCTATATTCAAATGACAATATTACTTAGTGATGTATATGAATAAAGTAAATGTTAAGTTTCTCTTTTTGTTATATCATTTTGAAAATAGTAAATTTCCCATGGACAGTCCTGTATATTCAGTTACAAAATAATAATGTGGGGTGGAACTTCCAAGCGCTACAAGTAAACAACCGGCAAATGACATAAGCTGTTAATCTCTTGTCACGTTTCATGCTATTAGGTCTTTGAATTTTATTTTATATACTTCTGCAACTACCTCTTCCCTCAATTTATAATGTTTTATTTCATTTTTCCCATTCTGATGTACGGTTCACTCTTTAGGCACTGAATGCCTTTAGCTGTGGAAAGAATGCCATCAAAAGGGGGGAAAATAAATAAATAAAACCACCTAGAATGATAGAAGTTTTTAATAATCCAGTTTCAATATCAAGATTCAACGCGCAACCCCGTATGTTTAGTGGGCATCTGATAACGGCAACTATATATATGGACAGCCAGTTTGAATCCTTTTGGAGGCAGAGTATCTTCCTGAAAATTTATCCTTGACTGCCCCTGAATCCCAAAGATTTTTCACCTCTTACTCCAACTGCCTATAGGGTATGAAAAGCAGCTATTAACTAACTTTATAATATGATTGTAGATCTAAACAATTGCCAAGCACATTAACGGCACAAATAGGTAGGAATCAGCCAGCTTACTTGGTAAAATGTTCAACGATATAAATATAGGATGAGTTGAGCATCAAGGGAGCTCTCGTGCTCCGCAACAGTAGCTGAATACCCGATTGGAAACCGCTGCAATATCAATTAAACGCATTGCGAAATAGTATACATAAAAACATTTATTGTCATCTCACCCCCAGTTAATGACGAATCGCCCCATTTTTCGTTCTATATCTGTTTATTTCACTTATAACTTAAAGAGATCCGGAAATGGAAAATAAACTTATGAAACAACATTTAAATATGGCGGAAAATGCATTTGATACCTTTTAACTCTTAATATGCGTACAATGTTTAACTTTAAGAAATTGAAAGTTTATACAAATAAAAAGGTCCTGGATAGCAACATACTGATTTAGGCACGCAGAATGAATATATATATATATATATATACTTTCATGGCATTAAAGCTGTTATTTTTATTTATTTATTTATTTATTTTTGTAATACTATTTTAAACGTACCCATATAGTGGAAAAATGCTGGGTGTCTGCTGCACACAAACTAACTATAATGGTTCTCATTCCTTAACATTTTTACACCTCACATGGTTTTGTTTTGAGTGGATGCTTTTAGTAAATTATGCTTATTTCCGTGAGGTTTTCGTGTCGTTTATTTTCATGGAAAGGACGAAAAGAAAAGAAAAACAGGGATCTTCCAAATGCTTCCCTGATCCAGCTTTTTAACAGAAAGAAAAAAATCAGGCAGAATTGTGGAGTTATGAATTTAAAATTTGTCATAATCTTAGAGAACCGGAGTGCAGTATAGGTGTAAGAAAATGAAACATGTCAAAAATATTTTTGAGCTAAGTTGGCGAGTGCGTAAAAGGCTTTTAAGAAATTACAAATTAATAGGAACAGAACTGATATAATTTGGAATGATACCAATAAATATGGTGAAACAGCGAGTATCGAGATAAGTTTTGGATCATGCAATATTGCAAAGCAAAGTGTATAAAATAAATTATCGGGTCATCCATTTATTTGATGAACGACGCTGCGGCGAGGAAATGTGTTCTCGGCTAACTATCGCCCAGGCTAGCAGGGCTAAATGAGTTGGAATGGGTAGAGTTTACCGAACTGCTACGTTGGCCTGAGTCTGGCAATCAGTCGGTGTCGTTTGTGCAGTGAAACAAACGGCAGGTGTCTAATCCTACAATAAAGGTTGCTAAGAATGCTGATCATAGTCGACTTCATGGTTTAGGCCTTTTGACCTGTTTCAACTTCAATTTCCTACTCGTTTTTCCATCGCTTCCTGAGCCTGCCAACTCATCTTCCTTTTGGCTTATATTTCCATACTTGCAGTGGCACCCTGGCATTTCCGTGTGATTTAAATGTTAAAAAGAATAAAAATCATTTCGTTTAATGTTTCAACGTTCAAATGTCCTACTATGCAATAAATTTCCCTTTTTAGTGTCTTTTCCATTAACTTCTCCCACTGACCCTAAAAAACTCATTTCTACTTCTTGAATTACGCCTTAAATCTTTATTTTAAGGTCATATTGTGCTTCCGTATGTTACAAGCAGTGCCATAGCTTTATACAGTGATGTTATTTGAGTTGCGAGTCGCTTAAATGTGGCTGCTTGGTGCAGCCAGTGTTTTTATTTTAGTATCTGTATTTTTACTAAAAGTATAACAAGATACTGGATTTAAAACTGATGAAAATAATACTATGCAATAACCTATGCTGCTGCTAATAATAATAATAATAATAATAATAATAATAATAATAATAATAATAATAATAATAATAATAATAATAATAATAATAGAAAATAACCTATGTTATGACGTAGAAAATTATGCCCCTCAGGGACAACACATTACTGACATCTGCTTAGGGAATTCCTGTATTTCATCTAATTTTCCTCCAAGAGAACACGATGGTTCGGAACACGTTTCTCCTTATTGAGAGATCGTGTTTCTCGTAAATTTTAAATAAATTGGGAACAGCTGCTGTACCGGAAAGAGGGTAGTCAGGATATATTTTTTTTTCGAGTCGTCTTGCAACTGCTCTGAAAATCAACCACCAGAATACGCAGGTTTCCGTATAAGATTCAGCACAATAGACCATCTCCAAACTATAAACCAGCTGATGGAGAAATCAGAGGAATTTCATCTAACAGTATATATCGCCTTTATTGGCTATAGTAAGGCCTTTGATTCAGTCAATCAACAAGTACATTACACGCTCTAGCAGTTCAAGGAATAGAGTAAAGTATATTCGTATCTTACATAAAATCTATAGTCAAAGTTTTGCGAAAGTAATTCAGAAGAAGGACAACCATTCCGACTAGAAAGAGGAGTTCGCCAAGGCGATTCAGTCTCTTCCGAACTCTTCACTTGTGTAATGGAGCATACATTTAGGAAAATCAACTAGCATGATAATTTCGGAATCAACATAAACGGCAGTCGACTAAAAAATCTGAGATTTTCCGACGATGTGATCTTATTCGCAATACACCGAAAGCACTACAAACTAGGATGGAACAATTATACGAGCATAGCAAAAATGCAGGTCTGTCAATAAACAAACTGAAGATGCAGTTAATTTCAAACGAACTTGAAACTCCAACAAAAATAGAAGGAATAGCCCTCACATATGAGAGCGAATATACATACCTAGGACAACAGATTTTCTTCCATGATAAAATGGAAAAAGAAGTACAAAGAAGGATCTCATTAACCTGGAGAACATTTTGGGCCCTTAAGTTTATAATGTTAGATCAAACATTAACCATGAAAATCAGATTCCAGATGCTCGAAACATATGTATACCCTGTATTACTATATGGATGCCAGACATGGTCACTAACAGAAAAACAAAAGAACAAAATTCAAATATGCCAAAGAAAAATGCAACGAAAGATCATGGAAACTTTGAAGGACAATACCTATAGTATTAATCAATCAGTTATCCCAGACAACAGACATGGCACAAATATCTACCAGAAGCAAAAGGCAATGGTGCGGCCACGTGGCAAGAAATTTTCTTTTTTGATTAGTGTTTAACGCCCATTTTTACTACTGAGGCACCACAGGCGGTACGTCGTAAGAATGCAGGACAATAGTTAGACCTACGAGATCTCCATGTGGGACCCCCGGATAGGAAAAAGGACACAAGGCAGACCCAGAAGAAGGTGGACAGACCTCTTCAGGGAACATACAAGTTCAGATTGGTCAAGAGTAGCAAGAGGAAGAGAATATGGAAATCTCTAGAGAAACAACTAGTGCAGTGAGAAATGGAGTGGCCAAAGAACAAGTCAGAGTGCCTTAAACAGCATACAAACAACTAGCGTGGAATAGCTCACCAAGTTAGGAAAAAGCGAGCTTTCCCTACTTGTTAGGAGGCCTTTGCCCTAAACAGACACAATAGGCTATCTTTATAACAAAGAATAATTTACACACAATGAAAGCACCAAGTAACACACGAATGCACAACCACACGCTGATAAAGCTCCTTCAAATTAATTGCAAGCTGCTACCTGCATATACATTATACGGCTTGGACGACTGGCTTCTACCAGTACGAAGCCACTCTATGCAGGCCTATAACTCGAATAACGTCGTTGTATACGTTTAACATTTTGTTTTTCTAGTTGCTTTTCCTAATGTTTCCTTATCGTTTCAAATATCTGGTTAAATTGAATTATTTTACTATTTTAGTAATACAATAATTTCCTGCATGTATTATACCTCATTATTCTATCCTACAACGAGAGCTTATATATGTTTCCTTTGCCCATACCGAGTCTGCTTGTTCTGTCACGAAATTATTTGAATAGACATTGCAAGGTGATCGAGTTCCAAGTGACAATGCGATTTACAAACTACATCCGTAGTATCCACACACTTCAGACGAACTAAAGAATAACATCCATCAAGAAATCATTTAACTTCTCGAATTAAGAAGGGTAATTTCATTAGCAGATGGCAGAAATGTGTGGAAAATGAAGACAGATATTTGCAGTCGCTTCTTGCGTGATATTTTGAAATTATTAGACCGTCACCCTAGTGTTTCTACCATTGACTCTGGTCCCTGCCATGAATTCGCCATCAGATACTTTACATTAGAAAGATAGCATTTACGTATAAAATAGCTGCAAAACTTCAATTCCACATCCTTAATAACTGTTTCGGAGGGACATCGCTTTTCCAGTTAACTTTACACATTTAGGTGAAAGCAAATGACATATGAAGTAAGTCTGTAAATTTAATATTTTTTCAAATAGTAATAAAAGATCATTGTGTCATTCCGCATGAATAAAGTACACAATGCTCGAGATTCAATGCGAATACTATAAACGTTCACGCTCCTTATTGCCCCCAAAAGTTGCAAATATGTTGGTATATCAGGGGCTAACAAAGAACACTGAAGCTTATTCCTGCAAAATTTTCTTAATAATCCTTGATCTAATCTGTACAAGGCCAAATGTTCTCCATTCGTTCTACCCTAGATAAAGATTGAACTTGAGAAATTGTAACAACCGAGAAAGAAGCATTAACTACAAACTCTAGGATAACGACTGCATTGCTATCGCTTGTTCTGTATTCATAAATAAGTTTGTTTTGTGCAAGTGTTGTGTGTATGGCTTTATTATACTTTAAAGTTAAAATTAGCACTATTTATAGGAAAATCTCAAAGTATGTTAGGAAAAGTATCCGAACGTATAAAAGGAATTAACGTTTCAAGCATTGCTCGCTCCCAAGATGGCTCGTAACCACACTTTAAATATTGGTTTCGGACAATGCAGAGCTTCGAGGCTTAGGTATCTATGAGTGTGAGGTATCTGAATAAGAATCTCCGGAATCATTAGACATCAATGCTGAACATGACCATTTGTCTTTTAATGAAAGCAAAAGCACCTATTTTCTCCATAATATTGCATATATTTGGTTATACTTTAATAAAACAGTCAGTACGACAGACCACAAATAAAACTAAAATCAAAGTTACACAAAACTTTGTAAAGTTGGCTTATCATCTGAAAGCAAATAATTACGATTAACGTAATATCAACTGCCATTTTCAAGGCGCAAGTATTTCTTTGTTAAACCACTCGAAAACGCCCTATGTTAGAAAAAGAAGCGGTACTTGGCAAAATGTTGCAAAAAGCAAATTAAAGCGTACCAGTAAGCAAGAGGAAATGAACTAAATGCGGCGAAAGCTATTTACTCACTCACTACCTCATAAAGGTGGTATAATTGAAATTTGATTGAGGAGAAAAAAGCGACGTAATGTGGCGATGTCACGGTTATACCAATAGCAAGAAACACGCACAATTAGAGCACAGAAGGGGTAAGGGATAAAGCCGAATTAAGGCAAAATTCTGAAACCAAACTTAAGCCAAAACCTAAACTGACGTAAATAAATATTCGTTATTACAAGGTGAAACTTAAACCTAAGCTAATGGTTAAAGGTATAAAATGTGATTGCACGTGTGTGATCCATAACAATCTTAAAAATGTAGCCCCTACGTTTTGTTTAAGTTTACGAACTTAACGGTGCTTTTATACGCCGATTTCTACAACTTCATTACCCTTGCACTTAATTGTATATATTTAAATTATATGACGGTTGACAACTTTAAAAAATAATTAAGAATCCGCTGAAGGTAATAAAGTGATAGGCGCCCTGGTATGGAAAAATGGAAGACACACGCGCGAACACTTGGATATGCCAAATATTGCAGAAAATATAGTGGACAAATACAGCACATTTAAGGTATGAGATTAAGTATAAATGTAACATGAATATGGTTAAAATTGTGATTGTCGATGCCAAGGAATTCTAAATAAAGGAAACTGAACATTTATGACATTATTTCTTCTGAAAACAAGAAAGAACATTATCAATTTACACTATATATAATTCTAGATTAATATTCCCCTTCTTGGCACGCAGATATTCAAACCAACGGTCATAAGGTTGACATTGAGACGATGTTGTTTTGGAGAACGTTCATAAATGGTAATGGTAATTTATCTAAGAGTTAGCACCTAAAAACTTTTCAAGTGCATATTTTGTTTGTCATCTTCAAAATCTTCGTGTTACCCTGTACCCCCATTTAGGTTACCTATTTGCCATGACAGTCACTATTATGTGCTAATAAGCGAGATTCAACTCTGGTATGCAGCAGCTCTTCCGTGTTCTCTTCCGTGGTAAACATCAGCTCAAGATTGCCAAGAGTTCTCAGAACGTACACACTTATGCAACATATAGCAAGGTGACGAAAGTCATTTAACAGCAGTGATTGGCACATCTAATAGGCAAGACCTTCTAAACACCCACTAGGAATAAGATTGCTGAAGATAGAGAAATGATACATGTAAGGAAACGGCGTACAAACCGATGAGCGTTCAGAAACTAATTGATAAAGAAAAACCGCGTTCAAGCCAGATACATGCATACGAACGTGATGCATTACGATGCAAGACACTGAAGAGAAACCAAACAGGTGCAAAGATACAGAAAAAAGAAAAATCACAAACAAGGGGGTCTGAGATTGCCGATAAATTTACGAACTAGGGAGTGAATTTATCTGCAAAGCTCAGACCCTCGAGTGATATTTATTACGGCTTTTTCACGAATAAAATAAGAATTTAAATATAACTGCCCTAAACTTTACTTACACAATTGTAATAATTGCATATTTGTATTATGAATACTTAACTTTTCAAGCCATCTTGCAACAGACGAATGTCAATTGTAAGTAATGCCAATAGAGAAGAGCCAAATACGGGTTTAGGGCTATTTCATTAATAGAATAAGAATAAAAGCGATATATATTTGGAATTCACTTACAGAATATTAACAATTATACAAAATGTTATACCTACTTATGTATAGCTACCTATTCAGAAACCGTGAGACTGAATAAACGAAAATGCACTGTTACAATAGCTATCGTTCGATTTACTAATACCAACTGAGAAAAACAACACAGAGATAACATTTTACCATTCTGAAAAACGTGTTTGTTAAAAATTATGGTTGCTTAGGCCGGAATTGTTAGAAAATTTAATTTTTTTTTTCAGACTGGCTGAATACGCAAAAAGAAATGTTTGAGTGAATACACATTAAGTTAGTTAAATACACAGTTATTGAAAACATAGTTGTCAAATTTGAATGAAGTAGGTGCAACTTTGTTGGACACAAAGGACATTTGGAAATTAGTAGATGAAAATGCGTCGGCAAAATTCAGCACTTTATTTAGTATTGCCAAATTACGTTCTCGATTAATCTTTATGATGCTGAGGAATTATAGTGGGAGTATAGAGTTGGGTACACTGACCAGGAGACAAATGCATTTTGCTTAGTAATGGGATTTGATAAAACTTTGGGATAATTTTACTGTGATGGGCTGTGATTGGTCAAAATTCAAAATTTTGTTCCATTTCATTGGTACATTTTATGATGATGGCACATAGGTGAAATAGTAATGTTAAGATTAGCACTTTAACACAAACTTTATCGATTTGCGCAGGCTTATGCTCTTGCGCGGATAAAATTCTAAACAGTTATTTGGATATTCAGACATGAATATTCTATTATCCGTAATTTACGCTGCAACTCACATTATTTATTTATCATTAATGTCACATTCAGAGAGCTTTAAGTTTTCAAGATAATGCATAATAGATGTTCACATTAAATAACCCCATGGAAAACAGTTTATTTGCCATTCGTACTTTGAGATGGCAGTGGAACAAAATATTAAACAGGCAGCTAAATCGGTTAGAAATGACATTTCACAAATACAAATAGCTTTAAATCCACACGCTGAGCAAGCATGGATGATGCACAGCTCGCATTTGATAATCCTATTTGAAGCATTGACACTTAAAGGCATAAACTGTCATTTAAATAATTTAAAGAAAGGTTGTCCCTTTAATATTTGTACCGACACGGTTTTACCACAGTGTTCGTTCCGTGATATTCACACAGCTGGTCCCGCACAATTAAGGAGTTGATATTGAAAGGACGTAAATGCCAAAAAAAATAATATTTTCAGGAGGAAAAAATGCTTTATTCATGAAGCTATGATATTAAATTCGTATGTTGCTGTACTCTCTAAACATTATTGGTGATGATATTATGAATGTACTGTTTTTAACGTTAACGATGACGATGGTTTTTTTTTTTTTTTTTTTTTTTGATTGATTTATTTATGGACGCTCTTTAATATCTCAGGTCATCAGCGTCCCATTCAACTCAGGGCGTTAAACGGGCGACTAATTTTGCTCAGAGGCCTCTCTTTCAGGCTTGAGGTTCTTTTTCGTGCCGTAAATGTACGACACGTGACCCACAGCTTTACTTCCCTTCCGAAGGAAGTCATACTTGGGATTTTTACGCCCGAAAAAATCCATCGGTCCTGGCCGAGGATGACGATGGTGATAAGTGTCAAATGCATTACCCAGGTAATTATGATGCACAAATTCTCTTGTAAAATCATTATATTTAAGATACATATAATTCAAAATGTGCAGTATATCCTTTTCCTTCTCATAAATAATGTAAACCTTTTATCATTATCATAGATTTTATTTTCTGGAAATCAACATATCGCCCCCTGTTGAAAACATCCTTCGTCTCTCACCGAAAATTCGTTTTCTTTTAATTACTGACAAATCTGCCTGCGAAACTTTCATCCAAAAAGTTTGCTTATTTGCAACGAGGTTGTGTTTAAACATTTATCAGATGCATCGGCAAAATCCCCGAAATAATATTTTTTCCATTGTGACAGTTTGAAATGAACTTTGCAGTCGTGTAGTCTTCAGATATCATAGCTAGGCATATGCTTTTTCTTTTCTCCAAGATTTTGGCTCACCTTTGAATCTATAACTCCAGAAATACGAAAAATGTCAGAGATACGTTACGCTGAGATTAGAAAAAAACACGTGGTGACATATGCCTTCTTTTCAATAACAACAGCAGTGTAGTACATCCAGTGCCATCTTGGGGATTAACTGCAAATTGCAACCGCCGTCTATTGAACGTGTCTACCGTTCAAGCAACTGACATTGGAATATGGATAATTGGCGTGCAAATTCTCATTTTTTTATAAATGTGGCTACTTACATCCTTTTATGTCATCTCCTAAGATGATGTACTATTAATATTAGCCACGAGAACAACTACGATATAAAATAAAATAAAACATCTGTAATACGACATCCTGGTACTTTGTTTCCCGCACCGGAACGTATATTCCAGAACTCTTATTCTTTATTTGAAAAATTACACGTTTACATTTGTTACATTATTTTTGTTCGAATTTATCTAATCTAAAAGCTAAGTAAAATATAAAATATTAAAATAATAATTATAATAAAAATAGATTGAGGGAGAAAAGGAAAAATACTATAAAAACATCTACTTTAACATATGCAATAAAACATATACATAAGCTAAACTAAATTATACATCCCCATGCATGCTGGAAGCCAGCACTCATCTACAACTGGTAAGCAGCTGTTAAAACAAAAATACAAATTACAAATTAACAATATTATTCACTTACTAAATTAGAACAAAAACTGTTCCACCGGTTTCCGGCAAAAATGTGTACTGGTATCCTATATAATTATAGGATAATTATAATTTACCTTAAATTTCTTTCTTCTGTATCGCAAATAAGTTACGTGACTTTAATTAAATCTTGTTAATTATATATAAACCAAATTTAAATACATATTCTACAATTTCTACCCTAATACGTATTTTATTCTACAATTTGGCTTCCCGTAAGTATAAGTATGCATTAATAATAATAATAATAATAATAATAATAATAATAATAATAATAATAATAATAACTTTTAATCTAGTTACTTTTTATTAACAAATAAATATTTAATATATCTTATCAAGTTTAATATTGTTCACTCATTTTTAACCATTAACTTAGGTTATTTTTCTCTCAACACTTCACTAGAGTTTTGCGTTTTATATTTTGAAACTATGTAGATGTAACAAAATACTCTCTTAATATTTTTATTTATTTCTCATGCATCACATACAGATTTTTTAAACACAAATAAAAATAACATTACTTTTAAATATATCAATTAGGAGCAGTGACTTCGGCAATTCCAGAAGGCACTGACTCCAAATAAAATTTATTCCAATTTGATTGGCTCAGCCCCCCAGTCCCCGGTTCATCAGTAGCTACTTACTGGAATATATAGGGGACCGGGCTTCGATCCAACCAAAAACAAAACACAGCATTAAAAGTAATTTATACTACTAAACATTCCTTCTGTTTTAATTAAACCCATTCGGCCAATACTCTCTTAGTAATTAATATCTTCCTTCCCGGCTCCTCACTCCATTTACCTTCCTACCTTTTCTTCTCAATCTCCTCCCTTAGTAGTTGCAGTTTCCTCTTCCCCTGTTGTCGCCCTTGTTCTTCTCTTTGAATTCCCCTACGCCGACTCTTCTCTCCCTTCACCGCCCTTCTTCTTTCGAACTCCTCCCCTGGTGGCTGCGGTTTTCCTCCTCCTGTGTTGTCGACCTCGTTTCAGTCTCCCTCTTCTTCCACTCATCTCCATCTGTCCTGCCTCGACCCCCAGGTGGTATTATTATTATTAAAAATCATTTAATCCCCTTCTTGATTTTCCTCTCCTTCCACACTTCCTTCTTCTACTTGCATAATTTGATCTGTTCTTTGATTGTCATCTGTAGATAATTTAACTGTTGGCATATTTGTTAAATTAATGGCGCGTAACCTTTCTAATCTTCTCACTATTTGTTCTTCTTGTACTGGCACTTATATCTCCTGCAGTTCAACTGTCTGTAAAGATCCTAGGTATGGCTTCTGTTCTTAGAATTAATTTTATCTCTCTCTCTCGTGTTCTACCATGATATCTCTTACATTCAAATACGACATGTTCTGCACTATCTTGCGTATGATAATAGTTACAGCTGTCCTTATTTAGTTTTGCACCAATAAGTACTATACAGAGCGTGTCCTGCTAGACAGGACCAGAACTTTTGTCGGTTTTGTTAAACCTTTTGTTTTGTTTTTGTTAAACCTTTCTGAAATATTAGCAAACAAATTATACGTTCTTCTCCCTACTTTCATCCCACTCTTGTTGCCAGGTTAATTGAAGATTATATTTTAAATCAAATGTCGAAATACATTCTCTTCCAGCTATTTCAGTAACTTTATCACCAGTATATTGCGTCCCTTAAATGTATTAATAAATCTATCTAACAAATTCCGGTAGTTACAAGGAGGACAAGGGTAGGTGTGGTGCTGACCGCTCCTGTGTATCTTAATAGTATTATCCTCTGTGTGCTTCTTAATTGACTTTTTAAACTTATACTATGCATCCTGGTTGCCCACACTCCTGCTCCATATGTGGTTATGACTGCAAATATGCAATTGTGGTAAATTGTTATTGGTTTTAATGATACTTTGAATATTGACTGATTAATTCTCGCTAATTTTTCATTGTTTTCTGGGATTTTGATTTGACATAATCGGTATGTTTTTGAGGATGAATTTTTCATCCCAATATAATCCTAAGTACTTCACTTCTCTTTTTCTTCTGATTACTTGATTATTGTATTTTATGGAAGGATCTCTTTTTGAATTTCCTTTCAGGAGCATGTAACATGATTTGGTAGGAGTAATTTATAGTTTGGAATTTAAACACAATATCTTTAAAATTGAAGTTAGATTATTTGCCCGTTCTTGCAGTTGTTTCCTTCTACTTCCTTCAATTAGAAATATAACGTCGTCGGCATTGACAATGGTGTTCAGTACATTAATATCTTTATTTAAAGTATCCAAAAGTGTTTCCAGGACAATGTCCCAAAACATCAGCCCAAGGATCGAACTCGTGAGACACTCTATCGTTGTTTGTTTATTTATCATCTCTCCTATGCCTTTTATTTATACCCTCCTATTTAAACAGTAAACTTTTACTCATACAAGCAGTTTAGAAAACTCTTTTCTCTTAGCCTTTCAAACAAAGGGCCACCATACGTTATCAAAGGCACCCGAAATATCAATTAGTATGTCACAACATAGTTACAATTTGATGATTTAACACTTTTGATTACTTCATTCGTTGCACCTTCCGTTGTCCGTTTCTGAATTCATATTGCTGATTATTTATACCTATCATTGTTCTAAATTCTGTTATTCTTTTTGCTAATTATTGTTCAAACACCTTGCCGATTGTATTAAGTAAACAAATAGGTCTGTAAGGTTATGGTTGTTTAGGGTCTTTAATATAATTAGTTTGGCCACTTTCTATCACAGTGGAAAACGGCCTTGCCAAATGCAGTCATTTAACACTCTAAAGAGAAATGGTGCTATTTCTTTCTGAAGACAGATGAGTCCCTCATCTGGTCCTGCAGCCTTTTCTTTTTGAGTTGGTTAATAATGAGTGTGGTTTCTGAGATGTCAATTGGATATATGACTCCAGTTGTTAAATGTATGATTCATACCGAACCATTTTAATGTGTATAGTACTTCATCCGTATAAGGTTCATCATCGGGCAGCAGTTTGTTTAATACGACGTTAATTGAACCTATACAAGTAGCTGTCATTGTTCCATTGTCTTTACTGAGAGTAGTTAAAATTTCAGGTTTTTTAAAATTTTTCCATAATAATTTTGTATGGAGTACCCCTGATGTTAGCATCTAAATTATTTTCTACATATTTCTGCCAGAAGTTATTTCTCGTTTCATTTAATACACATTTAAATCTTTCTTTTGGTTCTCTATAGTTTCTCAAGTTAATTTTTCGTTCACCTGCTTAGATACTTCATGCTACACAAAGGTTTATTCCGAAAAAATATAACTGTAAAACAAGTTGCCAGCTATATTGTGGTCAATAGCTCGCAGGCAGCCAAACATGTCATTATTGTTTTTATATTCTTTATCTCTCTGTCCTTTTGTCGGCTTCCATGTAGCTTCTTTTCCTTTTCTGGGGAGCCATCACTCCAATCTGAAGTTCTGCATTGTGACTTAAGCTACTTCATTCTGTAGTTTCTACAGGAAATCGGTAAGCGAAAGTTGAACATTTTCCATAGGAGGTTCAGCCTATAATGCCAACCTTCTAGCATTGGCAATTCTGGGAAGACCGGCTAGTGTGCGTACATAGCATTTTACATAGGGACTGGAAACAGAAACCCAGTCCACTTCCTCTGATTCAGTTCTTTTCTGCATGCTTTATAGCATTTGAAGAAGTTTCTCGTAGGTGTTCGAATGCCTCTATTTTTCGTCCTATATGGGATAAATTCCAATGCTAATATAGCTTGAAACTGTTAACGAATTAATGTATTGTCCTCCTGCAAATACTGCTACATTGGTCCTTCAAATATACCATAATATGTCCTAAGTGAACAAACAGTCACATACATTATATTGTAGAAAAGAATCTGTTATTACACTGATTGCAGCTAGTTTGTAATCTATTGAAATAAAAGCGGCGACGTTGCTCTGTGAAAAGAATATCAACTTTCTCAATTAACACAACAAACACTGCGGAACACAATCCTTTTGTTTGCATTAAGACCAGTACTAAAGGAAACCATTGGTCTCTGATATTTACGTGGATTGTATGCAGTTGACGCAGGAATTCGGAGCGGAAGTGAAGTTGCCATCGCAAATCCTGTAATAACATTTAACCAGTCTAAACAAATGAATGTCTGTGGCACACACACACACACACAAACAAACTGATGGGATTGAATGTAGTAGTAACCAATCCTAATCACTCTACTTTAAATCGATTAATTAAATACATAAGATTTATTGTTCTAGGTAGGCATTGGGATATCTAAGCACTACAAGCGAAAAGAAGTTATGTTGATATTGGACTGTATACAACGCACCCTCTTCTCTTACGCCTGTCACTTATCAGCGTTTTTTTTACCTACCGGGTAGTGGCTCATACCTAACCTGATTCTTTTAGTAGTGTTTAACGCCTGCTTTTACTACTGAGGTGAACACTGGTGATGCATGAAATGAAATGATATATTGGGAAAAGCTATTTTTTAAAGGAAGGAAGCGTTCCAGGCCTAAGTTTAGGGTACCTCCCCGGCATTTGCTATTTATGAGGATTGAGGAAAGCCTGAAAAAAACCCAGTCAGAGAGGACGGTCCTGGTAGGATTTGAATCCCAGACCTCCCGCTCACGAGTCCGCGCCTTTGCGAACTCGGTCACCCGTGGCGGTACCTAAGCTGATGTTAACTGTTTAGAAATTACGATGCCTTGTGCTAAGATTCGGGGGCAGATGTTCAAGCCTCTCTCTTTGTATAGTATGTCTTAAAGTAATTACTGAATCAAGAGATTCACTTGAAAATATAGCCGTTTTCTTTAAATTTGCCATCAATTCTAAGCCTTTGAGTCGGCTCCAGTCAGACCTATGAAAGTGGTTTACTAGCTTTAATTACTTAATATGTTTCAACTTAGGGTAAGCGACGAGCGTTCTCTAATGTTCTCACATTTCCATTAGATTTTTCTTCCGTTTTCTGTGCTCTGAATGGATATACTGTGTAAATACAATTCCGTTTATCTTTCTCCGATGCCGTAAGCCTTGAGCGATAGATAGCTGTTATGTTCAATTTCTGCACAATAGTTTTGTGGTGACTTGCTTCATAATTTTGAATATATTATCGTTTCCTTGTAACTAATTTTCAACATCGTTCGAACAACAAAACAGTAATCGTCTTAAGCCTGTTTAGTTTCCTGGGACAAATTTTCGCAGTAAGAAACAAGACACCGCAAATAACAGGTCTGTTTCAAGTTCCTTATTAGAGCCCTAAACGTATTTCCACTCTCTGCAGCAGAAATTACATGAAAAATATGACGTCACTCTAAAGGAGAAAGTTGAACACCCATTTTTTTTTCTTAATGAGGAATCATTATCATCACGCGCCTAGAGCAATGTAACTTTAAAATCTACTAATAAAAATAGGATTTTTGCCTATTGTTATTGTGTCACTCCTATTTTAAAAATAATAATAAACATTCACTCCAATTCCGAGTTAGAATTTTTACCGATTGAACCATTATATTTCTGGTTTCGTACTCTTTACTCTATTTCGCTTTAATCCTGATTTGTCAACATCTAATTTCAGTTAATCACATCACCATATAACCTTTTCGTGTTTCTTCGTGGACCAGGTATTCTTAATTTCAAATTTCTCGTCTAAAACCCCTCAACAGTCTCTGAAATTATTGCGCTATAGTTAATTACCACCTAGTATATACACGAAATAAGTTAAGGAAGAAAAACCATTAATAATAATCTTAAGAATAAAATTAACGCACAAATTTCAACTACAATGAGTAGCATGATTTGTTTTTTTACGGATGCTCTTAAACATCTCAAGTCATCAGCGTCCCATTCAATACAGGGCGTGAAACAGCCTGTAAATTTTGCTCAGGGGCCTCTGCTTTCAGGCTTGAGGATCTTTTACGCTTTATTTCCCTTCCTAAGGGAGCCATGATTTTTGAGTCCGAGTAGCGTTCATAGTAAACATAGTGCTAAATGATGACGTAACGATTTAGATAGGCTTGTAGGTTGGGATAGAAGTAATAAAAGAGCTATACTTTTCAGGATTTATTATTTTTTTGACATTATTAAAAACTCCGCCTATTATTCTCAAATATCGGGGAAATTAATGCTACACATTTTTATTGCATTTCATCAATTTTCTATTTGTATTTGTAAGCGTGTACCCATGTACCACTAATGTTAGTAAAATAATTCCAGCAGACATGTATTTTTTTTTTGTATTCTTTTACCACACACGAGGGAGGGTACACGTGTTTCCGGCCTAACCAAATTCTAGGTACGATAAAGACAAAAACTATATTTCACTTTTCAACATAGTTACCCTTTATTACAATGCAATTTTCACATCTTTGATTTAACATTTCAACCTCCCTCCCAAAATAGTCACAAGTCTTGTCCACAAAATGGACATACACAACATCCATCACTTCTTCGTCACACTTAAATTTCCTTCCTCGAAGATCATTCTGAGTTTTGAGAAGAGGAAATGGTCCCTGTGAGCTATATCTGGGCTGTAGGGTCGATCTCCTTGAAGCCACATTTTTTCACAGCTTCCTTTGCAACAAAAGCTGTGCGCACAGGAACATTGACGTGAAGAATACCACCACTCAACTTTCCTCGCCTTTACTCTTTGACGGAAGCACGTGGTCTGTGCAGTAGGCCAGCATAGTACTCCCCATTTACTGTGGTGTTCCTCTCCTTCAAGTCAATGAAGAGTATTCCTTCACAGCTCCAAAAGATTGTGGTCATGATCTTGCTTGACTGACTGACCATGGTCTTTAGAGGTGGTGCTTCGCCAGGTTTACGCAGCTACATTGATTCTCTTTTGGACAAGGGATCTTAGTAGAGGGCCATAGTTTCATTCTCTGTACAATGGTTTGCAGAACATCTCTCTCTCTCTCTCTCTCTCTCTCTCTCTCTCGTTGTCACGGCAGAGTTCCAAAATGCCTGACAACAGCATCTCGTTGCTACTTTTGTACTGAGGAAAGAAGTCTAGGTACCCATCTTGCACTAACCTTATTCATGTTCACGAATAATGCGAAGGACTTGTTATAGAAAGGCTACTATTTCTGTAGCTTTGAGCAGCGGGTCTTCCATAATTTCGCCTTCCACAAGAGTGATGTTTTCAGGAGTGAGCACCTCCAAGGGCCGACCTACCCGCTCTTCGTCTTCAATGCTTTCTTGACCCATTTGAAAAAGTTTGGCCCATTCTTTTACGGTAGAATATGAGGAGGATGCTTCCCCATATACACCGTCCAATCGTTGTTTAATTTCATTTGGAGTAAGTCCTTCTTTTGTGAAGAACTTAATAAGAGCTCGAAACTCCATTTTGAACATGTCACAATCTTGTACACATGTCTGAACATATCTATTATATGCAATTATGTCTGAACAACTGCACACAGGGGAGCGGAAGGTAAAGTCGCAATTATTTACTTAACAGGTAAAGTATGTCACCAAGTAAGGTTTTTGTGAAGGCGATAATCCTTATCGGCGAGGCCGGAAACTTGTGGACCTACCCTCGTATCTCAACAGAGGTATATGATAAAGATCCTTAAACAATTCGTTTTCATAATATTAGCACTTGATGGCCACAAGTATTCCATAACTTTATAAAAAGACATCGTTCTGTAGGCGAAGCAACGCGCCATTTCACCCTTAATGCTTGGAAGATTTGGCACGCCGTATAGGTTAGATGCGCACCGAATGAGGTCAATTTATACATCCATACTTCCTTATTTTATTTACCAAATAAACTTAACTGCAAAAATTACCTGCTTTTCTTTCTGATCTTGTCACATAAATCTATTTTAATTGGTTTAAGTTTTTTCCTGACAAAATCTCTGACACTTGTGTTACCCAAACCTAATTTTCTGTATATTGAGCAGTTTTCGTCAATTTTCGCAATTCACACATTTTGCCCAATCGTTTATCTTTTTGTGGTATGATATTTTTCTCAAAATTCAGACATTCATTTGCATCTAAGATGGATTTGTATTTGTATTTATGGTCGCTAACATCTTAGCCACAGATTATAATTATTATTTGTTGAATGTTCCATTCTTCTGCATTTCAAAGTTCTCGAATCAGTTTTAATGCAGTTTCCTTCCTTGTATTAAATTTTTTAAGCAGGAGCGTTGGAAGGAGGGGGGGGCTCACTTTGTGAAAAATCAGTGTCGGGTTAAAGTCTCAAGTAAATAGACAATTGTTTGATTTTATAGAAGTTTCAGATACTGACGCTTTCTGTGAGGAAAGCTGAAGTTCATCTGGAGTGGCATCCGTAATACAAAACATGCGGTGAAGATTTGGAGATTAGACCTGAAACTATTGACTGCATTGCCTAAGAAAGCAGCTTTCTTCCACGCGCTGCCTAAAAGTACTCCACTTTAGATCTCGACAGATCACACCTCCCTTCATTCTTCACTGGAGCGTGTATTTCTTGATTGCTTACCGGACTGAAGAAGTCTTTGTTCACTGGTTGTGAAACATGAATAGAATGGACAAACACAATATAATAAATTGTTTTCATCAGCAAGTTCCGAAATTTCCAGGGAAGCACAGTGGGTACCATGTCGCTCAACAATCAGCACGTTTATACTAGGAGAGTTTTCCACCAGAAATAAGAACATC
The DNA here is from genome assembly GCA_030762175.1 of Metallyticus violacea. Taxonomy (NCBI): domain Eukaryota; kingdom Metazoa; phylum Arthropoda; class Insecta; order Mantodea; family Metallyticidae; genus Metallyticus; species Metallyticus violacea. The sequence goes on along the minus strand of CM060846.1, from coordinate 274,806,018 downwards.
TTTGAACTCTCCGACGAAGAGTTCATTCTTTATACAGGCCGATTTTGTATACATAAAACCATCAGATCCTGGTGGCATTTCTGCTTTTTCTTCTTCTTCTTCTTTTCTAAAGAGAATAAGCGCAATAAGTTTTCATTCAGCGTTGTACACGCTATATCTATTACCGTTTCTTCTTTCTTTGCAGAGGTTAGGACACCTATTATAGAGTCTTTTGCCGTAAGAACGTCCAAGTTTATTAATAAGTTGTACTGAAGACTCGTCCCTATTCATTATATTTACAGGTTTGTTGAACCTTCTTTCCAGCAAATCAAAAATTCCTTTCACTTCTTTCCGAGATATAAGCCTCCTACTCTAATAGAAAGTCCTAGAGAATGCCTGTGACTAATTTCAGAGGTTTTGTCTAAAAATGATAGCATTCAGTCACAACTTACCTCTTGCCTCTCCTATGAAATTTTGTTTCTTCGTAGACTGCTTTCTAGAATTCTCTATAATTCCATTTTTCCTTTTTAAATAAATGCTTTTGCTTCACATAAATTTGTTTTTTTTTAATTGATTTATTTATGGACGCTCTTTAACATCTCAGGTCATCAGCGTCCCATTCAACTCAGGGCGTGAAACGGCCGACAAATTTTGCTCAGAGGCCTCTCTTTCAGGCTTGAGGTTCTTTTTCGTGCCGTAAATGTACGACAAGGGACCCACGGCTTTACTTCCCTTCCGAAGGAAGCCATACTTAGGATTTTTACGCCCGAAAAAATCCATCGGTCCTGGCCGGGTTCGAACCCGCGTTCTTGGGTGTAGGAGGCAAGTATGGTAACCACTACACCACCAGGACCGACACGTAAATTTGTCTCCTCCCACTGACCTCGAGCAGGAATGCCAAGCTTCCTGTTTTATTTTCTAGGCATCTTATCTCTGCGAGTAAATTCAAAATTTATAAATAGTTCTAAAGTAATAAAATAATTTTAATAAACATTAGTTAAATATTATCTATTAATATTAAAAGTTTAAAATTTTAGATGAATGTTAAATGTTATTTTTTAGTTTTTATTAATGTATACATATATATTTTATACGTAATACTTAAATATTAAATTTTTCATATAAAATGGTATAATGCACTGATTCGAAACATTTATTATTATTTTATTTGCAGCTTTATTACAATCCGTCGTATACAGTTTAAACCTAGAGCTACCAGGTATAGATAGATAAGTGCACTCGCCTGCCATTTATTGCATATGAGTAACATGGACGGAAATGTAAAAGACGTGTTCTAAACATTTATTAATACACAAGCACTTTAAATTGTAATGAATTTATGCCTCTACTGTAGAAAATATGGCTTAAATTAGGATAATTCATTAGGTGTGCAATGCACTCACCACGAATAACTAGTTATAACTGCTAGAAAAACAATAAACTGGGAACATAACGCCGCTCTTCATATAATTGTGATAAACGTTTACTAATTTGTAGCAAAATCTGATGGCTAATTGCCAAGTTACCATGAATGCGTCAACTCCGCCGGTGCGCAATTTCTTACGAAATTAAGTTACATTTTAGAGCAATTTGCAATAAAAAAAAAAGCTGTCTTTTTCTGTTCTTGTTTCCATGGGCGCCAACTTTATCTAAACGGTGCAGGTGAGAGTATCTCTGAGAACAGGATACTGGTTAAAAACAAGCAATAAATAAAAGCGGGAAGACCTCGGTAAACAAGCACTTTGCGACCTATAATGCTCGTAATTTTTATTTCATACGCTTTTATGCAATTAATATTTACGTAGCACACATTGCGAAAGAAACTCCAAGACTATACACACAAGCACGCATTTCGATGACAAATTGTTTCCATTTGCTTAGCTTCGTTACATGTATATATAATATTCTGCATTTGCATGTGGACATTTTCTTAAGCACTACATGACATGATATAGAGAGTCACTCTGAACTGCAAATATCGCAAAGCTGGCAGAACTATTTTCGATTACCAGAATTATTAGCATTGTTTTGATGGACGAACTGTGAAACATTTTCGCGAACCTTTTTGACAACGATCTCTAGCGGGGTAACCACAATTTCTTCATGGCCATGAAAAAACAAAACGATCAATATATTTTTCCAAAGAAAAAAGAGCACTAATTATTCTTATTTAAATTTGATTCTTTAGAACGGAACATTGCACTGCACTGCACATTGCACTGAGTTTAGCCCGCCGTCAGGAATAGTAATTATAGAGGCAGAACAATTATGTCTAATTTTTGGTAGTGAACTATGCACCAATAATGCATAATCTCCCTTTATTCGTTTACGAGGATCTGTACGAGAATTAAATGAGTGCAATATGTGTGCATTAAATATTGCCCTAAGTAATTTAATTTCCCTCCCATGTTTGACACTACCACAATCACATTTACCCAAATGCAGCAATGGATCAAAACTGGCAATTTGAGGCAAGGTTTCGGCAGGAACATCTGGAGATGATCATATAAAATCCATCTGCATAACAATTTGTTTGGCTGATATAAATATACATCACAAACGCCTTTTAAAAAATGTGCTTGAAAGTACGTATAAAGTGAGTAATAGAGAAATAGACACAACACGCAAAGCAACAATTGAGCAATCTTCTGAACCACATTCCATAGATGAAAAATAAAATGCCAACAATTCTGAAGTAGGACACTTGTGCAGGATTCACAAAACTAGCTGACTGAAGTGTACGGCAATACAGCTGGTTATGAATGTCCATTACCTATAAACCCTGCGTTTCTCAATTTAAGCTCGACATTATCAACCAGAGATCTCGTCCACATTGTACTATCCAGAGGCTGGATAAATGAAACTTAGAAGAGAATCCCTTGGGGAATTCTTTAAGAAGTGTATTGGCGAGTATATCACTTGCACTTCATTATTCCTAGCAGTCAGCCGGTTACGGAATCCTGCACAAACTTCAAAAATGTAGTTTAGGTAGCATTAATGGAATGTGATTCAGATGTTATTTTTACGTGCTGTGCTTATTGTTCTGTTACATGCAGGGCAAATTTGGTTAATTTCGTGACAGTTTCTTCAGCTTCTATTCAAAATTACCATGGCAAAACGTGAAGCAGTCGCATAGATGTCTTTGGTGCGACAAAAGCATTTTTTTAATACAACTTCTCCTTTAATTGTGTTGTTTCCGTTAGTTCACTCATGAACATAAAATGTTATTTATTTATTTTGCCAAAAGAAATCTATTGTATTTTGACAAATTTTGTTACAATTGGCGGAAGAATAACATTTAAGAAATTTTAAAGTAAGGTGCAGGAGCTTATCTTGGTTTAATTTTTTAATTTCCGCTAACAGTCCAACAGATGAAGGTCGAAATTACGATTTAGGGAGATAGCAACAGATGAAGGTCGAAATTACGATTTAGGGAGATACTCCTTTATTTATTTATTCTTTTTAAACTCTTTGGTAACAAATTGAAGACAATTGAAGCATGACAACCTACCGCAATATTTAAATATACAATTGTTAAAAACACAAATTGAACATAAAATGGCATAGTTAAACTGGTTCCACACACGCATTCTTTTTCGTTTTCAATTGATTTCTGTTGTACACTGATGTTTAGCCAAAGAAGCTATCAAGAGATTTCAATGAGCTTTTGTGATTAATTTGCATAAAACAACTGCACATAAGTGCCATATGCAGCTGTGATTGTTGCAATTATACCCGATTGGTCACCGATTCAAGGGCTAATTGGTCAGCTTAAAATCACAATATATTAGCTAAGATTTAGAGCGTTACACATTGTGTTTATTTGTATTTTTGTTAACAGTCACTACTCATACAATTTGCTAACGAATTTGTTCTGAAATATGTTTTGAACAATAATAAAGTCTAGAATATAAACAATTCAAACCCGTCTTTTATTTTTATTGAAACCTTAATAACACGAAATTCGCCGATTTTTCCCTACATTTTTGAAGAAGTGCATTGGCCTACATCAACCAACGGAAGTGTTATGCAGATGAAAGCTTTTATGGTTTTCAACACCATTATCATCTAAAATTCCTTTTCGAGCCCAAACCATTCCTTCGTCTGTTCATTCGCGCAGATGCTTGAAAGAATAAACCACACTCGCCGTTGTTATGTCTTATTTCAAACGGAGCACTGCGGTGCGACATGATGCCCATTTCCGAAACCACTTCCTCGTTCAGTTATCTGCGGTTGGCGCTGTTTCGTTGACTGATTATGCGTACTACAAGCACGAGAAAATGACATTTATCACAACTAATACTTTTATTTGTATAATATTACAATTCCTTTACTTCAATAACCCATCGCTCCCCTTTCACCAAAACACGCGTATGCTTATACAGTTAGGAACAAGAGAGTTTAGTTAAATGAAAAATTGAGCAGCAGTTTTACCCCCAGTACACTAAATAGATCTCTCACAGACAACAGAGTTGCAAAATCTGGTAAATCCTAAACATTAAAACTAGGCAAGACTTTTTTTAATGGTGTTTAACGCCCGTGTTTACTCCTGAGGCACCACAGGCGGTGAACCACTGAGATACATGAAATGAAATGATATAATGGGAAAGCATTTTTTAAGGAAGAAAATGTTCCGGGCCTAAGTTTAGGGTATCTCCCCGGCATTTGCCACAGGACTGAGGAAAACCTGGAAAAGAACATCAGTCAGGAAGGACCTCCCGCTAACGAGCCCGCGCCTTAACGACCTAGGCCACCCGTGGCAGTGGCAAGACGTGAATTCGTGTCCACTAAGATAAGGTATTTTTAATATTATTTTCTGAGTGGTATGAGCACTCAATCTGTTACGATTTTCTTTGTTATTCAGAAATGTGAGATCTCAAAGCTGCATTATACGTGTTTTCTAGCGGTGAACAAGAGTAAATAACACATGCAAAAGCTTTAGACGTAATAAATAATTTACGAAGTATGAAAATGTTGTTATCACATGCTTCGTCACGGTAAAATGTCACACATAATACTGTCACAAGTTATATAACACGTAAATATTCAGCATGTGCATATAATGTGAACGAAAATTTTCCCTCAGAATTTTAAATTGTAATACTATTGCTAACTTTTTAGAATGTTAATGGAATCACCTGAAAAAGTAAGATACATTTAGTAAAAACTTAAAAATAGTACCTTACTATCACTATGTTAACGGTAAAATGCCTATAACACAGAATAAAGTAGTAAAACAATGTTTTAAGTTAGTTATATCACATTTTATAAACAAACACAATGAAAAATAAAATTAAAAATACATCTTAACCCATTGTTTATTATACATTTGAAGCCCTTTAAATTATAATTGTAATTTAAAACCACTTACATATACAGAATAGAGATTAAAGGGGTTATTTTGCATGCGCAAAGCATAATAGCCAATTATTTGTGATTCTCTAACAACCTGACGTTTCTCTTTTTAGAAACTACTTTCTTGAAGCAAATGGTTTTCTTCTTAATATGTAAACTGCTCATGATGCAAGAAAAAAGTGCAACCGAAGGCCGAAAACCATCGCATTTGGCCAGTATTAATAATAAAAAAGATGCATATATTTAAATAAGAATCTGACTTTAATCTTGGAGAATTATGAGCAAACTTTTGTACCAATTATAGTCAATACGATGCAGAACAAAAAATTATTGCTGGGCGAAGAGTGTTAAGAATCCATTATTTTGGACTCCTGGATACCGTTGAACTAGAATTTACCACCACCGATGAACACTACGGAAACATTTATATCTTCCACATATATTTCAGAAGTAGCCATCGAAATTTATAAGCACTAAAAGTGGAATAAGTGGAAGGAAGTTATGTAGGTGCTGGACTGTAGACACGGTATGTAGGTCACAGCTCCAAATCACCCTCTTTCCTTACCCTTATCCCTCAACAGTTCTTATTGGCCTGCCGGGCGGTGATTCATAGCTTGCTTTGCTTGTGTTGTTGATGATGATTTGTTTTATTTACTGACGCTCTTTAACATCTCAGATCTTCAGCGTCCCATTCAATTCAGAGCGTGAAACGGCCGGTAAAGTTTGCTCAGAGGCCTCTTCTTTCAGGCTTGAGGTTCTTTTTATGCCGTAAATCTACGACATGGGTTGCATGGCTTTACTTCCCTTCCAAAGGAAGCCATACTTAGCGTTTTTACGCCCGAGAAAAATCTATCAACCCTAACCGAACCCACGATCTTGATTTAGGAGGCAAGTACGGTTTCCTTGAGTGTATCTAACTTGATGCTTAGTGCTTAAGATACTCGATGCCTATTCACAAGCAACTAATTGTTTATTTCATCATTAACTTTTTGCGCTAAAAATACTGGGGATCAGATGCATAATTTCCGAACAGTTTTACATAAATACATTATTTAGATCTCTGTTAGTTGTGGAAGAAAGACATTTCCCATGAGTCTCCACAGAGTTTATCATACTATTTGCATCGTTAAATCCATTTTATGGGCCGAACTTTCCAAGGCAGTTTATGACTCCGAGCGCGATAGGGCGGCCGACTCGAGTTCAGTTTACGATAGGGCGATGGTCAGTAGATGCCGTGTAGTGCAAATGACTGTGGTATATATTGATTTAATAAAGAGCTAACATTCTTCATTCATTTTATTTATTTACTTTTTGGGGGTCCGGTGTCAGCTATTGTTCTCATGAACTTGTAAGCATTACTGACATTACGGTATTGTAACGGACCTCTGAGGTCGGGACGCCCAAAGGGCACCGCTATGTTGTCCCAATGACGATGATATGATTATGGTGCCCCAGGGAGGTACTCATGCCTATGAATGAGTGAAATATTTTAATGATGACGCAAATAAGCTCGGAGTCATTCTGGCATCACCTTCACATGGTTAGGAAAAACCGCGAAAAAACCTTAGCCAGATAGCTTGACCTGACTAGGAATCGAACATAGAACCTCCGGATATGTAGTTGCAAACTCTTCCACCAAACCACAGAGGCATTCATATTCTTCGTTTATTGTATTTAACTTCTTTAAAGTGAGGCATCTAGGCACGGTCTTCAAACTAAAGTGCGTGAACCAGAAGTGACCCTCGAAATCTGTCGTTCCTGTCCTAGACTAAAATGCATTTAGTAAAATCGAGTAATAGTCTGATAAAGACATGAAAATTTATCACTCGTATGAATTGCGGATCACACCGTATCGCTGAGAAAATAGTTTTCCTCTCCAAAAGTTTTCTTTAATGAAAACAAATTGTTGAGCAGTTTTATGGAGTTAATAAACAAATTCTTAACAAGTGTTTAAGTGTCGGCAGGCTCATTCTTCATTAACACAAGTACCAACTATTTTATTTCATTTTCTCGGTCAATATAGAGGTGCTACAAATCTGATCTAAAATATCATTACTATATAATAACCTTGATATGCTTCAGTTATTAAAAAGCGAATATGTATTTTCTGTTACATATTCATTTTTATACAACATAAAAGGGAAATGCAATTAATTTTGTTTCGACCTTCAGTGAGCGCGCTATTCCCGGGAAAATTGAATGTTTCTGTAGGAAATGAGTGTTGAGACTTCCTACCGTGTATTTAAGTATTGTGTAGTATGCCGGGAGTGAGATATACGCCAGAACAAAGAATACTTATTTATGTTTATTTGAAAAATAAAGTGAATAATTACTGTACGAGAGAATTTCATGCTAAAGATCGATCCAGGAGTAACCTTTCCATTGGGAAGCGCTATTTTCAGATTGGTGAAAAAGTTCGAACCTAAGCCGTCTTCATTGATAACAACTCTAGACAAAAATTAGAGAGGAGAAGGTTATGAAATATGCTATCGATTAGAAACTTCTCCTCAAAAGTATTTAAAAGTTAAGTGAATCTGTTGGCAGTGCGTATAAAGCCGCTCAGTTGCCGCATCTTCATCCACAAATAAAAGCAGTGGAGTCGCTTAAACAAAATATCCGGGAGACAACATTATTTAGGAGAAAGAATTGCAGCGAGCAGGCACTTTTAATACGTACTATAATGGGGAGTACAATATTAATTAAATAATTACTATTTACTACCAGTAAAGAATGAAAAAAAAAAAAAAATGCAACATGTTTCCCCTCAACTAGTGGCGAGGCCGTTGCGCAGTAACTTCCTGTCGACAATATTAATTTCAGATTCCATAGCGGAATGAGGACTATGTATATAACTAAAAAAATTTGCTTACATAATAAATAATATGCCACTTTAACGGAAGACATTGACGCTCTATCAGAACAATCGCCAAAATAAATTTATCTCAAAAGCTAGTCGAACACGCAGATGTCTGCTATATTTTAGCACAAAGCTATACCAAATGCCTGAGTTGTATTCATACAAGATTAAAGAAGTAATAATAACAATCAACGATTGTTTAGACGCTCCAACGCATGTCTCGCAGCAAAAATTGAACATTTTTAACGTCTTTGTTCTGAATGAGATTTTCCCGTCTTTCATTCTTAAAATGAATATTGGTTAACTAGAGACATAAATAGAGCAATGTTCCACGTATTCACAATTGACACATTGTGCCATCTATTTGTTTGTGCCTCGCTTTATGTGACAGAGTGATATTTTGCCGATCGCCGAGAGTATCCCCGACTTGCCGGCGCGAGATCGGCTGCCGACTGCCGGTATCATTTTGCCACATAAAGCGAGGCCCAAACAAATGGATGGCACGATGTGCCAATTATGAATACGTGGAACACTGCTCTATTGATGCCTCTATTTAACCAATATTTACCTATTCAATTTAAGAATGAAAGACGGGAATATCTCATTCAGCCATTACGTAACAACCGCAAAATAAATCAGATCCGACGGTTGATTAAAAGACTTTCTGTCATTAGAGCCATCTTGATGGAGCAAAGCACTAAAGTGTTTGTGCATTCTTAATCTGAACCTACGGTTTCTAGGAGATAAAATTCCGAACATTTTCCCTCAAAGACGTAAGGCTTTTTTTTTTTTTTTTTTTTTTTGCCGTAAATTTAGAGGATAGAGGAAGTAATACTTCTATAACCTGGTTATTTCAGTGTCTCTGCCAAGTGCATAGTCATTTATGGAGAAATTTTTCACGTTCTCTCTATATATGCGTTGGTTCAGGGCTATGCATGGGTTGGAGGAAAAAGAAATGCGCGGAAGCTGTCAATTGGTAAAATGTGCACGAGTCAAAGTTCAGGTCTGAGAGGGAGTAGGAATCTCTGTGAACTACGCAGCAGCGATACGAGATTTTCAAACAACTGTGCGATTGTTTCTGTTCAACTCAGTGAAAATGTGCCGGCATTCAAGCAAGCTGCAGAGCTGGGATTAATTACTTCAGCTGAGCAAACAGCATGAGAGCAAAGTGTGAAAACAATTCCTCACAGACACTCTCATTAACTAAATACTTTCTGCGCATGAATTTGGGAATAAAATACCAGTACGTTTGCTGACTCTGGTGCAAGTGCCGAAGATTGTGCAAATACAAAACCAAAGATGAGAAACATAACTGGTAGGGCTAATACTTTGACGTATAATGCAACTATATGGAAAATTTAATTGAAATAATAGTGCGATTGTCTAAAATGTCTAATGCCAATTAAAATGAGTTCTATAAGAAGACCCTACTTAAATGCATCTTACAGTATTTATAGACCTAGAAAATGCATACGATAGAATAATAAGGGAAGCACTTTGGTACAAGATGTCAAAAGATGGGTTTTAGTAAAGAGAATGACAATTTGTTGAAAGCACATCACCAGAGTACATTCTGTATGAAGTGGGGAAGTTGTGAAATCAGCAACGTGGGTAGCAACAATTTATGACAAGTGGTAAACATATATATCGCGACAATAAGCTAAACACATGTGTTGCTCTTGTATTGTGCAGCATGCATATATAACTATTTATGTTGCTTACTAGTAATGTAGGAAGAGAATCTCGGAAGGAAGCGAACATGTATGGGGGGGAAAAAATAATAAATAAAAATAAATAAATAGAGGGTTCTGCACCACCTTTTCCTAATATGAGCAGGCCCCTCATCCTTCATCAATAAGCCATTCCAATACAGCAATTTTTACCGACATGGGTGGCCGAGGTCGTTCAGGTATCCAGCCAGGACTGCCCTCCCTGTCCGAGATTTACTCCAGTTTTTCTTCAGTCCTCATTAACGGCAAATGCCGAAAAGATGCCCGAATTTCCCTTCTTTAAAAAAAAAAAAAACGTTCCCAATCAATCATTTGTCTCCTGCATCATTAGTTACCATCTTCTCGATGCCACAGTATTAAAAACGCTATTAAATCATCATTTTTTAACAATTTAGCTGGAAATGTTAATTACCTGTGTGCTTTTAAAACGGAATTGGCTAAAAATTATATTGCGTTCAGTAAAAATTATACGAAGTGGTTTTTCGATGGTTGTGAAAACATTATTATTTAAAATATACATTTAAGCATCTATCCATATCATTTGAAATGCTTCCGATATTTGTCATACTGCTTGTAGGCTCAGCACTTGCGTTGGTTAAGTTTTTACTTTTCTTCCTGCGTAGATAAAATATATTGGATCGGATGATACCAACAATGCAGGTAATATCAATTGTTTATTTCCTCCAGTACATTTTGGTGTGTCCTTTCTGGAGTTGGTCAAATCAATTAGTATTACTCGAGTATATTCAAGTTATCCAAGAGTATGCATAACAGATTACTCCTGGGCTTTTAATCAACTTTTTGTGATCTTTCATAGGCACAAAATACTACGAATAATATTCCTGCTGAATGTAGTTTCCTTTGTAAATAACCGAAATTCTTCCACATTTTTAGCAACCAGTGCTACTGTTTCTATTTTTTTTTTTTAATGGTGTTCTGAGGCACCACTGGCGATGTTTCTAAAATGAAACACATACTCTTGAGTAGGTTCTCCACTAACTCCAGCAATAATCATATTGGAATCTTTTTATGCTGATCCCACCACTTGATTTATACGCGGCATTCCTTTTACTTGTAGTTCCCAAGCTTAAATGCACAAAGTGCGAAAGCTCGGGACTGGCATTTTATACACTGTTCCTATTGCTTTCCGTGTAAGTCTGTTATCAGAATGACACAAAAGTTGCTGCCAATTTCAATGCTTGCAAGAAATGTACAAATATTACGTTCCCGTCTTTCACTGACATGCGAACACTACATACGTGTATACTATTTGTTATTTTACTCATCTTGTTCCATGGCAGCAACTTTTTTTTAATTTATTTAAAGCTATTATTACCTGAGGAAATCAAGGTTTATGTCTTCAAGTTATTGTTGAAATTTCCTTAAACTCCACTCACTTGCTACTGAATAAGATGTACAAAAGCTTCAGTTCAGTAAATTTTCTTCAAAAGTTACAAACTACGCCTATTACAAGGTGATCCCGATAACAGGTTACAATTTTGTTGTGAGACAATGTTAAATGAGATACAACAGGACTGATAAATTATCTAAAATCATTTGGTGATGAAGCAACTTTCACATTATCTCGTTACGTCAACAGGAAAAATGGTACCAACTTGTACACAGGGAATTACAGCTTGTTCTTCAAGGTCTGTCAAACCAAACATTCCTTATTTTGGATGGAATGTTCGCGTCAATAAGTCCTGACGCTTTGACTTCTTATGTACATAAAATTAGTTAAAAAGACTGACTACATCATTATAACATTTTCAATAATATCTCTTTTCAACATGATTGTGCTTCACCACAATGCGCAACAGTTGTGTCAGCGAAACGGATGACAGAGGTCGCCAAGCCATGGGAGCCGTGAACAGTAGGTCAGAAATTCCAAATGCGCCAGGAGTTTTCTCCCTCAATGAAGTTTCTTCCAGGTTTTCCTCAGTTCTCATCAATGCCAAATGTCCGGGAGATACTCTGAACTTAGGCCGGAAACCCTTCTTTTACCCAAACAAAAAATTATTTCGCAATTTATCGTTTTAATCTTCATCAGTGTCCACGACGCGAGATGCCATAATAGTAAACGTAGGAGTTAAACACTTAAAAAAAGAAAAAAAAAAAAACAGCTGTGCGATATTGCTTATGTTTGTTTGCAAATATATTGGAAGGTGAAGATTAGTAGAAATGTCACCTTTAGTACCTGTTATCTGGACTTAACAACTATGTTTTTTCTTATGGAAATGTGTTAAAAGATAAACCCTATGCTACAAAACCAAATATATTGTGGACTAAGAAGCAGTCGTTGAAATACTTCTGTTGCTATTCGAGTACTAGTAGAAAACAACATATCTTCCTGAAATTTAAGAAATGTTTCTTAAAATTTTCGGCCTGACCAAGAAAACACAACATTTAAGAGAAATCTTTCTTTCCTTTTTTATATTTCAATATACTCACCTTATAAATCAACATATTTTTTAAATTTCCAACTTTCTAATATCCCCAATAAAATAAGATTTCTCCAAATGTCAAAAATAAGTGTCTGTCTCAGCATCAACCTCATTATTTGATGTGATTCTTCGTCCATCCAACATGCTTCAGGCTTGGGAACAATGTAATTGCTGGGAGCCAACTCCGGCGAATATGGCGGATGTGAAAGCACTTGGAAGCAAAGATCATGCACTTCTGCAGCAACAATTCCAGAGTGCGTGAAGGCGCACGTGATGAAAGTGAACTTTCAGCATCCTCAGTTGGTCCAGTAGTGAAGCGTAATACTCCCCGGTGTTAGTGCTACACTTCTGGAGGTAACCTATCAGCACCACACCACGAGAGTCCCAGAAAACTGTAGCCACGGTTTTCGCCTTTGGTTGGGACCGTTTTCTGCTTTCTTTGGAGCACTTTCACCTGTTGCCACCACCGTTTGGATTGCTCCTTCATCTCTGGAGTGTGGTGATGAGTCCATGTTTCATCTATTGTTAAGAAACGTTGGAGAAACTCACTGGAATTCCGTTAAAAAAGTGTAAACACTCTTGCGAAATGTTCATTTGAATGAGTTTTTCGTTCACTGTTAAAAAACGAGGCACCCATTGAATGAAAAGTTTTCTCATATCCAAAACTTCGTAATGGACACGGCTCATTGAATTCTTTGCAATGTCAGCCAACTCGCGTAACTTTAATCGACGATCATTGAGAACGGCATTGTGAATTTTTGTCATAATCTCGTCAGTCGTGGCAGTTTTGGGACGCCCTGAGCACTCATCAACTTGATGAATGTATGACCTAGCGTAAATTCAGCAGCCCATTTTTTAACCGCCGAAGACGAAGCAGAAGAATTCTTTAATGTGGATTCTAACTTCTTTTGTATTTCCGTTGGGTTGAAGCCATCAAAACGCAGTACCTTATCACAGCTTGTATTTCAGTTTCATCTATTTTGTATAAAATTTAAACACTATTTTGTTTATACGATCGTCACAAACAAGTGACTACATTTAGGGATCTCAAACTTTACAGCGCACCATCTAAAAGATGATATTTAACCAATGTCATAGTAATTTGCCCATCTTCACGACGTATCTTAGTCAGGCCGAGAACTTTTAGAACACTCCTGATTATGTCATATTGCCTAAGACGGATTTCTCGATATATTTGTAAGAAAATTTTGCATCATTGTTCATGCAAGATAACACCCATAACTAAGGAATGTTATCTGATGTTCTGCTCTTGGAATAATTGTGATAACTTTAGTGATTTAACAGTTCCGCCTTTTGCGATTTCTTGCGTATTTTAATTTAAAAAATTGCAGAGATGCTATGGATTATCGTGTGCCATAACTTAAAAATAATTTCTGATTAAAACACAAGAACGCACGAGAATCAAAACAGGCTTTGAATAGATTAGAATTTTATCAAACTTTATTGGACTAGCTGTTGAAGAGAACTATGGAAATATAAACATCACGTATATTTTTTTCTTCGAGTTTATTAAATAACTGTTATCTGGTAATTTTTCCTACTGCAATAATAAAAACAAATTGCTGACATTTAAATTGCGTTGCAATGATTAATAACGTATCTGTCTGCAGAAGTCTCATACCGCATACTAAGCTGCTCAAGCTACAAAACGAAACTGGTGGGAGAAGTGCGAGTTATAAGCTTCCTTATAATGTTCTACACATAACTCATTGCTGAATCTCGGTAAAACAGCTGCCCCTCACAAAATTAGAAACAATAAATTTGTATTTACCTTAAGCCATCTAAAGTAGAATTTTGTGTTTGTCAGAAAATTACACTTAATGCACACGTTGGATTGCAGAAACCAGAAAAACATGTACTCAGCGTTTCAACATATGACTCTTTCTTGTATTGGAGCCTTTATTATTAGTTTCTTCCATATTTTGTGCCTCACATATCTAGTGACTTAATATATTAATTTTCTGATTTCAAACCGATATTCATCGCCATCTTTACTTTTTTCAATTTAATACACGCGCCTTTTATACGGCGTTTTTAATTGTGTTTGCTCCATGAAGAGCATGCCATTGGCTGCGAACTGGATGAAAAAATTTGGATATGAGATTCTATTGTGCTGTCATTTCTTCATAAATGATGATATATTTGGAAAATCGAAGTTTGCTTTCTTTCTTTTGCCCTCCTATAAGGTTGGGGGTGTTACATTGGATTTATCTTTAAAGAACGTGCCTGGGGGTAAACTGCCAACGAATATAATTCTATCAATACCACCGCAAGAGATTACAAGAGCTTACGAAAACTTAAAGAAGAAGATAAAAAAGGACAACGCACGTAATAAGGTAAGTTGTACTAAATAATAACAAACCAAAATTGTTTTCCTTTATAAAAAACTTGAAATCTTACATTGTTATCCCATTCTCCATCTCCTAAATCTACGCTTTCCTTGCCTCTCTCTACTGCATGTTTTCATCAACATCTATGGTGATAATTTCCCAATCCAAACCTGTTATGGACGTGCTGCTTATATCGGTAATTGCTTCTGGGTGAAAATCTGTATCATTGTCTACATTGTTCGAAACGCAGTGTTTAGTTTCTGTTCACTTTCGTCCAGGCCGGAGATACATAAAGCTGTTATCAACATGTTTATCTTAATTTCAGGTTGAAATGCAGAAAACGGGCGTGGGGTAGTTATGTTACTATCATGTGCAGATCCCGGCCATCTGACAACAACATTCTGAAAACTAAGCTCAGAATGACAAGCTGCTTGGACATATAAAGAAAACCAGCAATGGCGATTTCTGAAGACTTCTGCATAATTACCTCCAGGCGATAGAATTGGGTATGTGTGTGCAGTCTATAGCAGAAAAGTTGCGACTTGAAGCTTTCCTGCAAACCCTCTTCGGTTGACATTTTTATGAACTAAGGTCTCAAGAGTGGCATTTGCTCTAATAATTTTATGAATGGTTCTACAGGCCATTCCTTTCTTCAATTTGAATATATCTCCGAAGCTATTCGGAAGCTCCCTGTCTCACAGAACATTAAAAGTTATTAGTATATAGAACATGGAATTCAAAGCATGATTTCGCTCGGGGATGTAATATCTGCCCCATTTCTTCTTCAACATATTTTGCTAAGCGAAATCGCATTTTGAATTGTCATTCAGGGATTATATTTTTATGAAATATACGAGGAGCACAGTGTATTTCAGATAATGAACTTTGTTAAGCCTAACATAACCTTGTTATTACGCGAAAATGAAAAGTGAAACATTGAAGAAGCTTTATTTACATGGAAATTAAAATAAAATGACTCACCATATTATTTATAAATTAAGTTATGTTCCTGTACTCTGGGAAATGTTTTACTTAACAATTACTAAACTCTAGATGGTACTATAACTTGTGAAATTTCGCGAGTTAGATTTAAATTGAGGTTAAGAAGAAATAATCTTAGATTAAAATTTACAAAGTACTATAACTGATGGATATTTTTATACTTTAAATTCAAGTCAAATCTTTATATAATTCGCCCTCAGAACCACAAAATGCATTCGGCATCTCCCAAGCTTTGTTTTTATAACAGTGTTTGATATTAGTGATGAGTACAAACACTTAAGGTCTTTATCATGAATCCCTGCTTTAGTGGCTTTACTTGCAGTTGTCATTTTACCTAACATTAGACGTTTACCATTTGGTTAAGCAGCATTAAAGAATTTTTCACCCTTTTCAAATAATTTCAACAAAGACAAGTAAAACATTATCATTGATTAGTAAACATAGAATATTATTTCACTACAGCCCAGAGTTGGAATGGTTTTTTTCTCTCTCCCTCCGTAATGATGAGGATAGAACTATCTTTCTTTTTCTGTATCTCAATTTGTATGACTAAAAATATACTTCCCTTGCATTTTACTTATATGCTATGAAATTCAGAAAATATGCCATTAAATGTCATGCTTAAATCATTTTTTTAATGTGACTTAGAATGTTTTTGCCTTCATTTGTAAAGGGTGCCCTGTAGTCTATTTTCCTATGCTGAAGCTGTGCTTTGCATATGCAGTTGTCCACACGTTCGGTAAAAAAGGGGGGGGGGAGCATGGATGCATCTGGGTGGACCTTTCACTATACAAACCAGGCTTCTTTTAAGGCAAATAGAAATAGCGATGGTTCGATTTTTTTCTCGTATAATAGGGAATAAGATATTGCAAAGACGATATCCTTCTCCCAAGGAAAATTGTCTTCAAGTTGTTCAACAGCGCATGTTACATTGTGCTATTTTCCTTTGCAATTAGATCGATCTACAGCCCTAGGCTTATCCGCGGTACAAAATACAAGTTAGTTGTACTGCAGTGCTGACTGGAGATATCTCCATTCCACTTTTAATCACTCAATTTATTACTAATAGTTTCAAAAGCTGTCAAATGGCCACTAAGACCATGAATGAAAGTTCGATTCTCGGCAGTATGAAGTGACATTTGCAGAGGACAAAGTTGGAATGTTCGAGTTTTTTCCCAGAATTCTCACGTTTCCTTGGTTTCGATCCCACAATTTCTCTCTTTAAAAGCATAATGTAATTTTATGTGAAATAAAGTTAATATTAAAGTCATTAGCAAGAGTATTTGCAGTAATAGAAGATATTGAAATATTTTAAAAGATCGTCTGAGATTTAGACTCGTAGTGGCTGCATTTGCGAATGCAAAAAGGGAGAGTTAACGAAATCATAAAATAGACAAACAGAAGAAATAACGATAATTCATGGAATAGGGCACAACGCAGTTTAGGAGACGGCTGAAAGCTTAGGCCATAGGAAAACTTGTGTTCGTTGGAAAACATTGTCAAAATGGGGAGTAAAGTTCTTCCACACTTCTTCTATAGTCACTCTCTTTGGATTCGTGAAGGACAAGATGCAAGGCTAGCGTTAAGCGACTACGTATGTAATTCAGAAAGCAATGCGTCAGTGTCTCCGGACGGGTTCTACCTTTCCAAACTTTCACAACGACGAAGAAAATATGTGCAAAGTGATGGAGTTATATAGAAAAAGCCTGCAAATTATGAAAGTGTCCTTGGTTTTTCCAACATTTTATAGCATGATAAATAATAAAAACTTTTTATTACTGAAATATGACATTCGTAGAAGGTACTTTGGACTCAAAGAGGAGTGATTTATTTCCTTTCCATCGAAAGAGATGGGCGCTGCACTGGATTCCTCCGGTAGCAGAGCGGTGTAATGCTTAATGTTCGACGATGGGGTCTTAATCATATTAATATTTACACATAACTTACGGTCAATCCTCTATCTCACAGTTTTGACCTGCATTTAGTTCATATATATTTCGTTTTTCTTCCATGCGTCTTGTTTCGAGTTATTTGCGCCAATTAGTAAAGATGAAACCGCCGATTCTCTGTACAGCATTAATTTTATGATTTATTTTACTCGTTAAGTTCTTCCAATACAGTAGCACACATGACTCCAAAATTTGTGAATTTCAGATTTATCTCTCGATTAATTTTAAGGTTTATTCTGTAACCTACATGTTTCAAGTGAGAGACATGTTGTAAAGTTAGATATGTATAATACATTTCATTAAATTCAGTGCTTTTATTATATAAGTACCTTTGCACTTTGGTAGTTTAGAACTTCTTTTTAGCGTTACCCAGTTTAAATACCGAACTTTTTAATTCAATTTTTAATTTAATTCAATTTTAATTTTCGTGGGTCATTACAGCATCATCAGCATGTACAGCACATGTTTCTTGTTCATTTAATTCATTTGCGTTCACTTTATAAAGTATTTATAAAAAATAGGTGGTAACCTAAACACTGATGACGGCTTGTATTTTTATTAAATTACTTTTTTGTAGATGTGTAAACCCCCCCACTACATTTACTAAACGCTCAAGAGGACAGTCAATGATTATTTTATCTAAGTGTTTTCATAGCCAATAAAGGCGCCGCGTGTTTGCAGGTTAATCATATTTTCTGAATGTTTGTTCAATAAGAAATACGTTATACATTCAACATATAATGAACTTTTTCTTATTTTACATTTTCAGAAATAAAATATTTTTC
Organism: Metallyticus violacea; assembly: GCA_030762175.1. Classification (NCBI taxonomy): domain Eukaryota; kingdom Metazoa; phylum Arthropoda; class Insecta; order Mantodea; family Metallyticidae; genus Metallyticus; species Metallyticus violacea. The sequence continues at coordinate 274,787,566 of CM060846.1, read as the reverse complement.
TTTTCCCATAATAGCAATTTCTTTTAAGACCAGTGCAACTAAACTTCATTCTTACGATAATTTTTCTCGAAAACGGTCATTTTACTGTTCCATAAAATACATTTTGACTGATTCACCAGAAACAATGCTTTTCTCTCGGGTAATCCAATTATCCAATGACCAACGCGGCGGCAGGAGATTGTACCGGCCGATAAGCCATTGCTGAAGGTCAGCTGTGATACACGTATCGGGATGGGCGGGTTTATCGAACTGTTACGTCGACTGAAGTCTCACAATGGTCAGTGTCGTTTGAACAGTGAAAGAAACAACACTTGTCCAATCGTAAAGTAAATTTTCCTAAGAATCTAAATGGCAAATAATATGTCCAATTATTCAATTCCACAACGAGTTTTTAAGTATATACGTACAGAGTCCGCTCATGCTGTCAAGAGATTATTTGAAGAAAATCCCAGGTGATCGTAATGTAATTCATACACTAGTAGTAGATGAAATAAACAACAATAATCTATCAAAAGATCAGTGAAATTTACCATAGTCAAGAAGGGTAATGGGAAATTTCATAAGCAGGTACCGGAAATGTGTAGAAAATAAGGGCAGGCAGTTACAATATCTTTTTGCTGACATGGGTTAGTACGTATCAGAATTAATTAGACTGTTATTGTACCGAAATCTTGCGTTACCTCGACTTAGTGTAGCCTGGTTTATCGGCCGATGAAGTTTCGCCAACGTCATCCAACAATTTGATGATTGAATGTTTTTTATTTTCTTTCAATGAATCATGGGATCATTATTTATTACTGGAGTAAACTTGCATTTTATTTGCCGCTGTAGTTTTCATTTAGTTTTTTTCACGTTTCAGTACCTATATCTTTTATAATCTCGAATCCGTTGTTCATTATGTTCTGGTGAGTTTTAGATGAGCAACTGGAGGTCATGGTAATACAATTTGAAGCCGAGAAGTCCCAATACTTAATTCGCGATTTAAAAAATATAGCTTATGAGCAACAGTTCGCAAAACTGAAAGAGAATTCATTTTAGAGCAAAAAATGTACTAGGAACGCAATCTTCACTATAATGCTTGATTTTTGGCTACCGTAACAATGAGAAAATGATTAATGCCGCAGTCCAGATGTGGCCATATTCAGTTTTCACATCCATCGACTACTGACAAAGCCTCCCGTAATCCGAGGAATACCTCGGGCCATAAATGGAGGTCAATAATTCGAAACAGAAGGCTCCTAATTCACCTAAAAATTTGACATCTCAGATTACTTGCCAAAATTTTATCCTGAAGCGTTAAGCTAAACAAAAGTTTTATTATAGCTAACGGAATGCGCACCGTTTTTCAATTTACAACAACGCCAAACACGATGAATTGCCCTCTTACAAATACTGAAAATACTAACCTCTGCGATGTGATAAGGCGCCTTATCATCGATAAATAGCTACTGTTATCAGTAAATGCCCAACAGTGAATCACAACTCTTGTGATGTTGATCAGTGACTGCATTTAAAATGACTGCAGCATCTCTTCAAAAGCTGCAAAGTAGTACACATTTACGAGGCGTATTCACAAAGTAACTACCGAAATGATTTAATACAAAGTATAATTTCTACGTAACATTTTTTATTTTCATTGCAATCTACAGACATTATACTAGTTTTCTACGTAGTTTCCTCAAACATTAGTCGTAGCGTGGCACCAGTTTCTGTGTTCTCATCATAGAATGTCGCAGCCTGTGATGAAATCCAGCATTGCACTGCAGCTTTTGCATTTCTTCTTGACTGGTGATGTTGCATGCCTGTACGGACTGCTGCTTTGACTTTTGAGACACCCTTGTCTCATCACCAGTGACAATTGGGCTAAAAAATTATCACCTTTCCCTGCATATCGCGACAAAAACGTTAGCGCATTGGCAGAGATCTTGTTTTTGTTTCATGCAGAAAACAAACAATTGCTTTTCTTAAACATTCCAAACCTTCAGAAACGAGGAAAAAGCATGATGTGCTCCCACGGGTGTTCGTGACTGCAGCGGCAATGTTAGCAAACGGTACGTACTTTCCGAATACGCTTCCTATTTAAACCTCGCAATATAAATGGTGCGCAAAGCGTGGAGATTTAGACAACTTGCCCATTGTTCATGAATCCTGCTTCTATTTCATGTCGCGATTGATGTTAAAATCTACTTATTAAGAGTGGAAGTTAATTATAAGCGAAACTGTCGGGTTACCAGACAGCCCGATTTCAGGAACATGCGGTACTTTATAATTTTTGGATTATCCGGACAAAAAAACATGTTAGCCTTATAAGCTGTTGAACATAAGAAATAGTAAATGAAACATTACATGTTCACTAATATGTATAAAAGTAGCACTTGTTTCTACTTAACCTGCACTTATCCTTTATGTTGTACTCTCAGGTGAATCTGTTCCTTCATTAATGCTAAAAACCAGTCGGTTATGTATTACATTAACAAAAATAGGACAATCTGCTTATCTGCTGTTAAGTATCAAAACGTAAATCCCCCCCCCCTTCATATAGATGCGGTGGTTCCTGGAAGATCCTTTCATTCTTTTATACATGTTTTCCCATTTCCTTATCCACCCATACTCCTTAGCAACGAACGCACATCTTATTTTTTCTAATGCATACAGGATATCATGCTTGCCAAACTTCCATTACCAAGGTTTGGGTGTTCAATTACGACAACGTCGTTTAAATGCAAGAAAAATCGCTCATGATTGTCAAAATGTGACCCTATCCAAATGGTTTTATGGGAGATAAAACCTTTACAATCCTGATTGCGCTCTTCCTTGCTTACTTTTGCGTATTAATCGAATGCGGTTATTAATCTTAATGCCATTAACAATAATGGTACATAAACTTTTTCCTGTAAAGATTTGAAGTTTTCTCAGCGTTGGTTGTAGAGTGTGGCTTCAGGGTATACCAGCCGAGTAAACTCGTCTAATTCTAAGCTGTCGGCCATCCTAACTCTATGGCCTTCTTCAGGGTACTCAACTATGTCATTTGGCTGATATCTCGTAAAGTCACAATCACTTTTTATAAGAGCACATACACAAATTAAACGTGAATTAAAATATGTAACTCTAAAAAATTATTTTAGCGTTTATACTTAAATGTTAAAATAACTAATTTTTATCAAAAGTTCTCCAAGTAATGTTTTGCTACATCAATTACTTTTTTGTTGCTTGAAATTGTTATATTGCTTTGAGGGAAGAGAAATTCCTTTCCACATCTCAGCAGTTTATGGGAACAATGTTGAACAGCACTTACGTTACTACAAATATACATTCATTTAATACAGGGTGTTCGTTTGGGGAGTTGAAGATGGATGTAGTACACAGAATGTTTTGTAGGTAAGCGTTGGGATTACCCAGGTGTTCTCCGAGGGGGATTAGTTTGCTTGAATTAGGAAGGATGGGGAGGAGAGGATTAATTATAAAGTAATTAAATATTGGTATCATATCCTTAAATTAGATAGCTCAAATATATTAAAGGAATGTTTCAAATAGGAAAAAGAGGTCTTGGGAAGGAAGAGTTGGTATGGGGAGGTGGGAAGGTACTAGAAGAAATAAATGTGGGGAATATATGTCAGCAGGTGAAAGTAATGTTAATGGATTTTGGAAGATATTGAGACTGAGGATAGGAGATATTGAAAAGGAAGAGATTTGATCTAATTTAGATGATAAAAGTTCCTTGGTCGATATAAAAGAATTAAATAGAATTGGGGACGGGTTAAATACATTGACGTTTGTGATCAAATGGTTAGGATGGGTTGGACATGGATGCGCACAGGAGTAATACTACTGAGAGAATATACAGCAGACGATAATGATAGATGTAGTATGTGTGCGGGAGTAGTAGTGTGTCCCATTATTTATTGCAATGCGAGAAAGTCAAATGGTTGCGGGAAAAAGTTTGGGACAATTTTCAGAAGGATTTAGTGTTAAATAAATTTTTAAGTAACAAGGGTGTAAAAAACATCCAGAAAATAGGAGAGTTTTTAGGTAACATTAAAGAGGAGTGGGAACGAAATAGGAAGAAAGTAAAAGGAGGTTTCTTACAGTCAGACAACCACATAGTTAACAAGGTAGGAAACTGTATTTTGGAGGATGCTGCTAGGATCTAGAATAAAAAGAGTAGGTTAATATTGTATGTTAATATATAGTAGTTATTGTAAATTGAGGGTATATTGTTGTAACAAATTGTAAAGTTAACAGTGGAATAAATTCATTCATTTATTCATACAGGATGTTCAGAAATCAGACCACCAAACTTCCAGTGGTATTAGAATAGACCAAAGTAAACGGTTTTTGTTGACTGATTATAGTCGTAAACTATTTAAGCTAAAACTACCTGCGCATAATAAAGCGATATGACAAATTTGCAACACGAGTACCCGAAATCCTCGCCAACATTTTCGGCGATCACTGAATTGATCGGAGAAAACCTACATATGAGTTTGCAATATTCCCTGGCTTCATCTCAATACACTTTCTTTTCAATGGGGGCTACAATCTTGTTGCAAGAATTGATCTCTTCTTATTATTTACCCTAGAAGTTTGGTAGTCTAATTTCTGCACACCCAGTATTTGTTACATGTTAATGTCACATAATTCACTTTAAACGTGGTGACGAATTCAGTATTGCCTCAACATAATCGTTTAAATCCTAAACATGCCTAATTAATATTCAGTTTCATATCTTTACATTTTCCATCGATCAGATTTTACAACTTGTAAATGTAATAGAGAGTGAGCAGTGCTTGACGCAACCGCGGGACCGGCCGGCAGCGCTATGTCGGCGAAGGCGGGTAGTATGCTTCCCCTCCGTTGCGCGAGGCTTCAGTGTGAGTTGAAATCTGCGCAAGTAAAACACAGCCAACAAAGCAGGCAGCTTCGCCGGCCGGCCGCATCGTGTTGTGAAGCAGCAGTCATTGCTATACCCTTAGCTGAATCAAGGAAAACTTTACGCTTTAATTATTTTTATATTGACCGCGGCTCATAAAAATGTTCAAGTTAAACTGATCATGTCCTTGGCATGAGCGATAGCTCATTTGCAACACAGCGACACAAGTTTAAACGTGGTCCGTGTGGAAAACTCGTTCTATAGTTATCATTTTTATGGGCTAAAAGATGCCTTTCAGCGAAATCCGTTCGCAGATGGTAAAAGTTTTACAATGAGAGTGCAACACATGCAAAACCGGCGCAGAAAGTTTCCTTGAAGGTCAAATATGAGCCTAGCAACCAGTGGCGCCACTATGACACGACTGTTTCAGGCAGACCGGCGACAACTACGAGACAGTTAGGGACTTTGCGTTCCATTCGGCATTACTCATCACAACATTTCCGAAGAGCTCCGTTTTCACAAAATGAATTTCATAATAAAAACACAACTGTACAAATTGAGGGTCGTTAGATCTGTAGCACTTTGATAAAAGGAAACGTTCTATTTGAAACCATGAAAACCGGTAATGAAACATGGGTGGATCATTACATGCTTGAAAGGCATGTAACATCACCACAGAAAAATAAGTTAAAAGGATCTCACTTTGCCGACAGTCATGACCACTGCACAAGGCTTTATTCAATCCGAGGTTGTTCACTACAGAGTGTAAAACAAACATCAAGCTGAAATGTACTTTAGTTTAATTTTATTCTGCGTTGCTTATTTAATGATATTCTATATCACGAAATAATTATTCCAAATTAATTTTTATTTATTTCTCTTACATTTAACAATATAATTTAAATTTTACAATACTAATACCATAGCTAAACAAAACTAAAACTTTAAAAAAAAAAAAAAAAAAAAAACCCGCAAATGGAATCCAGCACTACCGCTTTTTTTTTTTTTTTTAACTAAAACGTATAATTAAATCTACAAGGTACTTAGTAGCAATACATTATAACGCTTCACTTACGTTTCATGTACTTTTCAACTTTTACTTGTATCTTATATTTTCCTTCTTTTTTCTCGGTCTACTTTTTCTCTCAGTTGCTTTCTTTCCGCCCGAAGACTACCACCATTCTTTTCTTCTGTTAATTCTGTTCCCTTCTTCTGATTCAATTTGGGTGTTATCTTCATATTCTTGGTTTTGAACTGACTCTTGCATATAATTTTCTTGCCTTTCTCTGATTCTCTGGGATCTTCTAGGGAAATATACGATTACTGACCTTTGGATTTTCTCTCTTATTTGATTTTTGTTGACATACTCTTCTGCTATTTTACATGATAATTTATTAGTTAAATCATTCACTACCCTAAAGTCATCTTAATCTCTCATGATGTCCCAAATATATTTCCCTGAAAGTAGGCATAATTCCTCAGCTACAATTCACTGGTACTTTGGGCATTCGAAGAAACATGTTTCGGTGTGTCGATCTCATTACAAACCGTACATGTACTGTTTGCTTGTAATTTAAATCTTTGAACAATATGGATCATGTCCTGTTACAGAGCGTACTAAACCCTTACTGGGTTGAAGAACATGTTTCAATTGTAATCTTTCTTTTATGGGTGTGAAGATTTCATATACTCTTGTACCTTCTTTTATTTCATCCCATGCTTATTGTTATATTTGTATCAAAGAATTGTTGCTTTCTGTTTTATTTTTACAACTTTGGCAATAAAGTACATTATTTTTAATTATGTTTTTAAGAGGGACCTCTTAAACGGATTAAATAATCAATTGGCCATATACCCGATATTACTAATAATCCCACTGTAGGAGGTGTGGAAAATGCCTCTGTACATCTCAATAAACTTTTTCTTTGGGAGCTCGTTAAAGTGCGTATAAAATATATCTCGCGTGCTTTTTCCACAAACTCCTCCTCAATACTTTGATATGGCTGCAAAGATGCCATTATGATAAGATTTATATTCCATGAGCTTGTATATTGAAATATATCTTCGCAATATTGGCCAACTTAAACATAATTTTTTCTGTTTTAGTTCTGGTATTTTCTGCATGTTATCTAAAATTTAATTTTTCATCCAAATAGAGAACTTGATATTTATTTACTGCTTGTTTTTTATGTTATTATTTTAGTTTTAATAATCGGGCTTCTGTTTTTGTTTCCTTTAAAAAGCTTGTAAGATGATTTGAGAGGAACTATTTCCAATTTTACTTTTCGGCAACAATTGATTACATGATTAATTATCATATTCGATTTCTTTTCTATTTCCTTTCTACTATTTCCTTCTATTATTATTAGTATCATCTGCATATGCGATAATCTCTTTTATAATATCTAATCCTTCTAATTTTTCTATCAGAGATTCCAAAAATATGTCCCATAATAACGGCCCTAAAATTGATCCTTGGGGGCATCCTTTGGTGCTTTCCTTTGTAATAGTATGGTTTGCACCTTTAACCTATACTTTTCTGTTTTTGATTTTATTTATTTATGGACGTTCTTTAACATCGCAGGTCATCAGTGTTTTTTTTGTTGTTGTTGTTGTTGTTGTTGTTTTTGCAATAATCTATTAACGAATAAAAAATGCATTTTGAATATTTCTTTTTCCTTAAAATTTGAAAGGGTGCGGTACCATAAGTTATTAAACGCTCCAGCATAAAATATTTTTATTAGTGTTTTTGCAGTCTCTATTGCGTCGTTAATGGCGTCCTCTGTAAACTTGCCTTTTCTAAATCCAAACTGTTTAATATTTATACCAATTGTTGATCTACATTCATCGAGTCTTTTGCTCAATAGTTTTTCTTGAATTTTGCCCAGAACGTTTAGTAAGCAAATAGGCCTGCAGGATTTCGACTATGTGGGATCTTTATCATTCCCTTTGTTTAAAATGATCACATTCGCTTCCTTCCATCAATAAGGCACTCTTCCCTGCCATGGACAGTTACTAAACAGTAGGCACTGGTGCAGCAGAGTAATCTGATCTTCTAACTGTCGTGACACTTCCGACTTTATTTCGTCTGGTGCTGTGATTTGTTCTTCTTTAATTTGTTTATATTTTTTCTTATTTCAACTTCATGGTAATGATAAATGACACTTTCAAGTATATTTTCGTTATTGAGTTATTTCCTTAACTTACTGAGCTTTGGGTTATTTTCGTAGTTTAAGAACTAGGAAATTTATGGAATCTGTCCAATTTACAGTCGTTTTATCATTTCCTTTTTCCAGAGTAGATATTACTTTTGGGGCTTTTACTTTCTCCATTATTAGTATGTAAGGTGTATCCCACATGTTGTTGAAAAGGTTTAACCTCTACAAAATTTGTCCATGCATCTTTGTGCTGTTCTTCTATTTTTCCTTATATATATATATATATATATATATATATATATATATATATATATATATATATTCCTAATTCTCTGTATTTATTTAAGCCACTTTCTCTTTCTGAGACAACGATAGACTTCTGATAGATTCAGCTGAAATGTACAGTGCAATGTTACGATCAGTGCCTACCTTCTTAGGAGAAAGTTTGGTCTTCTCCTCAGAAGTCAATTAAGCCACCAACATGGCTGCCCGAGTTTCATAAGGCGCGAACTTGGTTCGAATCCCGCCAAGACAATCCTTCCTGAGACCTTTTTCCAGATTTTTCTACACCCTCATCACTGGCAAATGCCGGGGAAGTACTGTTTATTTAGATATGGAATGCTTTCTTCCCAAAATTCCTCCCAAATTATAATTCATTTTATCTAATATTAGTTCAGTCGCCTTTGATGTCACAGTAGTAGAAAAGAGCACTAAACTTTTTAAAAAGGACTCAAGCTGCAAAACAAACAAAGGAATTTTTTACAAACCAGGCACTGAAACATCAAGAATCTCCGTTTATACCGGAATGAATCTTCGAGTATAGTTTGAACATAAGTTGCAAAACTGGGAACCTTACACGCAGATACACTGAGCACAATATTACTAAGATATGATCGCAGGTATATTAAAGGGTATGCCATACCGTATTCATTTAACTATAAAGCTAATAGACTCATAAACCACAGATTGAAAAATGCCGCTAAGTATACATTTACATAGCGTCTTGTTTATCTTGTTCGCCCAAAATCACTTTCTGATGCGTCAAATGAAAAATTGTTTCAAACAAAAGATTTTTGACATTACGGGAGAGTTCTTGCTGAGGGCATACTTCTTTTTGTCTCCATTAATGTAGGAGAGAGGGGATAGAACTTAATTTTTTTAAATGACACTGTATACTTTTTATTCAAGAATACAATTATCCTCTCCAAGAGCTATTGCAAATGTATCATTTTAGTCAAGAAAACGGTAGATTTGGAAATGATAAATAATGCAGGATTTCTTTTATTTAACAGCACCACAGTGCGTTTAACTAAATCATTTAACATAATAAAGGCCCGTTTAAACATGTCATAATGATCAATAAACATTGAGGAATTCAGCAGGATGGACTGTACTGTACAGTATTTGGATCTTGTTATTACTGATCACAAATCAGAAGTAAAATTGCCCCTTTTAGCATTGCGGTACTACCACTACTTGCAAAACAGACCGTTTACGTCTCTTGCTCAAAAATGGTGATCATTATCATTCATACAAAAGTTCCCTACATTGGGTAAGTACTTTGTATAACCAAGGCATTAAAAGTTCGGTTTCTTCAATAACTGTGCACTCCTTGCCGTTTGCACATCTACCAGTTAAGCTGGCCTGCCCGATCCCCGAACCTTACGCCACTAGACTTATTTCTTTGGGGAGCGATCAAGGATGTTGTCCATCAAAATGTTTCAACAACAGCAAAGGACATGCAATAACGCATTGTTGATGCTTGTACAGCCATCCAGGAGCAAGAACGATCTAGGGCGCCCTTCATCCACAGAGTGAACTTATGTATGAATGCCAATGTAACCATTTTGAGCATGAGATGTTAACGGTCGGTTTTAGCGTTACAAAGGACCATTTTACTTCTAAATTGTGGTGATATGTATAGCACAATAACATGGTCCATGTACTGTACAGTACCGTCTATCTTGTTGCATTCCTTATTGTTTGTTGATCATTATGAAATGGTTAAACGGACCTCCAAGATGTTCAATGATTTATTTAAACAAATTCAATAGTGTAGTGCTACGAAATAAAAGAAGTTATGCATTATTTATCATTCCATTTCTACTGTTTTCTTGACTAAAATGGTACAGTATGATATATTTCTGAATACTCTTGGAGAGGGCAAGTGCATTGTTGACAACATGTACACAGTAATATATATATATATATGCCATATCTCCTGCAGTAATGGAGACCGTCAATAAGACTCTCTCGTGAGGTTAAAAAATCAGTTTGAAACAACTTTTTAATTGGCACATCAGACAAAAGTTATTTTGGATGAGCAAGATGAATGGAACACGGGAAAATATGTAACTGAGGCTTCGAACACCCTCGACAGTCATCTTATGGATATGAACCATTCCAATCCGATTACAGTCAACTCTTCTATTTTCGTCGTTGCCAACGCACTTTGCCATTGTCACTATCACCGGTTTGATATGCTCAAGATGTTCAGGAACATACATAATACTTTTTCATTTGGTGTGTGAACGCCACTTCCCCTCTTCAGTTCTGCCACATACGTTCGTTTTTACGTAACCAGAATACCTATATGAAAAAGGATCATTCTTAGGTTTGTCGCTGATGACGTATGAAAGTCCGGTTTTTCTCACAAACAGATCAAGTTATTCTTATCCAAAAGCAAAGTTGAACTTCCATGTTAACTTCATAAAAAGTACGTGCAGTTGTATAATATCTGTTTTTCATTTCAAATATAGATATCTAAGACATCCCAGGGAGGTGGGAAAAAAAAGTTGGTACTAATTGGAATAACCCTTCCCCTGGGATATCATATGAAACTCCTAAATAAGAAAAAATTTGTTTCTATAGTTACTATTCCACATCTGGCAGCATTGTTCTATTGTGACACTTTAACTGTATACGTGAGTCAGTACCAAATGTTTCCACGTGTGTGTGCACTTTTATCTTAACATCCAACAAAGTGTTTTGTGTTATAGTTCATTGTTTTGGGCAAATTGGGGGGAAAAAGTGTTCACAGTGTTAAACATTTTCAGTCCAAAGGTGTTCATGCTATGAAACTCAAGTTTAAAAAATATACATACACTTTTTCTCTGCTGTACGTTTGGCATAGTGCTTTATATAGAATTAGCACATTTTTATCTTTATTTCAAATGAATGATGCTACAATTACTTATACCTCAAATGTAAGGTAGCTTTGAGAGATTGTTAACCTCTATAAAAATGTCCTGCCTTCTACCTAAAGCATAACACAACACGGCGCTCATTTGTGCAAAAAACCTGGTATATTGTCCATTGCATGGTTCACAGATGAAGCATGGTTTCATTTATGCCGGTATGTGAACTCCCAGAACTCACGCTATTGGGCCATTTATAATCCACGTGTCTTCATGAGGCAGCAGTTGAACTGGATGTTTGGTGTGCATTGTCCGTACAGAGAACAGTGGGATCATTTGATTTATTTATTTGTTTTTTTTTTTACCAGACAGAACACTGCACTGTAACACCGGATTTTCATGGAATTTGTTTGACTACTGGATGATGTAGAGCTGGGCCATGAATATTTTCAACAAGATGGGCGCTACATGCCACACATCAAACCAATCCATGGCGTTAATTGAAAGTTTCTTTGACGACCGGGTAATCTCCAAGAACCTGTGGCTACCGAGATCTTCTGATTTGACCACACCGGACTTCTTCCTTGCTTACCTTACTTACTTAAAAGACAAGAGTTTACGCCACACGCCCCCAGACATTGGACGATCTGAAGCACATTACACAGCAGATTAATGGTATTGACAACACAGTCCTCCAACGAGCGGCCAGTAACGTGGAACGTGTTGAGTTATGCCTTACGCAGGAGGGAGGACATTTTCAGCATTTTCTTCAGAAGTTAATAATCTCACAAAGATACTCTACATTTGAGGTATAATACGTTATGGTTAGCATCATTAAAATTGAAATATATAAAGAAAGAAAAATGTTAGTTATATATAAATCACTCTGTAGAACGTCCTTGTGACAAAAGAGCAGCTCGTGACAGAAATGAATTATTATACACATAACGTGCATCTAACTAAACTAAAGAAAAAAAAATCATCTTCTACCACAAGGATTAAGCCGTGGGGACTGTTCCGGCTTCAAGAAAGTTAAATTGGCTTTCCTACCTTAAAAGCGGTCTGCCCCTATTTCTGTGACCTTTGGGTACATAATTATGGTTTTTGGAATTCTGCATTTTGACATTCTCCTAATATGTTGGTATCAGTCTGTTCTTAATTACTCTATTTGTTATTTCAGATTGTATATCTTTAATTTTTCTCTTATTCTTACATTTCTCTTCTGATCCAGCTAATATTCTAAGAAATTTCATTTCTGAACTTTCTATTCTTCTTCTGTCCTGTCTGCTTACTTCCAGTTTTCACTTCCACAACAGAAAACTGGTACTGCCATTGTTTTGTATGGTGCTAACTGGGTATCTCTTCTTGTTTTATTTTCATTTTTCACTTCACACAAACACATATCATAAATGAATGGCAACAACATTTAGATAAACACTTTAAAATAAATGTATTAACTTATACCACTACTCCTCGCGGACGACCAAGTTACATTTGCCACAACAGAGGATGGATGACCTTCAGAAAGCCACTATACAAGTATATAAAATAAAAAAAACAATACAATTTAAATATTTCACATTCAAAAACTAAAATAATGGCATTCCTGGGGAAGAGGCATAAAAGATATACTATAGTGCTTAAAAATAAAATCATAGAACAGGTCACCAATTTCATCTTAGGAAGGACACAAATAATTTTCAAGTGATCTTTGGAATAATCAGAAGAACATTAGGAAAAGAAAAAAACTATAAGAAAAAGAAAAACTTAATAAGGAAAATTAAAACACTAACCGAATAAGCGACAGCTTTCCTACGCCATTATATATCTGGTTGAAGAATCCTATTTCCATGTGCCAGTGTAAAAGTTGGCAACAATGTAGAAGTCATTTAACCGTGCTGGTATCAAGGTTTTCTACAACTTACTGCTAATAACACTGTCTCCACTGGGAATTTGGCACACAGGCATCTTGTAAGATGTACTTGAACCGCATTTCCACATCTTGATTTCACCGCCACGGGTGGCCGAGGTCGTTAAGGCGCGGACATGTGAGCGGAATATCTGGGGTTCGAATCCCACCAGGACCGTCCTCCTTGACTGAGTTTTTTTCCAGATTTTCCTCAGACCTCATAACTGGCAAATGCCGGGGAGGTACCATAAACTTAGGTCTGGAACACTTCCTTCCTTAAAAAAATCCTTCCCCAGTTTATCATTTCATCCCATGTATCATCCGTGTCCACCGCCAGTGATACCTCAGTAGTAAAAACGGACGTTAAACACTACTGAAAAAAATCTTGATAACTGGGCACGATGCACATATATTTCCTATTTAAATGTTTAATGATCCTGAATATAATTCATTTGTTTCCTCACTTCAGAAGCGTAGAGTTGTTTGGCTTTTTGTACCTTTTCCTGTACATGTGATTTGGCTAACATCAGAATCAATTCTTGAAGGAAAAGCTTCCTGTTTCTTGTAACGTCTCTAAGAAAATTCGGGTATAGGATACTATGCATCGAGGGTTGCGACATTAAACTTCTTCATAACGATTCAACACGAGCATTTATTGGTTGTACTGTTTTATCATGTCGCCTATATTTATATCTTCTTTAGTCTTATTGATATGTTTGTCCTGGTTCTCAAACTTGCATTCAAATAAAGTCTTTTTTAACTTATAGGAGGTACAGCCTTCTTCTGCCTAGCAAATATCACTTCACAACAAATGAAACAACATTTATTAAGAGTTACGAGACATCACTGCTCTATATTCTACTTAAGAACAAAGAAATAGATGGATATGTAGCTTGGGAAATACACACAGATCTTACTGACAGTACAAGAGATCGCTGAATACCAAACGCACAAAGGACTAGCTGACACTATAAGAAATTATTGCATCGCCTTTTATCTAAAGTTATGACGCAATATATTACTTTTTTATTGGCTTATTTATGGACGCTCTTTAACATCTCAAGGTCATCAGCGTCCCATTCAAGTCAGGGCGTGAAACGGGCGACAAATTTTCATCAGAGGCCTTTCTTTCAGGCTTGAGGTTCTTTTTCGTGCCGTAAATGTACGACACGGGACCCACGGCTTTACTTCCCTTCCGAAGGAAGCCATACGATTTTTACGCCCGAAAAAATCCATCGGTCCTGACCGGGTTCGAACCCGCGATCTTGGGTGTAGGAGGCAAGTATGATAACCACTACACCACCAGGACCGACAATATATTACTTCAAGAAGGCAACGTGAGCAAGGAAACGATTCACAAACTTGTCACTAACAACGATTGAAGTAAAGAGTTGATAAATGAAATCTCAATATATAATATGAGCTGAGTACACTGAATATCAGGGGAAGACGTATCGGCTAATCCAGAACAATCCGGCAGGTTTTATTGTCATGTACGTATTTAGCACCTCAAAGTTAGTATATATTTCATATTTTTATTTCAGAGGCAAAATGTGTGTTAACCAATTTTTTGAGCCTTTTCTCATATGCTTCAGTGCTTTCATCGTGGTTTGTACCGCCTGTGGTGCCTTACGAGTTAAAACGAGCACTGGGACGGCAAGCGTTTGGGGCCGGAAACACCGCCCACTCCAAACATACATCCTTTCTGCACATATTACAAAAAAGTTCGAGATATGTACAATCATCTCTGTGTTATAAATTTCTACTTTTCTGACATCTCAAACGGATCACCCTGCAAAAAGGTTATCTGCAATAATTCCCTCTTCAGATAATAACATGGTTCAACTATGTCTCTAACTGCCTTATTTCTATTGTTTAATCCAGTATATACTTGAAGATTACATAGATAACCGCTTTTGGCATGAGCACATACTGAAATACTAATTCTTTACTTATTTTCCTAACTTTGACTTCATATGGGCAATCACTTATTGCCTGAAGCTTGTCATTTGTCTCTGCAATTCAAATATCAACATTGATGATAATTGAAATCTGGTACATGACATTACAGCTGAAGGTGGCCGAGGTCGTGAAGATACGGACTCGTGGGCGGGAGATCTGGGGTTTCATTCCCACCAGGTCCGTCCTCCTTGATTGCGTTTTTTTTTTTTTTTTTTTTTTTTTGCAGGTTTTCCTCAGTCCTTATAATGACAAATGCCGGGGAAATGCCGTAAACTTAGACCCGGAACGCTCTTTACGAACAGATAATGAAATGTAATGATAACCTAGCCTCAGTATTTAAAACGGGCGTTAAACACTATTTAAAAAAAAAGTATGATTTAGACTACATTTTTCCTGTCGCTAACAAATGGGCAATGAATATTAATAACTTCAATCTTGACATATTTTGTCGTTGTTTGGGATTCTCTGGAAGCTGCTTACAATATACATGTTCTTTTTCATCATATTTCCTAGAGTTCCCCCAACCATTTTTGATATCCGCTTACATTCTCCCTTCGCTGTGTAATGGGAAAAAAGTCAACAAATAAGATTTCTGATATTTTATAGCACGGTTTCTTCTCAATTTTCATAAACTGCTTCCAATATATGTTTCAGACGCATTGTATTCAGACAAATGTTAAAATATTACCGCACTAAGATGTCTTCTAATTGAAAGCAATATTCTTAAATATTCCTTAATTCCCTATGTAATGTTTGCCAGTGGAAAATGCTGTTTCTTGTATTTTTTCCGTCTATTTCTTCGTCTATCCATTAATACAGAACAAAAAATCAATGCATTCATTTTTTTGTCTTCCCGAAGTATATCTTCAATCAATACCCAAAACGTTAAGTCATCTTTGTCGATCAAATGTCAAAATATTATAGAACTACAAATTTTATTGTTACGTAGTTAGGATAGCGCAATGCCTCCTGTGAAAGGAAATATGCTTTACTATTCTGAAGAAATTCTGAACTGTCTTATATCAGAAGGGAGCTGCTCCTGCATCAAAATACAACTCGTTCTTTAGCGTACAATGCGAAAGAAATTGTTCTTAAATCAGGTACATTGTTCTAGGAATTGGTGGCAAATGAGTTTGTACTGCGAAATATCTCGTAAAGGAACTAAATTCATATATTTTTATAAATACACATTGTGACATGATAATGGCAAATATTCGAATTCTGCGCTCGCCGAGCAGTCTAAGTGAGGTTTTGGGCGTTCACATAAAACAATAAATGTAGAGATAGCTTCAGGTGTTTCTTGTTCTCAATATTATACAGCAAAATATATTTCATTATTTATAATGTGTCTGCCCTGAAGTTTTATGTAATAGCAATGGACCTATAAATTTATATTTATTATTTACTGCTTATATTTTTAATTACTCTTTCATTGTTTCACAACATATATCGTAAACCTATTACAGCTATCTTCACAAAGATGAACACGCAAGCTATTATGCTATAGGCTATGCGTTTATCCTATGTCTTGTGGAAAAAATAAAGCACTCGTGAGAACTTCATTTACGCCCAACACCACGTAAGTAGACTCATAGTTACAATCAACACAGATAGTTTTGTATTGGCATGCTAATTTTACCGCACACTAGCATAGTATACAAGAATTCTCCACGCTTCACCGGTTTTCTGCATACCGTTCAATGGTAGCTTTCTAAGATTTTTTCATGGTGCTTAACGCCCGTTATTACTACTGAGGCACCACAGATGGTGGACACTGATGATACATGAAATGATATACTGGGAAAGGATTTTTTTTTTATGGAAGGAAACGTTTCATGCCTAAGTATACGTACCTCCCCGGCATTCGCCATTTATGAGGACTGAGAAAAACCTGGAAAAAACCTCAGTTAGGAAGCACGGTCCTGGCGGGATTCGAACCCCAGACATCCCGCCCACAAGTCCGCGCCTTAACCACCTCGGCCACCTGTGGCGGTCTCTGGAGATGTTGAAATACACGTTGCTTATTAACTTACGACAATAGTGAGCCCTCTATTTAAGGGAATATCACACCTCAAATGGCATAAAGGACGTATTCAACAGCCGAAACCCAATTAAAATTTAAATATAAGCACCTACCTGTACGAAAATTTTGAAAAATTACTGCCGATTACAGCAGTAAAGTACCACCAATTATTACTAAAACTATGAAGAAAAGTATAATAAAGGCGTGAGCTCTGACAATGATATTAACAAATTGATCGTCCCCAATTAGAGCTGCTGGTTGGCTAAGTTTAGTGTAAAAAATGTTCATGGAATATTTCTTTAGTTTATAGTAATCGTTGTTGATGCGCCTTCTATAAAGCAAGGTTGTTGCAGAAAGGCTTTTAAATAGTTTATTAACAATCATTCATCGACAACGGAAAAATCAGGCACGCACGTGTACCTACACAGACTTATTTTATTATTTCAATATGCAGCTGTTAATGCACACATTATATTATCCATGTCGAACCAGCGCAGTTATGTTGCGTTCATCTGTCGCGTCATCCAATTAGCTGCTGACCAACGTGGCGGGGGGAGACAGCATCAGGCACTGTTCAAAGTCAGGATGGGCGGGGTTTGCCGAAATGCTACGTTGGCCTCGAATCTGTCACACAATTCAGTTTGAACGTTGAAACAACGCGTGTATAATACGAGAGTAAAGTCTGATAAGAATAAAAAATGGCAAATAGTAAGTGTAATTATTCTATGGCAGAACAAATGCTTATGCTTCCTAAATGCGGGCCAAGACAGTTGCTGACAGAAGATTATTTGAAGAGAAATTTCCAGGTGGCCGAGTGTCCCAACGCAATTTGTAAATTATTAGTGTCCACACATTTTAGACAAACTAAATGACAATATCCTTCAAGAGATCATTTTTATATTCTCACAATAATTGTGAAGGAAAATAATTTTATATGCAGATTCTAGAAATCCGTGGAAAATGAAGGCACGCAGTTCCAGCATCTCCTTACGTGACATTTTAAGTGCATTAGAATTTATTAGACCGTCAGTCTAGTGTTTCACCACTGTCTCTAGTGTAGCCGGCCGGCCGTAAGTTTATATCTTATCGGCCGATGCATTTCCCAGCGAACATTAATCATCAGATAATTGGAAACCCAGTCCAGTCAAAAATGCATAAAAATTCTGGTAGCCATTTTGTCGCATACCTTGCAGCAAACCATGAGAAATTTATCACCGCGTTTCCAATAATATTGGGAATTTATTTAAGGAGTGCTGTGTATAAGTTGTGATAAATTATAAAAATAACTCCATTAAATAACATTAAATTAGGTTCTTATTGAAAGACCATTACAGTTCAGCAGTTTTAAACATAGGACACAAAGATAAAAAGTTTTCATTTTAGTGTCGTCTCTGCGAAAAGTTACATATAAAGTAGTAGAGCGAGTCGTGTTCAATAATTGTAAATATAGACAGTTCCGTGTGTTAGCTAGTAGTAGCATTTCTTAGAGATGTAACGGGTGGCCACGAAGTAAGGAGCAATTGTGGATAAGGAACAAAAGACACTTAACTGACCTTATTAATTACTTTATTACCATTTTGCAACACTAAATAGTTGCACACATTTGCTTTATTGATTTTCTATATAGTGGTAAATTTGGGCACCATTCAAGTCAATGAAAGTTTGAAGTCTTAATTTGATTTTGTGCAGAAATCCATGGGAATTTGACTGATGAATTCCTCGCCAATAACTTGGCGCGGATGGTCCCCATTTTGAACGGCTTACTTGTGCATTTAATCCTTTAAATGCCCCCCCCCCCAAAAGAAGAAGACGCCTGCGGCAAGGTTTAAGCAAATTGAAGACATCTATCGAAATCAGATTGTTCGCTTCGGTCGACAAGGACACACTTCGATTTTTTTGAAGACTGGTTCCCTGACAGCCAATGTTGCGATTAAAGGTGCGAGAATGTGCTCATTCCTTAGCCATACGTACTTAATTCTGTGTGCATGAACTGACCTAGAGTGAGATTTTAAAAAACCCCACGGGGTGCACAAACCACAGTTTCGCCAACACTTGTGGGGAATCGGGGGTAAAACCATTTTAACAATGCTTTCCAATAAATAAGCTCGAAATGCTTTATACTGAAACCACACATTTATTCTAGTGTGCTGGTCAATTTCTTCTGGAGCCTTCGATATCGCCTACCTGTTAGCGTGTCCCACAATCTGGTCATCTGGCCACAATATTGACAACTGTGCTGTATTGTTGATGCATTTTTTTGACCAATGAGTATTCTCGTCAGACCAACAGCGAAGGTTATGACCATTGGCTATTGAATGTGACCAAATCGCTGAATAAAAATCCCCCTCTTTACATAATGCATGGTCCTGATGAGTTAAACGTAAGGATGTTCTTAAACATCTCAGTCATCAATTCAGGAAGTGAAACCCCCGACAAATTTGCTCTAAGGCCTATTCTTTCAAGTTTGAGGTATTTTATGTGCCGAAAATTTACTTCACGAGCCCACCGGCTTTACTTCCCTTCCAAAGGAAGTCATATTAGGATTTTACACCCTATTAAAACCCATCGATCCTGTCCGGGTTTGAACCCTGAAATACGCCACACAGGATATTTGCAGCACTTATTTGGCGAGTAGGCATCTGCATGCAGGTCACTATCACCGCACTCAAAACACTTTCATTTTCTTGGGTCCTGCCGGTCGATGAACTACTCCCCCTCTACGTCGCCTAAGGTTGTCGGTTTCCCGGAGCTTATTCCCCATACCTCACCGCCGCAGGATTATTTGGTCTGGAAAGCGGCCTGCGTGTATACGTCATTATGACACTGGCCCAATAGTAACTTGCTTGTCGTCGCGAAACGTTGTCATGTATCTTCACCATCACTAAACTTGCATGTCTATCTTGCATGTCATTTGTTTCCCTGCGAACGCTACTTATGTAAGCGTTTAACGTTCTTTAACGTTTGTGTAGAAAAACTGCTTTCGGTAGTGACAGAAAAATGCACACATTTCTTATAATCCAAAAATGAAAGTTTATTCAAAAGCTAAGTTTATCTGGACAATTCAACATACACTATACAAACAAGCCACATAGTTTCTGTTTAAAAAGACGATTGTAATGATCACAGTTCCTAAATTATTTTATTCCAAATAAGAAAATAATACGTAACGGATATTAGGAATCATATTCAACAAATGCAAATAAATTTCTGCAAAATATAAGGGGGGACAGCTTTACTGAATCACCTAGCATAAATGGACAGTTGCTTTTTAAAATGCTTAATCATTGGAACGGTTATTATAAACGGGGGGGGGATAAGAGTTTACTGGGGATTTAATTTGAATGGTCTTTGGTTCGAATTAGACGATTGTCTTCTAGAGTGGCCTCGGCTTTTGAAGTCGAGGATAGGAATCTCAGGGGAATATGGGCTGTTTTTGATGACGTAATGCCATTAGGGAGGGAAGGGGATTTTTCGCTGGAATAATACAAATTTCGGCTCAAGTTGGACATTTGATTTATTTGACAACTGCAGGATTTAGGAACATGTTGTGCTTCTGCCGTGTGGTTATAATTCTGGTCCTATGTGTACTGTATAATTTACCCTCGGGTTATAATTACCTGGCGTCATTCGTAGATCTATGGACATAATTTACTCCTTTAACTTTGATCCTTCAGTTAAAACTTTACCCAATTTTAAAATCCGAGTCACCTATAATTTCATGATAACACCTTATCACTCTGCCGTAAAGACTCTATGGTAGTATCAAATAGAAGGCTATAACCCTAGCGAAAACTCGGCGTTACTCTTAATATCACACTACTGACTCTCTCCGGTTACTCATATGTTTTGAATGACCTTGAGTGAGCGACTCAATTGACTGATTGATCCTGCTATTCCTGCCTAACTTACTTCTTATATTTGATATTACCAGTAAATCCATTATGTGTCTTCGCCTCGCCGCTCGTGAAAATTTATTTTCTTTAAATATTATTGAGCTTGGCTCACTTCTCGTTCGTATTGGATCACAATAAATATCGTTTATATTACATGCTCGCTTTTATTCGTTAGGTTTTGAAATATATTTATTGGTCGAACCAGCTCACTTACTTTCTAAAATAAACATTCCCATGCGGCGACTTTTGAATAGGGCAGATTCCATTACTCTTATAATTTTACCATAGATTCACATACTAAAGGTATGCGATAAGGCACGTTTCGGGCACATGAAACTTTCAGAAATAACTAAATGTTTTATTTCTTTTAAGACATCTATTTCCACATGCGGGGTTTCTTTTGATGATAAGTACTGTACTGATTGAAATCATATTTCTTGGCTTTCCATGTCGAGGCAATAAAAACATTTGCGGTCTGATGTTGGCAAGCCTTTATGGGTGGCTGACAATGGGAGGAAGGGGTCGTCCCTCTTTAACAAAGGAAGAGAGCCTTTAGAGGGAAACCGTATTGTCCTAAGACTTTCAGGCAGCAGAAGGCCAGCATGTCCGTCCCTTTCACAGAAATGTATCAAAGATTATATATATACACTGTTAATCACAGTATTACAGAAAGATAACTTGAATATTACTTATTAGACAAAAGGACATACCTATATACATACACTAACAATTATAGTATTAAATTCCTGATTCTAATTGTAATACTGAAACCCTTGATTATATGACACTCTTGGCCTTGTTAAACCATACCTGAAATTAAACTGCATTATTATAACTGGCATTAGAAGAAAGTATTATTAAAACAGGGGATTGTGAGATAACAATTCCTGCTTCATCATCTAGGTCTCATATTGTCGGTAGCAATGAACTTACAAATTCAAATTAAAGAGGCATTAATCTTCACTATGTTTACTTTGGATAGGTTTTTTTTTATTAACAAATAGGATAGGACATGCTTGGCAGGCAATCTCTACTACGTGTTGTGCGAGTCGTTCAACATTATGCACAAAATATCTGTTAAACCACACATATTTAAAGTACTTAATTTTGGAAATGCTTTCGAACTACGTTTAATGGTGTCTAATTGGCAGTGCAATATTATGGAAGATATCAATGACAAATTAATGGATGCTTTGCCATTTCCATTTATTCCGACGATTGCTAAGGCACCGTGTCCTGACGAAGCTGCTATTGTGTAATGTATCAGTTGTGACGTCCGTGCAATCGAAACCTGTGACGTCAGCAAGGGGCAGGTAGCCCATAGCTTGCTCGCTATTGTAGGCGGGTGAGAAAGGCTGTGGCGTACTGGTAAGATTTGTACTTGTCAATCATGCGTCACAACCGTTTAAGAACCGAAGGCGATCGTTTTATTTCTGTGAGCATGTTCTTTTTTTTTTTTCTTTTTTTTTTTTTTTTTTTTTTTTAAATCTAGCGCGGAAATTTTGCCCAAAGCTGATTGTGATGCTATGAAATTCTAAACAATTTTCCTTTCGCATGACAAGAACTATGGTTTTGATTTTAAATTTTAAAATAAACAGGGCTAAAAACTTGTTTTAAACATTTGCAAGTATCGAAAAAAGACCTTTTTAAAAGAAATAAGTTACTTCACTTATGTAGGCATGTTGCAACAGAATATGTAGTGCAGACTAGGAAAGTACCCTTTGACGTCTATATACTCGTGTATTTATATATATATGTAAAATTTGTTGCTCAGACAAAAAAGAGGTTTAGGCAGCGTTCCTCTTGTAATTACCACAAGTATGCTGCATCTCTTGATCAAAGTACTACGTGTTCACATAGTCAGGAGTTCCCACTCATTTTACTTCACTTTCTCGAACTTTACTGAAATTCTAGATTAAAAATAAATTAATACATCGACCGGCAGAAAAAATACGCCAAATTAGCTCCAAAACAGCATAATGAGAAACCTAATTTCTGTACAAAATCTACATACACTATCGCTTAATAATTTCAATCACCAGTTCATGCACATGAAATCGACATTAAAAAAAATTAGGTTAATTATTATAAAAATAAAAAATTACTAAGAAAATATCGCTTTGATTTACAATACCATATACTCTGTTGCTTTTATGAAGGAAAGAAAGAAAAAAAGGGGGGAAAAAAAACCTATAGCGTTAGAGAATAGAGAATATAAAGCAACAGTATGTTTTATTGACTTGGTCAAATGTACATATCCCCTTATGTATCATCATTACTGGTCCGTGTACTATTATCATCCATACAATGTGCATACGTCGCATGGTTATATAAATCTGTCTATTGGTTATAAATTTGTTAAAACTCAAACCTTACAAGTATAACAGATATAACAAATCGTAATATATTAAAAGAACTCAAGGAAAACATAGGAAATGAAATCAGAAACATTACAGTGGTCAAACTAAATCGTGTTAATCGGAATCTGTTAGGGAGGACATTTCCAGCATTTATTATAAGAGTTTATACACGTTTTAAAAGCAAAGTCTGTGTACAAGCGGCCAGCTGTGCCATTCCCAGCAGCTGAGGCTCAAAACCGTGCGAGTGGTTAGGGCGTATTCTGGAAGCCTTTTATTAATATTTCTAATTTTAAAGTTAACTTAAACTTCATGTGCTACATATCCGTATTTATTTAGCCTAGGGTTTAAAAATAAGTACGATTTTTAAACGAACAATTGTATGAAATCTGCAAATTATACATTTTCATCAAAACACAGGGTGACTGCATATCTGATCCTTTATTTCTTAAGTATTTTCACAATTCAATGTTTGAGTAGGTTTCAGGTTTTGATGAAAAACAGTGTCTAGAGGAATGAAATATATTTGATGCAGATATTGCATCACCTCCGCAATACAACGCTGATATACCCTAAATTAGTGTTAATATACTGACTGCTAACCAAAGGAAAAGTCACATTTTTAGGGCGGTGACCTCGTTTCTTCTTGTAAAAGTGTGATGTAGTAACCATACCTTACCTCCTAAACCCAAGATCGCGGGTTCAATCCCGGACAGGGTCGATGGATTTTTTCGGGCGTAGAAATCCTAAGTATTACTTCCTTCGGAAGGGAAGTAAAGCCGTGGGCCCCATCCTACATTTACGGCATGTTAAAGAACCTCCAGCCTGAAAGAAGAGGACTCTGAGCAAATTTTATCGGCCGTGATTCAGCATCCCTGATTTGAGTGGGATGCTGATGATCTGAGATGTTAAAGAGCGTCCGTAAATAAACGAAATCAACAAGTTTTTCTTAATAGATGTAATTAAAGAATAAGGTTACCGATTTAGCAGTTATTGTCCCAGTCGAAAATGTACTGCCAGTACCATTGCAACTATTTGAATGCGTTTCGAATCGTAACATTTTTCCACAAAGTAAAACCACGGTTTTGATGCATAAACGTGTTATATGGAAATCTCTGTCGCTTGGTTGGTAGGTGTGCTCGGAGGCAAGACAATGATGTTCTATAGAGTTGTAGAGCTGGCAAATAAGGAAATAAGGTTCCGGTGACACAGTTCCCTCTCTCTGTAAAACGTTATTGCCATCAGTCTAGAAAAGCTACGATAATGAAAGCGGAAATTATGCCACGTAATTGTCACTCACAGAACATAATATTGATGTTTCATGGTTTTGTCGCCCGTTTCACGGCAACTAGCGGGTCGGTAGTAAGAGCGGTGACTGGTTCAAGTTCTCGCAATGAAATTAAACATGTGCTTATGGCAGGAAATATTGGGAACATTGTTCTGGCATCTTTTTAGAAAGCAGTTGTTCACAATCATCTGTTCATCTTCCGAAATTGAGTCAATAAAGCATACAAAATCACTGTTGTTCACGAATTGATCTCTCTAACTTGGCTTTACAGAACGTTAATGATAAGAATAATTCATCCAGGCTTAATATTCTTTACTTACTGAGTATAGGTGGTCATGTTTGGAGGCGGAATAACAGACACTGAGCACAGCAAACCTGTGTATGGAGCCCAGTAAATGCATAGTGTAATAGAGCTAATCTTTTATGAGAATACCTTAAATGCAAAAACATACAGAATAACATACAACAATTTTTTAACAACTGGCTGATAATGAATGTCAATCTGGGTATTTCCAGTAAGACTGTGCTATTCAGGAAATTTGTGAATAAAGGATAATTAGTAGGGGATTATGGCTCACAAGGTCAAAATCTACCAGTATGGGTTTTATATTTAGGGAGGAAATTAAAAAAAAAATGTATGGACAAAGTCCGAAATGAAATAGAATATCTGAAATTGACTGAATTTTGGATTATGAATTGATGAGTGTATGTAATTTTTTAAAAGTTACCAAAATATATGCACGCAGCAAACATTTCCATCGTTTTCTGTCATGAGAATCGTTCTTATTTTTATTGTGGTTCTATGAACTTGAATCATTTGCGCGATACTCTTCGCCGAGAGTTACCGTTCAGACTGCTGTGAAACGGGTGACAAAATAATGAAAGTCCAATAGATGGTACAAGACAGAAGAAATGACAATTCATTTTATCAAATTTTGTGGCATAACTCCCCTTCTCAGTATATTAATTAATAAGCCCAATCAGTCCTAAATCCATAGGCGCCTAAATTACATTGCAGTAACCTGTTACAGGTGAGGAGACGTTTACTAAAAAAAATCAATCTAAGAAAATGTCCATTTTAGAGAAGTGAAACCGCAATTAACAAGAAGATACTTATATATAAAACATGGCGGAAGACAAAAAAAGCGTTCGGCTTAAAATAATTAAATAGCGAAGTCCATGCACATTAGCCTTTGAATTTCGTACGCTAGTGAACATTTTATACATGAAAAAAGAAGAATTTTGTCTGGTTGAACAACTATTTCATAAGAAAGAGCTGAGGGCCTTTTTTCCCGACGGCACCTACTGGTGTTACATCTGTTCTGGAATTCAATATCCTCGTCATATACCGTCCCTTGAGGTTAATGACGTAATTCTGGACGCAGGGAAAAAGAGGGAGAGAGAGGGCGGGAGAGAGAGCGGAAAAAAGGAAAAAGAAAAGTGAAACACCTGCAAGACATATGCTTAGCATACAAAACTTGATGACCGGGACTTAATTTTTCAATACAATAGCGCCTCATTCCGCTACGCAATCTGAGTGTGTATACACTTGTAGAAACCGAATGAACTTCAGTGGACGCTCAATTCCCGTTAAAGCTCCCTGATTCAGTCAATTAAGCGTTTGCAGTTGTGTTTATCACGCAAAGCGTTACAGTTCCATTTCTGTAGAAAAGTGAATGTTAGACTTTTAATTATATATTTGTGTATTGTGGAATATGCCGAAAGCGAGATATACGCTAGAACTATATATAAAATTGATAAAAATAAACCGTACTATTACTGTAGCAGAAAATTTCGTGCTGAATTTCCAGGAGTAGTATCTTTGCAAGAAATGCAAGTTGCAGATTGGTGAACAAAGTTCGAAACCAAGGCGGAAGAGAGAGAGATAAAAAGGCGGCTCCTAACAAAGGAGAACCTTGATAATATAACCTACTGACTAGAAATCTCTCGTCGAAAGTCTTTCAATATGATTAGCCCAAGAAACTGGTATACCTGACGCAGTACGTATGAACCCACTGAGCTTCTGTAACTCCATCTATATATAATCCCTGCTGTTCCTGAAATAAAACGTGCGGAGGTGCTGAAACAAATATCCAGAAAGCTATTTACAATATTCGGGAGGATGAATTGGAAATACTTCGAGCATCTACTATGATGACCAGTAAAAGAATAAACCAGTTACTACTAATAAATAATGAAAGAAACAATAAATGAGCGATATGATTTCCGTCGAAAAGTGGCGTGGCCGTTGCGCAGGTACTTCGCGTCTGCAAAATTAATTAGCTAATGCATAGGAAAATGTGAACTCCTTTCTCATAGTATCGGTGTGTTATAAGTTTAAACTGGTGAAAAATGACCACCAGGCCTCAATATAACCTGTCTCCCGCGACACGGGGTTTTTCTTATGAGAGAGCCCTTCCTTACTCGTTTGCGACACCGTGGACGGGGTACCAAGCCTGCTTGCTTACTTGTTGACCTTGCTGACTATTACTAAGCTCTAGCACCCCTATGATAATAGAAAACTAGAGAGTTGGCAGCACATTGCACTCAGAGAGGAGAACAGACCACCTTTGAATATGGCGCCAACTTCATCGCCAAATCTGAGGCAGCACAGATATCAGCAATAGGAATGAATACCTTTTAGACTTTCTGCTCTCTAGCAATCTGTATACACTCAATATCCGTAACGAGCCTACCTTTGCCAATAGCATAAGACAGGAAGTTAGTTGCATTACTTTTTGCACGGAGTATATTACTATACAGATTACCGAATGGAGGATCTTAGATGAACGGACCACAACTATATATAATTTAACGATAATGTAGTTAAAAGAACTAGTCTCTATAGGAATTCCAGGAGAATCTCATGGGAGCCCTGTATGCAGGATATTTAAGGTAGGAATAGGCAGATTGATAGGATCTTTTGGTGATATTGACAAGATCGTCTATTCTATCCAATAGGCTGTACTTCACAGTTATCAGGATAATTTCCATTCACTCAAGAATAAAATTCAAAAAGTGTCATAATGGACTGAAGACCGGGTAGAATAAGACATCTCTTTAATAAAGCAAAAAGAACCGGAGACTGGAGGAAATGCCACATAGCCCTCACAGATTACAACCAAAGTGTGAGTAAGGCAATAAGATCTTTTTGGCAAGCCAGGAAATGTCTGGCTTTTCAGAAGCAGCCAAGTTATAGAGAGCAATGACCCACAAACCAACAAATCTGTGGGAACAATATGTAACCTACGGGAAAAGTTACGTGCTCGGCTGAAGAAATACCCAAGTTCTCTTTGAGGTAGTGCACTTCTCCGGGTGCATATATGATGACAAGACCTGTGAACCCATGGGCCATTGCGAACACTCTAGACCAAGATCATGAGATCACTGGGAACTTGTACATCAAGTTGTCACAACTCATAATGTTAAATGGGCAGTTGAAAAATGTAGCCCATTTAAGTCGCCAGGTGGAGACGTATCTTTCCTACATTATTACAGAAAGGAACTGACTCGCCTTATATCCTTCTCTGCAACTGCTTTCGGGCCAGTATAGTCTTTAGTTATATTCCCTAGGCCTGGAGAGTACCAGAGTAATTTTTATTTCTAAGAGAGACGTAATAATTACACCTTGCTAAGGCTTATCGACCGATCAGTCGCACCGTTCCTTTTGAAGACTTTGGAAAAACTGATAGAAATATATATTCGAAGAATGGTACTCTTAGATACTCCTCTCCATCGAAATCAACATGTCTACCAACCATCTATCTAAGTCCTGTATAACAGCGCTACACTGTTTAGTTAGCAGACAAGGAAGGAAATAGCCCTAGAGGCCCACCTACACATGGAAGATGCTTTTGATAACATCTCTTAAATGCGTACGGTTATGGCTGCACTGAAATATGGAGTCAATGACATTCTTTGCAGGTGGGTAAGCTCCAAGCTCTGGAGCAGGAACATTCTGTTCTTCTTCTTGGGGAAATGATAAGGATCATCATGCGGAGTTCTCCACAGGGAGACTTCTCTCTCCTCTCTCTTCAGAAGTCTCGTGGTGGACGATCTGCTTAAAGATATGACACAGGAGGCATATTATATAGAAGGTTATGCAGATGAAATAGTACTGTTTACTTTTGGGAAAATTCCCAATCCAGTCTCAAATACAATGAACTGTAGGCTGAGAAAATTTTATAGCTAGCGCATGCAAGAGGGCCTGTCTATCAATCCTAGCAAAATAGTTGTTGCTCCTTTTACTAACTGGAGAGAACTTAAAAAGCCTCTGAAATTTAAATTTAGGCACTTCAATCCTGGAATATTCTGAGTCAGTTAAATATCTAGGTCTACACTGGATAAGAGACCTTGAATGATCATATGGACAACATTCTCCGTAGCGCCATGTAGTCTCTTGTAATCATCAACGCACTAACGGAACAACTTGGGATCTAAAGCCATACACAGCAGTGGCTGTACGTTGCAATGATCAGGTGCCCGATATCTTACGGCACCACTGTCTGGTAACGGAAAACATTACAAACTACTACAGCAGCTAAGTTTACCAAGCTTTAGTCGGTCCTTGGGTGTAGTGGTTACCATACTTGCCTCCTACGCCCAAAACTCGGGTTCGAACACGGGCAGGATCGATGGATTTTTTCGGGCGTAAAAATCGCAAGTATGGCTTCCTTCGGAAGGGAAGTAAAGCCGTGGGTCCCCTGTCGTACATTTACGGCACGAAAAAGAACCTCAAGCTTGAAAGAGAGGCCTCTGAGCAAAATTTGTCGGCCGTTTCACGCCCTGAGTTGAATGGGACGCTGATGACCTGAGATGTTAAAGAGCGTCCATAAATAAATCAATCAAAAAAAAAAAAAAAAAAAAACAAGCTAAAGATATTAGCATGCCTATGAGTTACGGGGGCCTTCAGAAGTACTCCATTAACCTGGAGACGCTTATAGGTCTCCCTCCCATGGACATTTACTTACAAGCGAAAGCTAGGCTTACTGCATACCACTTGGTGTAGACAGGGATTTGGAGAAGAAGCTGTGTAACAACTGGACACAACTCCATTCTAAATGTCCTGGATATTCCAGTACTGAGCATGAGGTCCAATCTCATGAACACTCAACATTGTTCTCTTCCTCTATTTGAGGTAGCTTTCGGATCTCTAGAAGACTGGATGGAAAGTATCATGCCGAGAAAAGCTGTGACCAACTCGTGTGGTTCAACGATGGATTCCGTATAGGAACACAATACGATGCAGGCATATATGACCCATTTCCAAGGACAAATATCGGTGTAAGTCTTGGGAAAATTGCACAGCAGAAATGTTTGCTATCCAGAACTGTGCTCTTAGGGGACTTACGATGGTAAACGAATTCTCGTCCTCACAGAATCATTTCTTTCGGACAACGTAAAATCTAAACTGGTATGGAAATGCCAAAATATCCTGCCCTCGTATCTAGCAACAGGCTTCAACTGCGGTGGGTGCCGGGGCATTGGGGCGTTTATGAAAATGAAAAATCAGATCAGTTGGCAGATTTTTTGGCGGTGAACCCACGGTTGGAATCAGTACATGTACTGCTAAGAACGCGGTAAAAAACATGGATTGAGCAAAAAGCACCAACTTAGGTGGCAAATCGATTCTTGAGAAAAACAAGCTAGGAAATTAGTCCTAAGCCCAAGCAACGCTATTTTCTCATCTCTCCTAAAATTAGACAGGGAAAGTAGTTGCGTTAATTATTAAACATGATCACTATAGCAAACATGTATGTAAAGTGGGACTCTAAAAAAATGAACATATTTGTATAATGTACAAACATCATGAGGCGATTGCCTCGCACATTCCTTAATTGTCCATCCCTGGTATTTAAAAAAAAAAAAAAAAAAAAAAAAATCTATAGCCAGGAAAAACCTGGGAAACGACGCTGACATTGGAACCAAAATACTACAACTTTTTCAAGGAACAGATTTTGGGGAAAGAGTAAAGCGTCTCTTCCTATGGTGTTGCACAATAAGCCTTTTAGGCTGACGTACTGGAGTCGACAAAAGTCCAACAAACTCGCTTTATCTAATCTAATCTACCCTCCCGACATCCACAGAGATCCGGCTAAGAAGCGGCGCGCTCGCCCATAGTCAAAACACTCCGGTGGAAAGCAAAACTGATCGCAGTGTTTGAGAACACATAAGTTGAGGCGTTTATTAAAAACATCAGACAATTTATTAGTAAACTTTCCTTTATGAATAGGAGTTCTTGCCAATGCTTAGGGAAGTGTCTAATTCTAACATGTTTTTTTGTGATTCCATTGAGATTAACTGAGTTTACCGCCTAGAGTCTGCACATTATTGTGTAATCTACATGTATTGTTGTAGAGCATATTCGAAACTAATAAACTCCATTATCAAGCGTTACTTTTGATTCACTAACTCACCTTCATTGCAAAATACAATTGATCCCACGGATCTACCGTGTTTTGAACAGATAAATATTCATAATCAAATGTTTCGTAAGTTATCTGAAAGATACATTGGCTAATACTTGTCAAATACCTAAAGATTTGTTCATAATTTACAGGTGTCTTGTTTGCATTTAAACAACAACACTTATATTACAACTTTATAAAAAAACGGATTAAATAGCACATTTGAAAAGAAGAAATATTAAAGATTTGGTATTTAATTTATTTATTACCTATGTCTAATAACTCATATCAAAACTGAGATGTTAAAATCATTTAAAGATAGGTGCAAAAATAATGAGAGTAACCAAGATCCCAACTATTCCCATCCGTTTAATTCTTAAGATTTACAAACATATCTCATTGCACTAAGGTAACGTGAACGATGCATAATGGCTGTACATCCTGCAATTTGCGGTTAATGCGATTATTCAAAAATATGAAAAGAGCTCAGTGGCAAATATTCAGCTGCAACCACAACGCTTCCAGGAGGGAATGTAAAAAAACTACTCATTTGGCTCCTATGCTTTCAACCCGGTCAAACAGCCTCAACGACCAACCTTCAACGAACTTATAGCTCTGTTGTCAGGCCTACATTATCAGCAGCCAGCACCTACAACGCTTTTTTAAAGAATTGCAGCTACCACGAGTTCAATGCGGTAATGCCATTCTTGGCAAACAGAAAATGCGAAGCAATTATCGATAAACATTTTTACACGAGAGATGTCCAACACTAGGAACGTTAGTTGCGGGGTGTATTGAAGTTTGTTAACAATATGTCATTCCAATGCAATTTTTTAACAAAGTTCGGTTTTTAATTTGTTTACATAAGTAGCTACTGGCATTTAGAATACTACTTTAGTGGTATTTATGAAAAACAGCAGTGTCCAGCCACTCAGCACCTGTGCTCTCTCGCGAAGTGTCAGCAGTACTCGTTAACAATTAGCTCACACAAACCGTAAGAGAACTCAATTATACGGCATGACTCCATGCTATTAAAAGAACAAAATGTTCTAGTACTATTTTCGCCGTTGATATGTTGTTTGGAAAACAAAAAACAAAAACAAAAAAGTCTGCATTATTATTATTATTATTATTATTATTATTATTATTATTATTATTATTATTATTATTATTATTATTATTATTATTAATATAGTGAAGGTTAGGAAAAGGAGTAAAGTAAGTTCGTGAGGTTCCGCTTTAGTGTTTAGCGCCCTTTTTAATTGCTGAGGCACCACAGGCGATGGACACTGACGATGCTTGATATGAAATGATATATTGTGAAAGGATTTATTTTTAAGGAAAGATACGTTCCAGGCCTAGGTTTATGATACCTCCCTGACATTTGCCATTTATGACTGAGGAAAACTTGGGAAAAAACTTCAGCCAGGGAGGACGGACCTGGCGGGATTTGAACTCCAGACCTCCCGCTCACGAGTCTGCGGGGTGGAGTACCGGGAGCCAAGCATGACAGTAGCCCTGATTGGTCCCCCGGGGAATTAAAGGCAGTAGGTGGGGGATTTATTTAATCATTAATTAAAATGCATGTTTTTTTAAAAAAAAAGATTCACTGCTGGCGTGTTTTCAGGCAATCCTCGCGGAAGGCCTGAAGTTTTACTCTGCGTTCTGGTTGAACGGAGTAGGAGGAAGATGTACTGATATGTGAACCGTCAGTGTTCTGCCGTGGTGCAACGTGTCAGGATGTAATGTTGCTGTGAGTAATCGTAGCGTTTTGGCTATGTCGCCAATTTGGCCGAAGTGTTATATAACAAATTATATATGAAGAAGTCACTCAAATTTCAGTAGTTTTATTCCACTTACTTGGGCATGTTTCAAGGGCAAATTTCCTTCATCGTCAGCACGGTTCCACTGTCAGTTTTCCAACGTGGTATTAAGATGTCCCTCTTTGGATTTTATAAACTTTTTGATGAGGTTGCTGTTATTTGCAAGATCAAAATGAACTAAATTTTCTTTGTTTTCGTTCAAGAATATATTTTCCCACACCGATAATTCTATCGGTTTTTGAACCAATGGTTTTTTTTTTTTTTTTTGCCAAAAATGGTATGATACTGCTGATTTTTCCGTGTGTTTATATTTTACACTTCTCATGTGATCCTTAAACCGTATGGTAATGTTCCTTTTTGTTTTACCTATATATTTATTATTGCAGTCTTTGCAACTGATTTCATAAATGCCTGATTGTTCTGCTAGCGGCATTTTGTCCTTTGTGTTGGTTTTTAGCAGGTTTTTCAAATTACATTTATTCACTGGAGCGAAAATATAGTTGGCTCCTTTAAAACTCTTTTGAAATTTTTGGTGTACCCATGGATGGAATGTAAATTTTTTATATATCTGCTCTCCTTTGTAACCTTTCAGTGGGGTGATTTCTTTTATTTGTTTTTGTTTTTTGAATTTTCTATCTTTTTCTTGACCAGATCTGTTGTGTAGCCATTTTTCTATGCCATATCCATGCTTTTTGGTACTCTAATTTGTATTCTCTCTCATTTATTGGTAGGTTTGTTATTCTGAATGTGAGGCTATTGATTATAGCTAGTTTATGTTGTTTTGGATTGTAGCTGTTGCTTTTTACATAATTATCCATGTGGGTATCTTTCCTGAATATGCCAAATTCCAGTATGTTATAATTTTTTTATAATTTTTTATATCCAGGAAAGGAAGAACCTTGTTGTTCTCCATTTCTATTGTGAATTTTATGTTGCTGCTCATCAAAAAGTTTATAAAATCCAAAGAGCGACACCTTAATACCACATTGGAAAACTGACAGTGGAATAAAACTATTGAAATATGAGCGACTTCTTCAAAAATAATTTGTTATATGATACTATATTTCACTGTTAAAATCCCAAATTATTCAAATTTATGTCCAAGTGTTGTTCCGTTGCTTGTTCTGTTGCCTCTCGCAGTTGACTTGTGGTTGTCTTATGCTGGTAAGCAACCTGCCGTAGTTGCTCTTGGCTGTTTGATTATGCGCTGTAGAATGTTAATACATGATAATTCCCTCATTCCGATTATAATAATAGAATCACGCAGAAATAAAACAAATAATGTCCTTGGTCTTGTTTTTCATAGTTAGAAGAGTTTTGACGTAAATTCACCTGAAAACTTCATGTGAATCATTTGCGTTCGTAAAAATAGATTTGCCATCAATATCAAGTTGTCATAGCGTTGATGTTAACAAGTATTGAAAAAAAAAAAAAAAAAAAAAAAGTGAGCAACGCTATGAATTTGTTTTACCAGAAAACACATACTATCTGCAATTAGTGCATTCTATATTTTTAAGTTAACCACGTGCAATATTAAGCAGCGTTTCCATATGTTTTCAGATAAAATATTTAATTTCTCGAAAAGAGATGTAGATAAAGGTATTTAGACATTTTTGTTCCCTTTTCATTCTCTGCCTAGATTTTTACTCCGATAAAACAAGTGAACAATTAAAATAGCAGACCCTCATATTTCTTTCCAAAATGAATGCTATCTGATGAAAGACGTTAATGTACTTACGGGCATGGGAATTATACATCTTAGTAAATAAGTTTCAGGAGACTGATAGTGTAATAAGTTGATAAACGACAGACGTAACAGTTAGTACTCGTGATACTATGGTTGACAATTTTAGGTTGGAAACTTCCACTCTCGGTTGTTCTTGCGTCACTAACTGTTATCTCCTTATAATTCTCGTTCAAACACAAGGTGGCTTGATGTGTATAAGAGGTGGGCTCGTTGCATTAATGCAGTGTTTTCTCAAACTATTTTCAAATGGAGACTACTTTTTTAAGCAAAAAGGTTGTGCGAGCCATCCTACTTCTGCCTCGTTCAAAAGAAATTTTATCACATGATTTCAATATATATATAAAGGGACATTACATCTCGAAATGAACAACAGCTTTAAACATTAACTTCATATATTACAAAAGTCAATGTTTTTAATACATGAAACATAGAGAGGCAATTTTTTTAAAACATGAAACCCTCTTCTCAGTGCATTGCGTCATAATAAAGGTTAAATTTTGTCATTTTAAGAAAATTTCCCATTTAAAAAATTAAATATATCTGGAACTATGCGCTGTAGAAACACCTCCTTTTTGAAACCTTTTAGTGTGTTA
The DNA here is from genome assembly GCA_030762175.1 of Metallyticus violacea. Lineage (NCBI taxonomy): Eukaryota > Metazoa > Arthropoda > Insecta > Mantodea > Metallyticidae > Metallyticus > Metallyticus violacea. Next base: position 274,752,399 of record CM060846.1, on the reverse strand, counting down.
CAACCAATATTTATTTAAGAAAGGGTTGTTTCATTATATATATATATATATATATATATATATATATTAAGGAGCTGCATTTACTTTAAAATATTGAAAACAAGCTAAAATGTTGTATTTTAAAAATGGAACAATTGTCAGTTTTCAAAAATATGGTCCTGTATCAGAAATAGCTTCTAGGAATTAAAACATCTTATAAGAATTAATTTTTACCCGCGGAGGATGATTGTTGGAGTACATATAGCACATTTGTACGTGCACTCCGCTGCACGAGCGAACCGCCACGGGTAACCGAGGTTGTTAGGGCGTGGACTCGTGTGCGGGAGAACTGGGGTTCGATTACCGCCAGGACTACCTTTCTCAGTCCTCATAAATGGCAAATGACAGGGAGGTACTCTAAATTAAACCTGGAAAGCTCCCTTCTTTAAAATAAATACACCTTTCCATTTTACCTAATGCTCATCAGTGTTGCCTCAGCAGATTACGGGCGTAAATACCTAGGCAAGCGACAGCGATTTGAAACAAATCCCGCTTCGTTCAGTAATCTGAAAAGTGCAACCTTGTTCTAATATATAAACTGTTGGTGATAAACTATCCATATTGTGCATGAAGGCTATTCTCTTCCGTCTGTATAAGTCCATACCGTTTCGATTAAATATCAACATTGGAGTTTTGCTGTCCGATTTCACATGCGTTAGAATATAAATCCCTTCGTTTTATATTAGCATTAATGGCTAGAAGGACATAGAAGTTTCAATGTTGTAATGAAACAACGTACACTTTTTTATTTTTCTCAGCTATACAGAGCGATCCGCAACTCATTTTAAATTGATTTTTTTCCCCATTTTTGTCGGGCGATTCTAGAGGACCACTTGTGATCCGCAGACCAAAGCTTCAGAAACGCCGCATGTATTGTGAACGGTATTAGCTCTGTTTAAGTATTCTAAACCACAAAGAGAAAATTACGATGGCATTACAATCTTAATGAACTACTGGAAATGAAATAAAAACGCCATACAACAGTGAATTATTGTTGGCAGCTGCAGCCAGTAGTGCTGAAATTCTCAGCAGGTGCCAAAAAGCATTTGGAAATCCAAAAGCGACAATTTTGCTCCTAATACAGCTTGTATTTGATAATGTCCTGCAGAATCTCTGCCAAGAGCTGAACAACGTGCAGCAAACAATGCTCACCTGCAATTTTAAATCGGCAAGGCAGTTGAAAATAAAGTACCTCACTCAATTTTCACCAGAGGGATGATCCGCCGTATTGATCAACATTGTATTCCTAAATGTTAAAAGAAACCGCCCTTTTACGTGAGGTTCAATCGCCGCCCTCAATCTCGTCATCAATATTTCCTGTTTATTTTTCTTTCTCCACTTCCTATTCATTCTGCACAGTTAAAAAATACTAATGGGTAGAGTGTGTATTCAACTCCATTTGGATATATCATTGCTGACATATTTATTTTATCGCAATGCTCCAAGCAGACACACTCATATTCTTATTTGTTTTGATCTATGACAATGAAACTCTTAGCATTGCACTTATATATTAGAGTTGCCCAGCAGGTAGCTCCCATGGTTGTTTTTTCTGGCACTCGAGGAGAGTAGTTTGTTATTTCCTTAAAAAGTGAGTTTAATCAAATAGAGTACCTACGTACTAAGTTGAAGAAGTAAGCAAGAAACAGAAAGGCAAGATTCAGGCCAAACTTCTTTTTTCGTCCGTTGTTCCGATTCCAAGAAAACTGTACATCTTTGCATTGTGTTAACAACAAAGTAATTCCAGTGCAAGGTCGCTCCAGCACCAAGATGCATGTTCACAGATGGCGAAAGCTTGATAACGCATAACGGGACTAGCAATTACAGCTATTTCCAATTTCTTTCCTTGTGTCTTCGGTTCTTCCGCATGTGTCAGTCGTGAGTTAGCATAGCATGATGAACATAACCGTGTAAAATTGACTTAATTTTCTTTGATCATAAGTTTAAGTACTTTCAGGCAATGTTATGTATATAATTAAACATTAAAATTAAATATAAATTAACTCTTGAAACAGTGTAGGCAATAATAACAAAAACTACAGATACAGTAATAGATAAAACACTGAAATAATTACACATATATCGCAAATTTTCAGTGCTGTATGTATTTCTTTTAGTTCTAGCTATACACACTTTAATGATTATACTTTTAACACCGCAGTAATAGTTTTCGGCATAATAATAATAATAATAAAAATAATAATAATAATAATAATAATAATAATAATAATATAAAACTTATAAATTAAATTTTATTTTTAAAGTAGACTATTTTTACGTGTATTCAATATTCTAAGTGAACGAATTTCTTTAAAATATGCGTAATGAAATAAAAATCCCTTAGTTAAAGAAATATTTCTTATATACCATTAAGAAAATTTCAAATAGAAGTTGTATACTTTTTAATGTGTGTTTCTGCAGTGCATAGTTCCAGATATATTTATTTTCAAGAGGCATTATACGCTAACAATTTATGCAGAACATGAAACTCCTGTTCCCAGTACATTTTGTTATATTAAATGTTAAACATGTGGCATTATTCTCCCAACATTAATCCATAGTGAATCACAGGAACTTCGGCAGATGACCTGCTGCTTTCATCATAAAATTCATGTGCAAGAGCAGGTCCCTAATAAAATCGCATATGCGTACAAAAATTCTAAAACAACCTCACTTTAGAGCAATGTGAGACTTGTAGCAAAGGAGTCTCGCGTTTTATCGTTTCAGGGTGCAAAGAAAAAGTCAATGTCAGACATAACACTTCCCCGGAATCCATCCAAACTTGCAGTAAACGCGTAGTATGCCCTTCACTAACACAATGACGTTTACATAGGTAATGCGGTAGCTCATATATCATTTGCCACGGTGACATGCGTCATCCACTTACTCCACATGCAGGTGACATATAGCTCTGGGGAATTAACAACTTTGTGTCTGGCTGAAACCAGAAAGCATATCAGCTAAGATGCCATGTATGTTATCTAGCTCAGGACCAATTGATAACGAAAGATACCATAACTATCCCATGTTCTCTTGCAATCTCGTTAGCAATTTACTCAAGTTGAGATATTGGCTTCAAATTAATTAATTTGAATAATTTGAATAGATCTTCTGTATTCAATGTTGCTTTTCAATAACAATACAACTAAATTTGATATGGAAAATGTTATGCAATATTTCTAATAGCAAATGTGCCCAAGATCCCTTCAAAAAATCAAAATGATCGTATTAACTTTTATAATGTCAATTTCACATATATTCCTCCGTCACATTCTGCGTGTCTAAATTTAAAACCTTTTCACTTTTTAATAAAAAATTTCTACTCGTTTAGACTCGAACCCCTTATAGTAGTTACATTTCTTTCCCCTCTTGAAAACTATTGGAAACGTTATTGTAATTTTCTGGACTACACGCTCATCAATATATGAATACGCTAAGAAACCTCATATATATTCTGATAAAAACAATGCCTTACAACTGTTAGGCAACTCTCTTTCAACTGTTTGTTGACTGCTTGAAATGTTTGTTCAATGGCCGAAATTATGGGCCCTGTAATAAACGTAATGTCTAGACATGTTTTTAACGAACATTACAATATATATAAAAAACTTAATTCAGCATAATATTAAACAAAATATTGTACGGAACTATCTTCTTCTGTCATTTATAAGAGTTTTGAGTTTTTGTATTCTCTCTTAACAAACATTTTTTACATTATCTCTAAATAATTATTGCTCATCAAATTTACTACTGCTCAGATATATCTGCCGATGAATAATATAAAACGAAAACTAAATGCAATGAAAAGGTTACATGAAAACGCGTATAAGTTAGATTCTGGCAGTGATATAGATGTGACAATCGCCTAGCGCAAATCTGTATTCATTTCGGTGCAAAATTTTGGTGGAACGACCTTCATATTCATTTTGGACTACATTCGCGCCTCCATGAAAGAACTTTACACAAAAGGTTTCAGTCAGTTTGAATCTGACATTGATATGTAATAAAAGAAAGCAGTTAATACTAAACAATTACCTACGACTGAACTAGCAACCCAAGAGCTACGCTTTTGAACATCCCAGATCATGAGCGTCCCATTCAATTCAGGGCGTAAAAAGGTCGACATATTTTGCTCAGAAGTCTCTTCTTTCAAGCTTGAGTTTTTTCACGTGCCATAAATTTACGATACGGGTCTCACGGCCTCCCTTCGAAGGAAGCTATAATTAGAATTCTTACGTCCGGAAAAAAAATCGCCCTTGGGCGGAATTAAAACCGCGATCTTTGACCTAAGAGGAAAATATGGTTACCACCAGACAATCAGCACCGACGGGGGCTCCGAAAATATGTACTAAATGGATAAGGCATGGGATGGTGTAAATAAAAGCAAGCAGTTGCTCATCTCATTCAATTCAAGCATTTGCTCGGTTTCGTATAAATAAAAAGTTTTATCTACAATCTCGCGAGCAACTGCTTATTTATCTTCATCGCTGAGCAGCTGCTCGCGATTTGGTATAAATAAAACCAAGCCCTTGATCGTTTTTAGTAAGCAATTGCTTGCTATTTGGTGAGGCACTCCGTAGGTAACTCATCTCAACTGCAGTTTAGTACTTTGGCGGAGCTCATGAAGGTAGCTCCGAGCGGAAAATGACATTTTATACAAGCAGCAGGGACTCGGATTATACCATTTTAAAAGAGAAAATGTAGAATGCCTTGAGCAACACTTTCTTTCGGAGGCACATGAAACACAAGGTGGAGCTCTTAACAATGCTGAAAAGATACGGATTTTTTTAAGATATATAGAAGATCCTGGGTTTCAAGCTGGTGTTCTGAGGTTCTTGGCGTTACACAGGCTATGATTCAAATCATTCTGGGAAGTTGCTAACGCAATCAAGGAGAAAGCAAGTGATTGGGTACAGTTTCCTACAACTGCTGCTGCTCTTCAGGAAGCCAATCCGGGGTGGTCAGAACGACATGATTTCCCTAATGCAATTGGTGCAATGGATTGGAATCATATTTTAATTAGGAAACCAAATAAACATGGCGATTAGTACACCAACAGCAAAGGAGTACCCAGCATCAATGTGCAGGCTACGTGCAGCACAAATGAAAGATTCACGAGTGTTATTGCCAAATAGGCTGGATCTGTGCACGATTCTCGAATACGGAAAAATTCAGGTGCTTACACAGCGATGGCCAGTAATTCTGCCATACACTGCTTCTAGCTGATTCAAGTTCTGGTATAGTACCATGGTTGATGATCTCTTATCAAAATCCTACTTCTCCAGAACAGAGAGTATACAAAGGAGCGGATAATTATTGAACGATGTTTCGATGAAGTTAAACAGCGGTTCCCGATTATACAAAATAAGATAAGATTATCTATCCAGAAAACATCCTCCGTAATAATGTGCTGTATGACAATGCATAATGTGGCCAAATATCTGAAAAAGGAGGACTTAGACATACCTCAACTACAGGCTGTTGAAGAACCAGAAGCAATCCGCATTAGGAGAGAGGACAGCAGAGAAAGGATGAAATCAAAAGAATTCATTTGACGTAACTCTTCTAATCACTCTATTTATAACTCAAATTTCATGAGGCTATGTTCCATTTTATAAATTTCATCACTGCAGTGCGAACATGTGTTCCTTTGTCACTGTTCTTGGGGAATAAATATATCTTCGTAGATATTGAAAAGAGCGAATAAGTGAAAACAGAAAAGTAGGGGTATAGACAAACAATTGATACAAAATATAAGATTGCAAAAAATAATTTTAATTAGGTACCTAAAATTTCAAGTTTACAAGAATAATAAATAACTAATTATCTATAATTAACAGAATTTATTAAATAGCCCTAAAAATTCCTAACAACTAAAAGCAAATCTCAAATTTTTTGGCCTCTTTTCTTTCTACAGTTGTAATGCTTCTTTTGCAAGCTTTAGCACTTCAACTTTCAGCTTGTCCTTTTCCTCTTTGTTTTGTTTCCTTCTTCTTTCTGCTTAAGCACTGGCAGTTGTTGAGTAGAGCTAACCTCTGTAGTTCATCATTGGGATCATCTAATTTCCACTTTCCTGCAGATCTGTGCTGTGCCCTATGGGCCGCCGAGTCCGCATCATCAGCAGTTAGCATCCCACCTTCAACACTTGGAACGGGCTACAGGAATTTAGTTGCTGTCGAGGTTGAAGTCATTGGTTCGAAATCGACCTGTAGACACTTTTTTTTTTGAATGGTGTTAACGCCCGTTTTTACTACTGCGGCACCACAGGCGGTGAACACTGGTGATACATAAAATGAAATGATAAATTGGGAAAGGGTTTTTTTCTAGGCCTAAGTTTAGGATACCTCCCCGGCATTTGCCAGTCATGAGGACTGAGGAAAACCTGGAATAAACTTCAGTCAGGGAGGACGGTCCTGGTGGGATTTGAACTCCAGACCTCCCGCTCAAAAGTCCGTGCCTTTACGACCTCGGCCACCCGTGGCGGTATAGCCATCCTGGAAAGAATAGAAGTGTATAAAATATTTTTTACAGCAGAATGTAATAGATTAACGTTAAATTCATGAAAATAACGTGTAGTAATTCTTACCAGTCATTTTTGTTATAGATGGATTTGACCCCGCCTGAAGGATATCCAGGATTTCCTCTTCTCATTCCTTTAAAACGACTGGCTTATTGCCAGTTCGTTTCAGATCACTTTTGAACTTTATTCTGGTTTTGATGTTGCTTTTTTATTATTATTTGACATTCAGTGACAGGAGTTCAAAACTTTTCCTATTGTTGCTTTACTACAGCTACCGCTAATTTTTTTCTTAGTTTACTTTCCGGTAACTGGTTTAATTAAAATATCTTTATTGGCCTTTAACAGGTCAACAAAGCGTGAAGTGAGCACATTGCTTTCTTCAACCATGGTGAATGAAATGTAAATGCAATACTAAGCTTTCCTCTTGGAGAAGTGTTTGTTGCTGGCTAATTTTATGTGTTCTCGTGTGCAAGCACATTCCTGGGTGATTTCATCTTCCCTGGATACGACAACAGAATGTGAGTGACGTAACAGCAGTCCGTTCTCATTACCGGAAGGCTGGTACATAAACTAAGCAATACACGAATGATGCGGAGCAGGATGCTCGTACACATTAAAACCGGATAATAACTAAAGAATTTCCTATAAAACCGACCATAATTTAACCTTCAACGAAACGAACCTCTTGTTTCCTATTCATAATAACACTTATAACATTTTGGAATTACTTAGTTTTATATAGATTTTAATTGCCTAATTGCAGAGGAAAAGGATAAAATGATGTAAAAATGCAAGTACTAATAATCCACTTTCCATATATCATTTGGTAAATGACAAGGTTCTTAATAATATCAAATTTAAGAAATCAGAACTTGAATGTAGGAAGGGGATGAACGCCATCTTTATAAAGTCGGACAAATCTGAATTTTTAGTTAGTAATTTGCCAAACCTTTAACTTTATTTCTGTTATTTAAAATCTGTATCTCCATTTAGTTTATCATATGTGAATATGCTTAACATGAACAGTATATAAATATTTAAGTGCAGCAAAAATTTAAATCGCCTCCTGGCAGAAGACTGGGCATGTTTGTTTACTCAGCTGATAAAGGTCGCCATGCATTTGCTTGTCGGCTGATAGCAATTGCTCGGCGAAGAGGGGAAATTTTTATTTATACCAAACCATGAGCTGATGCTCGATTCTTAACTTGCTTGCGAGCAATTACTGGGAAACAATTGCTTGTTTTTATTTATATTACCCGTGGTTCAAGGTCTGACATTATTTAGTGGATGGAGGAGGAATGAAAGCGAACGGGGTTATAATAATAATAATAATAATAATAATAATAATAATAATAGTGTATATGGTTTATTAACGTTTTTCCATGCTCTTCGGATTTCAAAGGAGATTTCTTGTTCTTTGTGAACAACTTGCTTATGCATTCGGTCAACCAGTGCTTTTGAATCATAATATGCTTATTAATTTTCAGATTTAAAATCTGAATATTCTAAACCTGAATAAAATGCGTCTGCTAACGATAGTACTGCACAGGAAGATTAGGTTACCCTCTATAATCTGCATATACCATATGTGGTTACTTCATCCCTTCCTCCCGGAGTTGCCCCATTGGGGAGTAGGCACAAGCGTCCAACCGTGCGCACTGATGAAATACCGAAGTATCCTCCTCCGCCCCGGCCAGTAAAGTCCAGTTCAGTCCAGTCTGGTCGTATGTGGGGCAGTTGGAGAGTTTGGTTCAACCTGATATATGAATTGGTTTACAAGTTTAGCCTCTCACTCTAGAAAATAATGAAGTGAAATCTGAAAAAATGAAGTTGGAAGTAACAACAATATTCATATATATCATTAATCGCTGTTTACAATATAAGAGCGCATGGTAACTTCGGTATTTGTTTAGCCATACGGCCGCACGCGGTTTCCAAGTAGGAGCAACGCACCAGAACTCCTGTATAAGCGAACGAAAATAATGCGACATAATTTGCTTGAAGCCATTGATTTAACATCGTGCATATGTAAACGTACCTTTAGAGCAGAACGTGACACGATCCAATTTACAGCTGAAAATGAGTGTGCAGATATTTATAGTGTCACATTAACAAAGAACTCCGCCTGTTTTGCTGCGTGGTGCTCGACTGTATAGCTCAACAGAGTAAACATTAACTCCCAAATATTTACATTTCCACGTTGTTATTCGATATGACTTCAAGTTTCGTTCAATTCACGTTTTCATGATAACACTTTCATAAAACAGAACCAGGAGGAAAGAGCGCGAGGAGAGTTAGAGAGATCGTGAGCTTCACAGAAAAGTCACACTGAATTTAACGAGGAGAATATTTGTTTAGGTAAGTTGTTCCGATGAAATAAAGTTGCGAAAGCGAGAAATTCGTGCTTTAATGGCACATTGCAGGTTCTCCTTAAGCATTTAATATCCCTTATTGTGACATTCCTTGTTTTAATCGCTTCGTTCTCTCCGCTGTTTCACAAGTTCGCATGCAAGTGACATGCCACCTCAAAATCTCAAACTACAAAAAACCGACCAAAACTTTTGGTGTTCCACGTCGGTAGTGCTGGCAGGCTGCAAACTCATCCACTACTTTATACACAAAAACCTGCCAATCATTCATGCTATAGGCACTGACCGAACAAATCCCCGAGTTAGCGACCAGCTGGCATATGGGTGAATGGGATGCATGGTATTTGCCTTAAGGGCACCTCTTTTCTACTTTCTCTGATTACTGAATCAGTAAATAGTATTCCCGTGGCACTAGTAAACAACATGGGAAAAAATTAGTTATTTAAGAATACTAGTTTCCAAGATATAAAATATTTCCTAAAATTGCATACAAATTATGAAAATAATTCAGCAAATGTTAGCATTTCATATACTAAAGTAAGGCAAAATACTTATATATTATAGTGTTAAAAGGGGCATTTTATATAAAATCACTTTTAACACAAGTATCATGTACCACTTTTAAATAACCCTTAATATTTATAAATAAATTAGTTATTATAAATTATATTCCAGTCATTCTGTAACGTTCCTTGTTTCAAAGAAAGAGTTTTTAGGAGTAGCAGGGAAGAAACGTTAATTACGTCAACAATATCGCAATGCTGGTAATTAGTGGCTTTTAAACGTGTTTTGATGGGGTAAAATTACAATTTAAAGCTTTACTAATTATTACTGCTAATTTTTCTTCATGTTATGTTACATTGCTGATTAAAAATGTAATATTCTCGCGGTGAAAGAACCTATAATATGCACTTGATAATACGCAATAATGTGTTCAACAGTTTTCTTCCAGCGTCACATGGTTCCAGAGTTGCCAACTTGGTAACTTTGCAAATAAATCTTAGAAATCAGCTTAATAGCCATTATTTTTTTTGATTGATTTATTTATGGACGCTCTTTAATATTTAAGGTCATCAGCGTCCCATTTAATTCAGGGCGTGAAACGGCCGACAAATTTTGCTCAGAGGCCTCTCTTTCAGGCTTGAAGTTCCTTTTCGTGCCGTAAATGTACGACACGTGACCCACGGCTTTACTTCTCTTCCGAAGGAAGCCATTCTTAGGATTTTTACGCCCGAAAAAATCCATCGGTGCCGGCCGGATTCGAACCCGCGAACTTGGGATTAGGAGGCAAGAATGGTAACCACTACACCACCAGGACCAACTAATAGCTATTATGTATTTTCAATAATTGCACTATGGCCTGACGTCGAAATCGCCGTAAGGAATGTAAAAATTAACAAAAATATGATACATTATATGTGTCAATTGTATCCAAGCAAATATATTAATGGTTACCATATTTGGAACTAAACCATAGATAGAAGTACTGGAGCGTTATAAAGGATAACAGCACTGAGAATGCTGTTTCTAGTTAAAGTGTTTTGTGTTAGTAGAACTAGTTTTAGTATGAGCTATCTTAATATCGGTATCATTTTCTTATATACCTATTGATAGAACAAGGATACTTGTTTGCTTTATGCTCACATAATTATATGCTTAGTGATGTAATTATTTCTTTGTTTTAAATATTTCATCAGAAAACCATTAGCAGTATCCAAACAGCAATAGTTAGATTTACAAAAGCTACGAAAATGTTTCTTTAAAATTGGGATTTTTTTTATCTTCACGAAAAGCTGTATTTGGGGAAATATTAATGTCGCAAGACGGTAGTAGAGAACGCAGTGGTCGCTGCAGCAGGTCAAGGATTGATATCGGATTGTCGTACCATAGAAGAAATGTTTCAGAAAGCTTAATGTACTGAACGCTTTCATTGCAATTTACCTCTTTGTTTAAAACTGTACTCAGCACAAATGTTCCAGACATTCTGTTTGTTGCTTTCTTCGTCATTTACATTCCTTTTGCCTGATTTAAACCTACATTTGAAGGACTTGCACTTCACAAATGATAAATCTATATCAACATAAAAGCATATCCATCAAATGTTCATTAAACCGCAACACCTTTGATTCACATTTTGAAAGTGCTATATCTGAATACAATTGATTTAGGCTACAATGCAGCATTTTACCATCTAGATTCAGTTCTCTTTTCCTTACAACCCATCAATATGTCACATAGCAGAAGAAAACGAGTACCGCTATCCTGATTATAAAATGGTTTTTGTTACCGTTTGTTATATTAACTTTCAATTTGAAAGATAATTGCACAATACAATATGTTCAAAATGTGTAAGGCATGAGGCGACATAGAGATCATCTAACGCCTGAACTACTTTCTACGTTATTTGCCGCGGAGAGCAAACAAAGCTAACACACTCGCTGCCAGGCAAACTGGTAAATAATTTTTAACACATTTGTCTTTACTCGCAGAGAAGTTCAATTAATTAGTAACTACTATTTTAGGGGAATAATTAGGAACAAAAATAAATAACAAGAAATAAAAAAAAGCATGTAGTGAAGGAGAGGTAGTTTTGTACTTCTACTATTCAAATTTAAGAAATGAAGAACTAGAGTTCCGCTACCTAAAGAAATATTTTGCAACTTCTTTAATGAGACCCGATAATTTATCACAGATAAAACAAGGTGCATAACGAACACAAAGTATAATGAAACCTGCCCAAAGCGATACACACAATCGTTCCGGCAATTTATTCACCTTTCTCAGGTTTCCGTTTCACAAAGGCACGCATTTAAATACATTACAGTACAAGTAATATGTTTTCTGCAGGGAAAAAAACTGTAATAAAAATAAAGGCATGAAAACTAGAACGTATTTTCTTAATCAACTTTTGTACATGATTCCCGTGTCCACATTATTTTTAAAGTACATTGTCGCAACTTTTTCACCAGGGAACGTTGTATGAACTCCCGGCCTCCTGCATTAGTGGACAAGTATCTTGAAGTCTCAAATTTCCGTAGATAGCCCTTTCTTCGTCTTTGCCATCGTCGGCCTCTTCCGTAACCTATTTCATATTATTTTTGTCAGCAATATGGGGATCACTTTTGTCTTCCATAGTGGCAATTTCAACATCAGAACTTAAGTAAAGCCTTTTTCTACTGTTTTTATCTAGCAGCAGCAGCTATTACTGTCATATCCTGCTTATTGTTGCATTATACATTTAATTTGTGGCACTTTATTTATGTTTTGGTGATGGCCTTTGGCGTCTTTTATGTGAAGGGTAGCGTTTACAGTGCAGGGAGATCAGTAATGTTTTCCTGTCTAAGCATAAATGAAACTGGCAGCATCCTTGAAGACCGTCTAACAATAGTAAAAAAAAGTGGAGTTAGTGGCTCATAAAGTTTCCCTCCAGTTCGAACAGTCACCACCAAAATTTGCTTCGCTTGCTGCTGTATCAACATAAGGGCATAGAAAACTGAAATTTATTCCATTGAATGAAGTAGCAGATACGCTCAAAGCACTCCGTTTTAATCTGGTTAGTTATGCAAATGGTACTCGAAAAAGATGGCGTTTCCGCGATGTGCTATTTGCGTATGGTTTTTGTTTTGTTTTTTCTCTTCTTCTTTTTTAAATAGGTAATAGCTTCGTTCCATATACAAATTTCCGTTTTAGACAGGTTTACTGTATCAGTTTATGCGATAAAAACATTAAAATCGCACTTAATAAATCACTAATAAATACATTAATAAGTAGTTCTAACTTTCAAGTAATCTTTCAGGTTAGTATTTCATGATAGTGAATTATTTTTTAGATTAAAACAAAATATAAGTTAATGTGGCCTGCAAAAATCTGGTTGAAAGCTTGCTTGGCTATTAACTAGTGCATGGAGTTGCGTCTTATGTTTTCTCTAGATAAAAGCATTATTCATTGCCGATGGGTGTTTTTTTTTTTCTTTTTCCTTTTCTCTTTTTCCACCTATTAAGGATGACGGAGAAACTATGCGCCAGGGCTCCAAATCCACTTGAGCTATAAATTAATTTCGTTCATCGTTCCAATTGTATTCGGCCATTGGCAAAGCATGACAAAGTCTTTAAATACAACGAAAAAGCAATAAGTGAAATGTCAAGAATCGGAAGACCTGTGACGAAAATTAAAACACATGCTAATGTGCAGACATCTGTAGAGCAGTTGTGAATAAAATTACGTAGTATGAAAATGCTGATTGAACTTGGTCTATTCCGATCAACAATGAACATTATATGGAAGAAAAAAAAAAAGAAAGAAAGAAAAGAAGGAAGGAAGAAAAAGAAAGAAAACGATCTAAAATCGTTTCGAATACTGATTAATGCTGAAACAGATGTTCAGTGCAAAGTTGGCGTTGCCTTGTAAATATGCCGTTCGGAATGTGATCACAATAACGCCATGTTCATATAGAGTATTCAGTTGGATGCGTGGCGGACTTAAGTGGAGATTTGCCTGCCCTGTTTCCAACCGTTTGTTCCGCCCTCCACTTTCACGCCTCTTGATGTGCTGACGCGAAGTCTTTGTGCTGTACAGGAGTTGAACGTTGTGAGACCAAGTGTTTCCGTGATATAGTGTGCAAGTGCTGTTATTTTGCCAAAAAGATCATTTACTTTAACACACAAAATCTTCATGTATGATTTTTATGTGACAACAAACTCATGTACAGAAGTGAGACGGCGATTTCTAGACATTCCTTTCTGTTGGTGCGCCTCACAGAGAAATGGTTAGTAATCTTGTGAATAGATTTTGGGAAACGGGATCTGTTCCAGATAAAACGAAAGTAAAATGCTCTATTCTTACATAAGAAAAACTCCATGACATTGGAGAAAAGTTAGAACGAAGTTCAAATACATCCCTGAGAAAGCTTCCACAGAACCAGAAATTTCACAAATATGGGATTGGAATGTTACTAAACCTTTAAAATTAAAACCCTATACGGTAACTGTAGTTCAGGAATTGCAACCACGCGATATTATGAGTAGAATTAGTTTTTGCAATTGGTTGGATTATGTTAATGTTCGCTCTATTGACACGCGTTTACTTTTTAAGGACGAAACTGGTTTTATTTACATGGGAATGTTTTTTTTTTTTGTTTTTTTTTTTGAGTAGTGTTTACCGCACGTTTTTACCAAGGCGGTGACACTGATGATACATGGGATGAAATGATAAATTGGGAAAGGATAATTTTTAAGGAAGGAAGCGTTCCAGGCTTAAGTTTAGGATATCTATCCGGCATTTGCCATTTATGAGGACTGATGAAAACATGAAAAAAAAAAAAGGTCAGGGAGGACGGTCCCGGTGGGATTCGAACCCCAGACCTCCCGCTCAGGAGTCCGCGTCTTAACGACCTTTTTTTTTTTTTTTTTTTTTTGATTGGTTTATTTATGGACGCTTTTTAACATCTCAGGTCATCAACGTCCCATTCTACTCAGGGCGTGAAACGGCCGACAAAGTTTGCTCAGAGGCCTCTCTTTCAGGCTTGAGGTTCTTTATCGTGCCGTAATTGTACGACACGGGACCCACGGCTTTACTTCCCTTCCGAAGGAAGCCATACTTAGGATTTTTACGCCCGAAAAAATCCATCGGTCCTGGCCGGGTTTAACGACCTCGGCCACCCGTGGCGGTACATGGCCATGTATCGATACAAAACAATAGATGCTGGAATGCATAAAACCCCGATTTGTACATCAAATGCCATGGTATGACCAAAAAATTGGTGTTTGGTGTGCTGTGAATGCTTACAGAAATCTACGCGCTTAAAACAACGTCGACAAACAGCGTGCTTCCCGTGACAAGCAAGTCCTCGTTAAGCCGGCCACGCGTCCATCTGTAGACGAGTGTGCAATTTACAAAATTCCACAAATCGCAACATGTTTTGCCCAGGAAACAGTCCCTTTCAGGCAGAAAGTGGAGAAAATTCTACCACACTTTATGATCTGGGCTGGTACGACTGCGAACCCCCTTTTTGGACGTGTGTTTTACACAGCAGTTAAATGAAGACTTGCTACAATTGTTCTATTCGTAAATCACAACATCTGTAACAAAGATAATCATAATCCTACAAGAAGACTGAGCCCTTAGGCATTTTGCTTTTAGTATTCCAGAATGCCTTAATTATTTTTTCCAGAAAAGTGGATTGGGGGCGATTCGGAGGCAACAGGGTCTTGACCTGGGCACCAAGAAGCCTTGACTAGTGCATTCCAGACAAGGCTTTGTGAATTTTACTAAGGATAAAGTGAGTTAACAGCGATGCCGATCAAGAGAAGAATTGTGGGCTACTGTGATAGAAGAATTCAGACACATTACAAAATATTTTATTTGCAAAATGTCTCATTGAACAAGACGTCATATTCAGGTGTTATGATAACGATGCACCTCCAGGAGATTGCTGGTTTGCGCTACCTTCAGATACTTTAATGTTTAATTTCCTTTTATAACTATAACAATTGCTTGATGCGTTTTCAATCTTAAAATCTTTGTAATGAGGTTCCGTCTTGCTCCAAATGTTTGTACTTGCGGTTATTATCTGTAGGGGATATCTCGAAAATATTGTGCAGATTTCGACCAAGATTGATGAGAAGAAGCAGTAGGAGTAAGTTCTTTCCCATAAGCGCCATTGTGTGCACGCACCATTTGAAACGTCATCTCTCCAGAAAGGTTGTCTTGAGTTATATACAAACTGATTTTACGTGTAAAAAATTATTTTCAAATTCATTTGAAGTAAAAATGTTCTCATACAGGTACTCTCCAGCAGAGACAACCAGTTGTTTCGTTAAAACTTACATTCTAAGCTTATATATATTTTCCTCCATTGGAAATGAAAATTGAAATTGAAAAACTGAGTAAACCGACTCCAAGCATTACTTTGAGCCAACCTGTGATTTTTTTTAAAAAAAACCTGAGTATATAGTTTTTTTTGTACAGATCAGACTTGACCCTGCAAATTGCAGACTTTAACCAAAGGGTCATCGACAAGTTTGCTGCATGAAAACCTGAAGAATGTGTATTTCGGATTAAAACTGGTTATTCATTTTAATTTTAGTCTCTCTCCTCTGCTGTTCTGTGTAAGTTCAGCCTCGCACGTGTTAATTTTATTTAGTAAAATTCTGGAAGTTTGCAATCTATATTTAGCAGTAACCATAGTTTATGCTGCTGCGAGCCGCACTGGTGCCCACTACTTTTATTATTACTTTATGTAAAAACATTTGTTTTATTTATGAAATAAACGGAATGCTCTATGACCATACTCCGAGCTTTTTCCAATGAAACCAACGAAATTCAACAAGCAATTGTAAACAATCTCTATGAGTAAAACTATGAGCAAGATGTTCCTTGGGGACAAAAAAAAATTGAATTTTTAGCATATATTACTGTTTTGTGAAAACATACCAACAATTCACGCATTGGCAAGAGTAAAGAACACTTAAGCAGGTAATGGATCTCATTACGGCTAAATTCAGACAGGGGTGTTTACTGACGCTAACTACGGACGAAAGCAGCAAACAAAAATTGCGCACTTATACTTGCTTAGTACTCAAAACAAAAATATTATCTACTTCAATTCTGAAGTTGAAAATCATGTTCATGAAAATTGCGAATTAATTGTTCTCCAAATAATAACACAACGGTGAAAGCGCTGCAGCTGCAAGATAATTTTCTTTTTCAAATAACTTATGGCAAAGCAGTGCAATTTGACCTCACTTTATGAACTACATATTCTTCGGATTGTTCATAATCAGTTTATGTACTCTATTCGTAGTAGGCAAGTGATATTACATTTTTTAACAGATGTTGCACAAATTATTCAAAATGGTGTAAATATTTAAGTTTT
Organism: Metallyticus violacea; assembly: GCA_030762175.1. Taxonomy (NCBI): domain Eukaryota; kingdom Metazoa; phylum Arthropoda; class Insecta; order Mantodea; family Metallyticidae; genus Metallyticus; species Metallyticus violacea. Next base: position 274,735,598 of record CM060846.1, on the reverse strand, counting down.
AATTCAATATGAGTTTCTTCAGGTGTATTACATTGTTGCCGGTTACTAATCATGGCTCATTTACAAATTTTCAGTGTTGCAAGTCTTGTTTCACCGTGAAAACTTTCATCGCGGGTCGCATTTTGTTTCATTATTAGACATTCTACCTGTACTAATATCCAACTGGGGGGTCACAAAACTTAACACCTACAGATTATCAGTGTATCTTTATGCTTTAGCACCAACTAAATTCACTCCTTATTAGATTATAATATTGTGTTTATCAGTGGTGTCCCGTTATGCCATTATTATTATTATTATTATTATTATTATTATTAATGTTGACACTATTGTTGGACAGAATTACTCAATGACAGAACGGATCAAAGGCATATACATGCCTGAGATTTATTATTCTACATTTTACCGCACAATATGATTTAAATATCAAAAGATAGTCGGTTTTTTCTTGAAAACCTTGATTAAAAAGTTTAAAAAATGATTAGAAAAGTTTGTAGATGTTGACTTATATGAAAATGTGTTATTTTAGGGTTAATTTAGGGACAAGCATTTAGACATAAAAATATGAAAAATGCCTAAGTCTATTTCATCTATATTCTTTTATCTAAACATTTTTTTATTTGTTTTATTTATGGACGCTCTTTAACATCTCAGGTCATCAGCGTCCCATTCTATTCAGGGCGTGAAACGGCCGACAAATTTTGCTCAGAAGCCTCTTCTTTCGGGCTTGAGATTCCTTTTCGTGCCGTAAATGTACGACACGGGACCCACGGATTTACTTCCCTTCCGAAGGAAACCATACTTTGCATTTTTACGCCGGAAAAAATCTATCGGTCCTGGCCGGGATCGAACCCGCGATCTTGGGTTTAGGAGGCAAGTATGGTAATCACTACACCACCAGAACCGACTTTATCTAAACTGATATTATCTGTGCAAATAATGTGTTACGTTTGTGAGTTAATTAAAAAAATCTCTCCTGAAAATTTCTATTTTGTATAAGTCAATCTTCTATCTAACAAAGAATCTGAAACATAAAGAATTGCATAATAAGTTAAAATGCTTAATCTATATGTAACCTCAAATATTATACACTGCAAGTCAGATAAACTTGCAATAGCTACTGCTTCCTGTTCGGCGTTACTATAATTATATAAACTAAAGTTATTTTTGAATTCTGAAAAGCTTTATTAATATTCCCACGTTCTCCATATCCGCTATGTTATATAAAATTTTGAGTCTACAAGTACCAAACAGGAGTGAGGTAATAGCTAAGCTATTGAAAGTGTCACCCTACATAGGTGGCATTTATCTTCACATTTAGTAAAGGTATGCACAAAATATTCACTGTAAATAAGTTTACCACCATAATCGAATCTCTACTAAATCAACAAAACTAACAGCTTTTGGATCTGTTTGAAGATTTTAAATACTATATAACATGTATATATGTAAAGCAGGGAGTCGGTGATTAATGAACACTGTAAATGCATAGCATATGTGCAGCTTCTGAACACGATCGTCGTTTCCAACCATCAATAAATTGAGAAAATTTTTATATCCAGATAGGATCAGTTTTTCTGTAGTACGTGCATTTTCCCGAATTGCTATGGCGGCAATAACACACGGACGTGCTTTTTATTCTCCATGCGCGTGATTTTCTCTTCGTTCCGCTTATTCACGTTTAGCCCCAGCTGGAAGTTGCAAAGAGGCAGGTTCACACTTGTTTTCATATTTTGAAACCCACGACTCTAACAGACAAAGTTGGGTCAATTGAGTCAATTCTGGTGGTGTAGTGGTAAACATACTTTCCTCCTAAACCCAAGATCGCGGGTTCAGACCCCGCCAGGATCGATGGAATATTTTCGGGCGTAAAAATCATAAGTATGCTTTCTTTGGAAGGGAAGTAAAACTGTGGGTCTCACATAATGGATTTCAAGCATACCTCAAGCATGAAAGAAAAGGCCTTTTAGCAAAATTTATAGGCCATTTCACAACCTAAATTGAATGAGACGCTGATGACCTGAGATATTAAAGAGCGTCCCTAAAAAACCAAATCAACAACTGAGTCATTGGTATGTTTGAGTGATGTGATCTGATTACGTGACACTGGACAAGGTTGTAAATTACAATTGATATGCGTTTAAATCAGTATTAGCACTACGTGAGCAATAAACAAGACTTGATAGCAATTGTTTAGCATAATTACTCGTTGGGGATGCAATGTCCAAGAGCGATGGAAACGTAAATTTCGTAGGGAGCTAAACGAATTAAAGTCATTAAACACAAAAAGATAAATGGCAGTATTGTAGAACCAGATAAAAAGAGTTTCAAATATATAGGAACAAGGCAATAAATCTATGTATGTATTTACTCTGGTAAGAGTTAAGGCCATGTAATTATATAAAATACAAAAATGAGAGAAATTAAAGTATACATGATCATAAAATCAAAATGTTAACAAAGATAATGCTTTTAGGATTCCATTTCCTCTTCAGTAATAAGACGATAGAAACTAACACGTGGTTATTCCTATAGTTGAAGAGGTGACATTTTAACTTAAGCTTAAATCTACTTTCTGACTTCAGGCGGAGAATTCCAGGTTCTTGGAAGCGTCAGGCTCAATGAAAATGGTACTTTCGGTGATTATGTATGAATAGTAAAGTCCGAGGTAGTGACTGGTATGGCAATATACTGAGGGATACAGAAACCGGAGTGTTAAAGAAAGGGGAAGAAAAGTAAAGGAAGTCAAGAGAGTTGATTGCTCAGGAGCGTCACATGGTCATATTTACGACTAATAAGGTGAGACGAACCCAGGACCGGCTTTCAGGTGCCGCAGCTATTTTTTATACAGTATATGTGTAATTATAAACTTCAGCTTTTTCATTTTTAATTTAAATTTAACCTATTTCTGAGTGCTGACATACAAATTTATTGGGAAGAGCTCGCTGCTTTGGCAGTACACCTGTACCCTCCGGTACAGTGCAATCCCAACAGAAGGAATTCTGCTGCACATGCGACCTGTTTCACGGCTATATTGAACCGATTGTTTGTAGCTTCGGTTTTCTAAGGCGCCATTCCGGTGCATTCTGCATTTACACAAAATGATGTACAATCAGTGAACATTTGTGTACGTCAATACACATTTTTAAAATTTCATTTTCCTATTGCACATCTGCTGTATGTAAGTACCTCTAATGTGTTTTAGTTTGTGTTAAAAGATAGTAGTTTTTGCTTTATCAGCCATCTGTGCGTAAACAACGAGAGATATAATTGTGCATAATATTTCAGAATAGGTCGCCATATTCGTTTTACTTTACCCAGAAGGCATGGCACCGCCACGGGTGGCCGAGGTCGTTAAGGCGCGGACTCGTGAATGGGAGGTCTGGGGTTCGAATCCCGCCAGGACCGTCCACCCTGACTGGGGGGGGGGGGTTCCAGGTTTTCCTCTGTCCTCATAACTGGCAAATGCCGGGGAGGTACCCTAAACTTAGGCCTGGAACGATTCCTTCCTTAAAAAATATTCTTTCCCAATATATCATTTCACTTCATGTATCATCAGTGTCCACCGCCTGTGGTACCTCTGTAGTAAAAATGGGCGTTAAACGCTACTTTAAAAGAAGAAGAAGAAGAAGAAGAAGAAGAAGAAGCAGAAGAAGAAGAAGAAGAAGAAGAAGAAGAAGGCATGGGGGTTTGTAGAGGTGAAACTGCTCCAGTCAAACGTGTCGAAATTGATTTGTTTATTTACAGACCCTCTTTAACATCTCAGGTAATCAGTGCCCCATTCAATTCAGGGCGTTAAACGGCGGACAAATTTTCCTCATAGGCCTTTTCTTTCAGGCTCGAGGTATTTTTTCGCGCCATAAATCTACGACACGGAACCCACAGCTTTACTTTCCTTCCGAAGGAAGCCACACTTAGGATTTTTAACGCCCGAAAAAAATCCATCGATCCTGGCCGGGATTGAACCCGCGATCTTGGGTTTAGGAGCGAGTATGATTACCCCTACACACCAGAACCGACTTATGAGCGTGTAATAGAGATATTAAAAAGAGGTGCGAAATGGCTGTTCCTGGATAGAATGTCGGAACAATGAATATAACACTTTCACGCAGCTGTAGGTAAGCGCTGAATGGGCGCGTCGATGTTACCCACGATTCCGCAAAATGAACTAGTTTTTGTGTGTTTGTGATTTTGGTGCTTGTGTGTTTTTATAAGCGTTTGCAGTTATCCACTGCAATTGACGCATCAATGGTTATGCGTTGCAATGCCATGGTTCTAGCTTAGACCGCTATGTAATGAAAATAACTTGTTTTGACGCAGTTGATTCTCTACATGCAATCCACGTTCCCTTAATGGCAGCTCTGGGAAACAAAACTAATGACTATGGCTATCTAACCTCAAAATACCTAATATATTTTTGTACTCAAACTCTATAGTACATACTCAAGGTTATTTTCAAATTTCACGCCCATTGTGAAACGGGCTGCACCAACATTTCATGGCACAAACCGCCACTGAACCAACGCAGAATTAATGGGCACTTGTAATATTTTGATGTGCTCAGCACTCAAATTAGAATGCAGGACATCAGAATAACAAAACCGAGGCATCACAAGCACTCGAATGAGGTTCTTTTTGAGAATGAAGTAGATGATTTGCAACTTGTTTTAATGAGTGAATCAAAGGAAAATATTTTATTGTACGAGTGGATTACATGGCTAGTCCATTTTAAATCAGCGTCTACACAAATACACACCCTTAAACCGTGTTGTTGCTTATCGTGGTGAGCGATGCGTCGCTCGGGTTTATTTTACATAACACGTTTTTATGTCCCACGGCCGCAGACTGAAATTTAAATGTATTTAGTTTTACAAATTTCTGTGCCAAGGTTGCTTCTCGTTGACTTTATTCTAACGTAACGTTCCATTTTTTCTTTGTTGCGTACATAAATAATTTTACGTAAAAACAAACTGCGTTTACAGCTAAGTAGTTTGAACATTTTGTGAGGATATATGGTTTATAATATTTTTTCATTTTCACATTTTTAAAACAGAAAATAATTTTAAATAACATACAAAACGTGATTTTAGTTATGCTTGAACATTTTGTAGGGATATAAAGATTTCCGTAAGTCAAAACTGTTAGTAGGTTATCAAGTCATTTAAGTCTTGATTTTCTTAATTTAAATAAAGCTAATTCAATTACTTATAAGGCAGATACGTAAATAAATACCGAGATTTAAGACAACTACATTTCTTAAGAATTTTCAATGTTCGTATAATGTGACAAGTAATAAACAAACGTAATAAGTACAAACTACTGACTCATTGCTATAATTTTTTACTTGCAGTTTTCATTTTACCTTGCTCCAAGTGCTTGATTTAAACTTGTTTCAGCAGCACTAAATTCCTCTCCACTCATTATAAAGTTATTTCAACAAAGACAACAAGCAAATGCTATCACTGATGATGTAAACATAGAGCGTTCCATCCTTCGCACAAACTTTTTTTTTTACATCATAATTTGTATGAATGTACTTTCCGTGCATTTTATTATGTAAAACTTGATTCAGTTGATATAGCGGGGAACTACCGCGCGGTTCCAAGTCATGCACCATTGCAGAGTATGACATTTACTGGATTTTGTTATCATGTTACTATAATGTTATCTTGCAACAAGTGCCTTCGTCATTATTAACACAGAGTTTGAACTCGTAAAATTTAAAAAGTGAGAGGCTTAATTGTATTTAATTAAAATTGCTATATGCCAGGATTTATGTGGTGCATACATTTTTGGAAATCCCCTAATTTGTCGGCATGTTTCACATTAAAGTTTTATTTATAAAGTACATAAAATATTTGTTTCGTATGCATAAAGAATGTTGTTCAGCGTTCTTTCTGTGTTCAGCATTGCGTAAATGAAAAGTACAGACTTGGACTATAGACCGGCTGTACCAACAATTTAATCGATGTTTCGATGTCACACTGTATCGAGGTGTACAAATTGACAACAGCAAATGTTCTCATCAGTTTTCAAATTTGAAGAAACGTGTAACTTCATATGATGGGAAAGTAGAAATGTGTGACTCTATTCAATTTTTCAATAGCGAATAATATACATGGAGTTTGGAGACCTCTAAATTATTATTATTATTATTATTATTATTATTATTATTATTATTATTATTATTACTTTATTTTTTTATTTTATTTATTTATTTATTTATTTTTTTTTTTGCAAAACCAGGCACATAATGGTAGTGTTGAAAGGCTCTTTACTCTAAAACAAGCACAGTGAACCAAGGAAAGAAATAGACGTATCATCGATTCAGCGAAAGGACTGACTTTAATGGAATTTAATTTAGATATTTTACATGCAAACATTTGCTTCACTATTTGTATCGTAATACGGAATTATTTAAAAACATTATATATATGCAGGAGACTACAAAGTGATACAAATGATTAGATTCTTACACGAATGCTGTGGTGAGGGGAAAGGTGAAAGCATTTTCAGATTTCAAAATATGTCGAACCTATTATTAATAGATACTTACTCGTAGACATCTTGTACCACAGTGTTAACTGATGCAGCTGAATCAGCAAGCAGACTCTCGAAGTTTTAATTTGTCTTAAATTCTGCTCGGTTCAGCGGCTGAAATCAGCGCGCCGGTATTACAGCATTTAAGCCTCGTTTCGTTATCATCGGTGAGGGATACGGATGTACGCTGTTTAATCGAGCGATTAAAAGTTCGATTTCTATCCATGCTCGAATTATGTTATTTCTTGCAAGTAAAAGTGATATTTAGTATGCACATGAAAATACAGCTTCCAATTGCAAAGGTTTTATTGCATTTTATGGCATTCATGCTCACAAAAAAGGTTTTCAGTTTATCACTTTACAATATTTATTAAAGTGGCATCTATTTTGGAAACGAAGGTGACCAATTTTCGTTTTTGTATTTGAGCATAAGTGCCTTAAAATTCAAATTTTCGTATACAAAACAATTTTACTTGCAAAAGCTAATAAATAAAAAATTCACGAATAACGAAAATTCGAACTAAAGTAGGTCTTATTACTAAGCTCAGCCATCAAAACAAACGCATTACCTATTATAGCCACAACTTGAACATGAACTGAAGGCGACATTAAAACGTGCACTACGAATCTACGTGTTAGCGGATGCTTCCAATGTTTTTCCAGTCATAATTTCAAGCTGTTGCACAATTTTTTGTCTTGGAGTGTACCAAAGCAAACTCTGATCATGACAATAAAGCACAGCATTTAATAAATATTCATTAATAAGGCAAAGCAACGGAACATCCTAATGAAAGGTAATTTAACACTTTTATGCCATTATCTACATACATTAATGACTACGATGATCAAAAATGAACTGGTTACGATCTTGATTTTACCCTCAAAGCTATTCATCGAACAGCTTCATTATAACGGTAACCTATATAAAACGTTTCGGAATTATCTGTTAAGTTTATAGAACTTAATGGATGCTATTGTAAACATAAAGTTGCAATCCACTTTTATAAGGCTAATTTTAAGTTAGTGTCGCACAATGTAAGGACATTT